>JALPQD010000582.1:609969-947341 GCA_023101885.1 Typhlomys cinereus
AAGATCCATGTGACTCCACCAAGAAACAACTTGAATTAATAAATACTTTCAATAAAGTGTCAGGCTACATAACCAACATACAAAATCAATAGAGTACCTTATATACCAAGGACAAACCTGCTGAGAAAGAAATGAGGGGATCAATTCCATTCACCCTAGACTCAAAGAAAAGAAAATATTTTGGAATTAACTTCACCAAGAAAGTAAATGAGCTATACAATGAAAACTAAAAAGCATTGCTGAAAGAAAGTAAAGAGGATAACAGAAGGAGAAAGACCTACCGTCATCAAAGTTTGGTAGGATTAATATTAAATTCGAGAATATCTCAAGCACAATTCCAACACAATTCTTTGCAGAATAAGGGAAAAAAATGACAAACCGATGAATTTATTGGGATTATTTACAGCATTCTAGGGGTGAGGCTAAGTAACAGATGCTAGGATAATTCAAAGGCAGTTATTTCTTCAGAAAATTCCCTTACACACTCCCTCACAACCAGCATGGATGAGACTCACAGAAACTGCAACCCTAGAGTTATATATTGCATGACTTGTTAGGAGAGTCTCCCCAAGGCTTCTGGACTGAGACTACATAATATTCTCTTTCTCCTTTTCTCTTCCTCTCGCCCACTTGGATGCTTTGGATTCTCTCTCTTCTGTTCTCTCTCTCTCTCTCTCTCTCTCTCTCTCTCTCTCTCTCTCTCTCACTCTCACTCTCTCTCTTCTGTTCTCTCTCTTCTGTTCTCTCTCTCTCTCTCTCTCTCTCTCTCTCTCTCTCTCTCTCTCTCTGAAGTCATTATCATTTATGCTGTTTGCTGACTCGTAATTATCCATATGTCTCTTCTAAGAAGCTTCATTACTTGGGGGACTGTTTCAGATTACCTAAAACCACTCAACATTCCACTTTTATCAGCTTTGCTGGCAGGCAATGCTCCTGCCAGCCATTGTTTTCATCCTGGAAAGAACACCTTCCCTCAAACTTGTCAGTTTCAGAACCTTCTGAGCCCAATGGGTTGTTTACTGGTGGAAACTAGAGCAAAGTTCAAGATAGGTGCCTAGAGGAAAAATATCATAGGACAGATGGAAACTGAAGGAAAATTTGGAATGTTATCAATTTCTTTAGCTGAACAAAATTTCTTTAATTTTATGAGATCCCATTTAGTGAGATTTGGTTTTATTTCCTGACCTACTGAGGTCCTATTTATAAAATGTTGCTCTAGGCCAAGCACTTTCTTCTAAGATTTTTATAGTCTCTGTTGTAATTCAAAATCAGTCTCTTTCCTAATCACTGGTGTTTGGTTTGAAGCACTAGTCCTATGTTCCTCATCATGGGGAGGTTAGTGATTAGTAGACACCCAGATGATGACCTGGATATTGATCTCACCCTCTACTGGGTCCTACTCCTGATCCTCCTTCCCTTTCAAGCTTTCTCTTAGATAAAGGCCTCTCTTTAACAGTTTCTGTATTGTTGGATAGGAGAGGATTTAACATCCAGGCAGGATTCAGCCTTCTGCAGTGCAAGAATAGTGAAACAACCTGAATACAGAACATTGGCAACCCTGTAATAATCACTGGGAGCCAGGCCATCCAAATTTCCTCATCCGGAGTCTCAGGAAACTTGTAGAAGAGTAGTCCATCACAGAAGACTGTGAGACCTTAAAGATGGAGAGTTCCATTGCTGGACAGGTCACTCCACTCAGGATAGCATAGCCACAGCCAGGAACTCATGGCAGTGAGACTTGATCTCATCAGACCTGCACAATTGTGAACATGTCAGCATGCCCCCATGGACTGGTGTGGATCTCAGGAGAAACATTTGCAGGCAGTAGGATTCTTAAGGGGAAGAGGTCAGGCAGAGGCAGAAAAGTACCCATCCATGTCAGTGGGCCACCCAAGGAAGGGCTTCTCTGTCTGCTACAGAGGCCTGGATCCTCATGAGAACAGATGATATAGAGGGAACCCTGTATCATCAAAGGACACCATCACCAAAGGGCAGAGGAACAGGAGGAAGTAGACTAGGTCCACGTAGGAATGGGAGTGAGGGTGGGATGAGATGGGAGGTAAGGGAGGAAGGAAGGAAGGAGGAAATGAGAAAAACAAAGGAGCATGTATATAAAAATGTTAATTTAATTTATTTAAAAATAAAATGTTATCAATTAAAACCACAAAAAATAAAATTACAAATCAATTATCCATACTTTTTTACTTAAATATATTATAAAAGAAGGATGTTTTAATATATTTAACCACAAATCAGAATTTATAAAAGATCTGTAACAAATAAAATTTGTCGTAGAAAACAATAGAAATAAACAATAAAACCAAAATGTTTCACTTAAAGATCAATAACATTCTCAATGTATAGCTAGAATGATGGTGAATATTGTTGACAATATGAAAATTATTAATGTTGAGAATTAATGGTTTTTTTTGAGTTAGGATCTCACTATAAGCTGATTTAAAACTTACTATATGACCTAGACTGACCTGAACTAGTGATCTTCTTGCATAAGCCTCCAGATTCAGCATGCTGGGATTATATGTAAATGTCAGCTTGCCAATTTGAAAGTGATTCCACTACACATTCCATATCTATGTTCATATATATAGATTTTAGAATGAAATGAGTTGGGTAAATTCCCTTGAAAGCACAAAAATTCTCAAGGCTCATTCCAAAACAGATAGCTTGAAAATGCTATATGTATTAAGGAAATTAATTTTTTTAAATTTTTTAAAATTTATTTATTCAATTGTGCGTGTGTGTGTGTGTGTGTGTGTGTGTGTGTGTGTGTGTGTGTAGAACCATGGGCGAATTCGGGAACCACCATGGACTGCCTCCACCTCCGCCTCCTTGTTTACTCTGCCCCGGGATTCACAGGCTCTGCCCTACCAGGGTCAGAAATGCAGGCCCCCCCTACTTCTGCCCAGCATCTACATGTGGGGTCTAGGATCCGAACTCAGGACCTTCCACCTGCAAGGCAGAGACTTAGCCCCTGAGCCACCTCTCCAGCCCCTAAAGAAGTGAAATTTATACCAAGAATGTTTGTACCCAAAACAAAACAAAAAAAATCACCAAGGACAGATGGTATCACTAAAAAGTTCTAGCAAATCATTTTGTATAACTTCCAGATGAACTCTTCAGAAAACTAAAAATTAAGCACTTCCCACTCCATTCTTTGAGACTTGCATTACTCCAATAATAAATAGATTGAGAAATTACAATGATTAAAAATAATTGATATATCTCATGAATATTGAGACAGAAACTTCATTGGAATATGAGCAAGCCTAATTTAAATGTTTTAAAACATAAGTAAAATTCACGTCAAGATCTCAAAGCTGAATATTTGATGATAAATCAAGAAAATTTATTATAAAAAGGGAAACATGAACATTCTGAATAAATGCAAAGGAGTAATTCTCATAAAAAGATAACACCATTCATGATAACAACAAAACATCACTCAGTGAACTAGGAAGTAGTGATTGCAGCAGAGATGCTGACCTACTAAGTAATTTATCAAACAAGTGGAAATTATAACCGTTAAACAAAAAGGCTATATATGTATGTATTATAATCTAGCTAGCATTTCAGATTAATGACTCTAAAACTACTATCCAGATATACTAGGAATATATATTATAAATATATATATATGTAAATGAGTGGTAGGAACCAGATTTCTCAAAAATGGTCTTTTTAGGTAAAATACACAAGATTAGACTACAACATATCATGTAATGCTGGGTAAAAATTAGCTATACATATGAACTTACATTGTCACATGTGTATATGCATTATTTATTGATATACACACATTAGTATACTTTAACTTATTTCTTAGTTCTGGAAACTGAGAGGCACTGGTGGTCATGAAATCTTGTATATTTAAAATGTATATTGCATTGAATCTCCTTTTAACACAATATAAAAATCTTGCATAAACCATTAAGTTGTCTCTTTAATATCTGTAATCAGTTTATTGAAATATTTCAGTTCATTGAGATAAAACCTTGGGAGAAAGTTATATTGTTCATGATGTGTTAGAAATTTACTTCAATTAAATTCCAGCTCTTTTCATAGACAAAGATATTCCTTAATTTTTGCTCATTCTGCTGCTATGGAAGTTTTTAAAATTTCAGTTCTTGTGTTATTCTTGTATTAATTTTAATTCCGTTTTATTTTACGAAAAGTTTATCTTTAACCTACTGTTGCATCTCCCTTCTCCAAGATAATATTAATACAAGAAAGGCTAAGGACATTTTAGCTCTTTCAAATCTGGTCCCTTTCTATAGAGATTGCTCTTATGTTATTAGGGTAAAGAATAAGGAGGATTTTTAAAATGTGTCACCAGTGGAGATTTTTCTGAAAGGGTCATATCTTTAATCAAAATGCCTTGCTAACTTGTTGTCTAGGATTTGATATAGGAATGAAATAACATTTTATACTGAGAATTGCTCTTTTGTCAGATTTAGCTATATCTGTGTTTCTTCCGTATGTAAAACTTTGTGCCATACTGCCATATTTGCTTCAAGAAAATGCCCAAAGCTAATCTTATGTGGTCCCTGAATCAGAGACAATAGAAGATTAAACTGCTGATAACTACTTTAGTCATTCATTTGTTCATTCATTCATTCACTCACTTTGGTGCTGAAAATTGAACTGAGGGCTTCATACACACTGAGAAACATTCAAACAATGAGCCATTTACCTAGGCCTTTCTTTATGATAATGCTCTACAGTTCAGCAAATCTTAAATGGGGTACTGAAATGATTATTTTCATTTCATGCAAAACCTCATATTTTATAAGCGATTCCCTCACTTGGCTTTTGAGAGAAAAACTAGGTAGGGACTGATCCTTTGTTAGTAATTGTAAAATCGTTTGCTATAGCAAGTGGTATTTAATAGATTTTGCTATGGTATAAAGGGTGAAATAGATGGTAAATTAGAGTCAACTGAAATACTTCTTTATATATTTAAGCTTTGTTTCAAGAAATCTAGCATTTAAATATTGTCTTGCCAGAAGGTGAAAGCATAAATAAGATCATTGCTGTGTTTAGAAAGGTGTGAATGCATCTGACAGAATATGACAAACTGTTCTTAGAAAAGGAATTTTTAACATATTAGTTCTTAAAATATTTTAAAGATTCTTCATTGCAAAAATTGATCCTCCTTCACAGATGAAAACCCTTGAAGGAACCAACATCATTTGAGGACCATTCTCATGTTACATTGCATGCCTTGCTTCCTCTTTTACAGTACAAAAGAATATAACTTTCATTTCTGCATTTGTAGCTATAAGCAAAGTGTCAAAGCATATATGGAAAGTTTCTATTTGTTGAACAAATGTTTTTAAAACCCATACTAAATCCAGACTGATAGTAGTTAGTTTCTTAATCTCTTTTATGACAGAGTTTTATACAATGATTGAGTCTTAGGTTGTGATTTAAGAACATCAGTATTTATGGGCAGGAGGGTGGGAGAGAGTGAAACGGATTGATGAAAGGAAGGGAAAGGGATGGAAGGAAGGGAGGATGGAGGGAAACAGGGATGAGTGTACTCAATATTATTTTAAAACTAGAAAAATAAAATAAATATAAAAAAGAACATTCAAATTTATGAAAAAAATATATAAATTCAGTATAATTAACAGTGGTAGATTTTTATTAATAATAGAGCAAGTACTATCAACCCAAGGTTGAAAGAAGTTTCTCAGGTTAAAATTATCAGCATATAGAAGTAGAAGGACCAATATACTTGCAAATGTCGATTCTCTTAACTATTTTTTGTCTTACAAAAACAAACAGCACAGAGTGTGTACATAAATTTCACTCTCATAAAATTCTTTTAGAATTTCAGCATAATACACAATCTATTTTTAAATTTTAGCCTAGTAAGTATAACTATCTTATCTCAGCATATCTTTCCTTAGTCTTTATATACTTCTTTACTTTAAACTCTGGATATTGATTTAATATTTTAACTCATGCATATTTATACATGAAAAGTATACTGCATCAATCTTTCAATTACCCTTTTTTCCACAGAACTATGGACTCCAGAATGACTTGGAAGGTACAAATCTCAATGAGTAATGATCCATGGTTATACATGAAGTTAAGTAACTTTCCCTGAAGTGTAGTCATAATAGACCATTAAAACGTCACAGAAACATTATATAATATTACTTTTCTGAAGACAATGTTGGCAATGTTAGCAGTAACTCATCTTTAACTCAGACAAACATGAGAGGTCACACAAGACCACTAATGGAACCATTATGGTGGTGTCTCCAAATACTGTCTTGTGGGGCATTGATTCATTTAAGTTTTCTATGACCTAATATCAAGAAAAAATTAAAGTATCAAACCATATGAACACAAAGGATAAATATTGACCCTTTATTTTCTGTAACATTCTACCAGGAACATTACTGTAGAAATGATACCTTTTATTGAGTTGCATTTACAACTTCTGCAAAGTGCTTTTATCTGTTTCCAGTTTTCTTATTACAACTTTATAAGTACTCAAATGCAGATTTATCACATAATCAATGTGAACTTAAGAAGAATCTATTGTTTACTCAACAATGTGACAAGGTGTCTGTCATGAACATTATAAAGAAATGCAAATATAATTCTATACTCATAATTATAGTGGAAAGTCATTTAGTGACAGTTATTTAAATGCTTTGTAACCAGTACTCCATTGTCATTTACTCTTATACTTATTACTTAACTCATTGAGAACTACTTTCACTTCTGTGGCAAAAGAATGAATCATCCTACATGAAAGTTTATAAATGCAATATGGTAGGCAAAACTTTATTTCTACCTTCTGAGGTAGGTCTGAGAACTAAATTGATAGAAGATATAATAACAGAATGAAAGCATATTAACTTAATATCAATTTAAAAAAAATAGTAGCCCTTATAAGGAAACGAAGTCTCAAAGACATGACAAGCCTTAGTGCTTTTCCATTATGATGAATGTGGACAACAAATCATGTAAAACTAAATTATGTGAGGAGGGCCCCAGAGGATAAGACTTATTTTAACAAAGTCTGTTTATATAGAATTCTCACAGATGAAAGTTCTTATTGAAGCGTTTTTCCTTTCTTTTGGTACAGGAAAAGCATCTTTCATAGGGGACATTTTATCTCCTGTTTTCAGGATTCAAAGGGGAGATTATAATGCCCGTGCATCTGCTGTTTTTCAAGAGTCTTTAACTCAAAATAATCCTTACACCAAGTGGATTTTGGAGATATCATAGTCTGCCGTGCGGCACTAAATATTTGATGATAAAATCATAATTGTAATTTTAAAGCAATGCAACATATTTATACATACCAGTACATTAAATGAAAATGTAAGATGAAGATATGAGACTATGCAGGTTTAATGCAAGCATATTATAAATGTTTTCTTCTATAAGGAAACATATTGCTCTAAAAGTGCATTAAAAGTGCAACATTGTCATACATAATACATAGACTTGGTAGGTAACATATTCAACTTTTACTGTTAAATAAATCCATCACATTATTGAGTAGAGTAACACTGTTAAAATTTCATGCTCCTCAAATATTTTAATATAAAAATAAAAATGTTATTCTTAGCAGATAAAGACTTAGGTGACTTAAAACTATTAGTTCTTACTCCACTGAACAGCCTGAAATTAATATAATAGTTAAAAGATTTTAAATTGAAGAATAAGAACAACATCCATATCAATCAAGCTACTCAGGCTAATCTATTTTAGACTACAACAAATAACTAGTGAAATGCAGAAACAATATAAACATCGCAATATAACAATTAAAGTTGAGCTTCCAATTTTTTATTGAATAAGAGTGGTAAGAGCAGATATTTAAAAAATGTTAGATGAAAGAATTCAGTCCTTCATCCTTAGGTATGTTCATTGCTGTAGGTATTTTTATAGTACTATTTTTTAGATTTAAGCAGTTCTTCCTATTCTTGAATTGCTGAAAGCATTTATTGGAAGCTCAACTCATTATAACAGGAAAAGGTAATACAGACCATAGAGATTAGAATATGAACACCGTCCATCTTGGTCAAATACACAGTGGGTCTCAAAATAAAACAAAAACATGAATGTTCTAAAGGGACTTGTAAGGACCCAGGGGCATTTCCTCATCGGAGAGGAGGACCTAGAGGAGAGTTTGGCATGCACATTAAAGGATGCTCTGGGGATTGGGGGGGGAGGCACTGGGGGGGAGGCACTGGGGAATGGGGAGGGAGAGAGGAGGGAAGGGGAGAACAGGGGGGTCAGGGGGAGGTGAAGGGAGGGAGGGGACTGGTGTACCTGTTAACTTTGTATGAGCAGAAATAATATATATATATACATAAATATTAAAAAAGGGACTTGTAAAAGAAGGAAATCAGAGAGAATGTAAAGTTACAGTAACATGAATACATTATGTACATATATAAAACTGTCAAGGTACAAATTCAATGGAGGTTAAAAACATATGCAAATATTCCTAAATATGCTAATCAAAACCTACAAATGTACTTCAAGTGATAAGTAGCCTGCAATATATCAAATCGACTAAGTCATCATATGCCATAAATTCAAACAAATACAGTTTCTGTGTGAGATGGTTAACATTTTAATCAGTAAAACAAATTGTGCTACTTAATGAGAGTTGCATCCAACCTGATGAAAACTTAAAGCACAAGACTGACTTTTCTGCTAAAGGCACCAAGATCCTTGGAGGCAAGGGATTGGCAGCCACAGCAGTATTCTTATGCTTAAGGGGAACACGGGAAAGGGTTCAGGGAAATGCCACTGGGTCCTTGTAGGTCATCGGAGAGGAGGGCCCAGAAGAGAGTCAGGCATGCACAAGAAAGGACTCTCTGGGAATTGGGGAGGGAGGCACGGGGGAATGGGGCGGGAGGGGTGAGGCAAGGGAGAGCAGGGGGTTCGGGGGGGAGGAGGAGGGAGGGAGGGAACTGGTGTACCTATTAAGTTTGTGAGCTGAAATAATAATAAAAAATATATTAAAAAAAGACTGACTTTTCCATGATTAAGAAGGGCTTCTTCTTGCTTAATCGTTATTATACCTGAACTGAGTTTATTTGGGGACATTTACTAGACTTTGTGTGGAAAGGTATTAGCAGTGCCTAGTTGTCTTCAAGCTTTTTTATTTAGATTGTAAATAAGACATAAATACTCCTAAGTCTCAAAATTAACTTCATGTTATTTGTACATTTCTGGGAGATAAACAAGTATCTCCTCACTCAAGATAAGGCATCTGTTGCTGTTGCAGCTACTCTGCATTGTTATTGATAAATTCATAAACAAACAGCTTATAGGGGAACAAAGGGTTTTATTTTCTTTTACTATAGCCTGATTACAGTCCTTAATACAGCTTGGTATGAGAGCACATACCACTACCACACCTATCTACATAAAGTCTGAGAAAGTTTGTTCCCAAAGTCCCAAAGTTTGTTCAACTTTGTCAAACAGATACCTCCATCTTATTCACCTTCCCATGAACTAGTCCCAGCCACCATGGACTGGGCCTTCTTCATCAACTAAACAATCTCCTGAAGATTCACTCTGGGCATAAATCAATTACTAATTCTCTGAAAATTTGTCCGGAATTCAAACCCTCAACTGTTAAGTATCTAGCTATGACAGCACTAGAGTCAGACCAAAGAAATAATTCCACCCAGTTATAGCTTAGGCAAATGAGTCAATTGGTAAGCTGTGCAACTTACCAGCTGCTGTACACTTGTAGAAAAATTTCTGTTCTCACAAATTTAACTGACTCTCCATCCTCAGGGAGGATTGAGGCCTCACCTACTTTTCTTCCACATTATCTGTTAACTGCCTGTATATTGCTAGCTCCTCTGTCCTAATAATCATTAATTGTTCTCAAACACTTAGGTCAAGTTAGGGCTTTCATAAGCCCCTCCCTAGTGACCATTAATCCTTAGAGTGCAGACACATGATATTCTTCCCCCAACATCATTAAGACCCTAAAAAGAAAACTTTGATAAGGACTTGGCCTCATGTACTCTCCTTAAAGGAACATGAATAGTTCTAATCCAGTGCAGACCTTCTGTGGGGAATCACTCTTATTGGGAGTTTAAGAGCACAATGACCTTTCCCAATCCATATACAATATGAGCTTTCTTTTGCTATTGAAATTTTTTCCACTCCTTTCTTCAAAATATTCCCTGAGTCTTGGAAGGTATGGTACCGTATCACCTATTTAAGGCTGAACACTCAATAATTTCCTATTGTCAGTTAACTCACCAATTATAAATCTGTAGAATAACTGCAACCACTGCAAAAAGAAACTTCTCTAAATTAAATATGACCATAAAAAGAAATGCAGCCTTGTTCAAATTCTTTAGCAATCATTTTAGCTTTTGAAGACACAGGAAGATGGAGGTTTTTCCTATTCACCTTATTATGTGTGCCTTACAAAGTTTCTAAAAATTTCATATTCTACCTGCCGTTGATTCCCATGTGAACTTACTGCCTATTGAGACGCCTTTAGGGAATACATGAATTTTTTTCAGTTATTTTTCTAAATCTATAAATTCTTAAATGGTAGCATTTTTACTACTGATTAAATGAAAAAGGAAATAGACAGAGGTGGCCAAGATCATTGAAGACCCAACACTCACCAAACAAAGCAAAGGCCAGATGATCCTAGGAGTCAGTACCTACAGAAACAACCAAAAAATAATGTTAGCAAGTTCTAGTACAGCATAAAGAATTTCCATCAATTGTTTCTTCAAACCATCAGTGTTGGGTGCAAAAACATTAATGGGATGTACTAATTTAGTTACCTTTCAATTCACAACTCACACTCATTTTCTGGAATCTACAATGCCTAGTCATCCTGAGGTTCCACCTCAGGGCTGTACATACAACTCTTTTTACCTCCAGAAGGGTTCGTGAAGGCAGGACTATTTTACATGGCTTTAACTGACTGAAGGTAAAGGAAAGTGTGACCATGCTCTCACCTGCAATCTTCCTGCTACAGACTTTCTAGGTCCCTATTGCAGAACCTGCTATCACTCTATTTGCCACAACTGCCTATGAGAAAATCCCACAGTTAGGCAGTTTTCATCCCCAGTATGCTTTCTTGAAATTGTGTAGGATAAAAATGTACACTACATATTCTGGGGGATAACTAACCACCACTTGAATAAGCTCAATCATTCTTATCTGTATACTCTATCATTTATACCTTCATTAAACTTTTACTAAAGCTTTTAAGTCTAATAACCTCACAAACACTTAAAATGATTTTCTGTCAATTTTTCTCCTTAATAACTCTGACCATGCAAATATTCCTGCATTTACTTTGAGTAACCCAGACAGGTTCTTTGTCGGAATGTTTTTTTTTTTTTTTTTTTTTTTGCCTCATAATTGCTTTTAAACTTTATAAAAAAAACTACATTTAGATGCCAGGTTAAATTGAATCATTTAGATTGGTGAAAGTCTTACCTATCTTGTAAAGGCTGATCTACTATGGGGCTCAAAGAGTCACAAAGATCCATACCTGATTGGAGGACCATGCTGAATAAGCTTCCTTCTTGACATTGATGAAACCACAATCTTATTCAACTCAATGACCTAGGCATCAAACACAGTTTCTGTCATACCACATTGCCTCAGTTAAACCTATCCTTCAAATGTACTGAAATTCCCAATATTCATAGTAATATTATGGGTAAAAAAGATTTCAATGAACTAGTCCATAAGGAACTAATTTCTTTCAAACTACTAAAATAATGCAGCCTTTATCTTAAGAAGGTTCTTTATTTCTATAGCACTCAGACTGATCCCATCTGGCCCCACACCCTATAGTCCTATAAACCAGGCCAGTGAAAGCCACATTCATTTCTTTCATTTTTTTTCATAGTTCAGACAGTTCAAGAGCAGACTACTCCCTACTTATTGTAGCTTCATGCACTAGGTCATTCTTTAAGACTGGGGGTCCCTATAGTTTATGGCCTTATGTTGAGATCCTTGATCCATTTGGAATTAATTCTTGTACATGGTGACAAGTACAGGTCCAATTTTAATCTTCTCAATGTAGATATCCAGTTTTGCCAGCACCATTTGTTGAAGATGCTGTTCTTTATCTATTGGATTTTTTTTGACGAAGATCAAATGGCTGTAATTGTGTGGGCTTATATCTGGTCTTCAACCCTTATCTACTGATCTGTGTGTCTATTTTGGAGCCAATACCAGGCTGTTTTAACAACTATGGATTTGTAGTATAGAATAAGGTTTGGTATGTTGATACCTTCTGCCATGTTTTTGTTACTCCAGATTGTTTTTGCTATCCTGGGTCTTTGGTGCCTCCATATGAATTTTGAGATTGGTCAACTTCTTTAAAGAATTGCTTTGGGATTTTAATTGGTATAGCATTGAATCTGTATATTGCCTTTGGTAGGATGGTCATTTTTACGATGTTGATTCTGCAAATCCAGGAATATGGGAGGTCTTTTCACATTCTGGTGTCTTCTGAAATTTCTTTCTTTAGGGTTTTAAAGTTTGCGTGGTAAAGGTCTCCTACTTCCTTGGTTAGGTTTATACTGATGTATTAAATTTTTTTATATAATACATTTTTATTATTATTTCAGCTCATACAAACTTAATACGTACACCAGTTCCCTCCCTCCCTCCTCCTCCCCCCCGAACCCCTTGCTCCCCCTCCCCTCACCCCTCCCACCCCATCCCCCCGTGCCTCCCGCCCCGATTCCCAGAGTCCTTTCTTGTGCATGCCTGACTCTTCTCTGGGCCCTCCTCTTTGATGACGTACAAGGACCCAGTGGCATTTCCCTGAACCCCTTCCTGTGTTCCCCTTAAGCATAGGAACGCTACTGTGGCTGTCAATCCCTTGCCTCCAAGGATCTTGGTGTCTTTAGCAGATGCTAGACTTTGTGAGGTCAATAGTGTGTTGGACATTGTGCCGGGCATACAATGTCCAATTATGATTGCTTTGGCCCTAACTTGTGTGGAGTATCTTGCAAATCATTGCTCCTCCCATCCTTTTGCTCTTACACTCTTACCGACCCCTCTTCTGCAAATGTCCCTGAGCTTCAGGATGGGGAGAGATTAGTCTGGCCTAGTTCTAGGTAGTTGATATAGAGTCTCTGAAGTTCTGGATAGTTGTTCGTTGATTTTCTTTTGCAGTTTTGTTGCTCCTGCAATGCCATTCACTCCATTGTGATGGGCACTGTATGTCACCCCCTGGCCAGAGACAGAAAGCTGTTAAACTGGAGTCTTATTATAAGAGCACATTCAAGGGTAGATGTAATACTTATACCCAAAATTGGAATCGCAGGGTCATATGACGTTAGGCAATGGTAGGGGTCAAAAACCCATTTGCAAAATGGTTACTTTTTAATCTGCCGGACTATATGCCCTCGCCTTCTGGTGAGTTCATACCCCCTTAGTTGTAAATGATCAGAAACGAATTGTGAACTAAACTAGGTGTCACATTACTTTCTTGCAGTCCTTGATGGAGGCCTATTTTCTCTACTGTAACATGGTCACTTCTCTCCTTGTTTCTGGTGTGGCCCTCCAACCCCATCCTTCCTGTTCATAATCCTTGCAATTACTGTATTACATAGGTTTATCTTTGAGTGTCTCAATGTGGGCTGGGTGAGTTTGGTACTAGCAGCCACCTATTTGTGAGTACATAGGACACATAACTTTATGGATTTGGGGTACTTCACTTAATATAATTGTTTCTAATGACATCCATTTCCCGGCAAATTCCAGTAATTCATCATTTTTGATAGCTGAGTAGTACTCCATTGTATAAATGTACCACAGTTTCCTTATCCATACGTCAACTGTTGGACATTTGGGTTGATTCCATGTCTTTGCTATTGTAAACAGTGCTGCTATGAACATGGTCATGCTTGTGCTATTGAGGTGAACCTCTGCTATATGGGGGGTTATACGCAAAAGTGGAATCGCAGGGTCACATGGCATTTCAATCTTTAATTTCTTTAAGAATGTCCACACGGATCGCCAGAGTGGCTGTATGAGCCTGCATTCCCACCAGCAATGTAGGAGAGTTCCCCTCTCTCCACATCCTCTCCAGCATTTGTTGTTGTTTGTGTTGTGGATTTTTGCCATCCTGACCCGGGTGAGATGATATCTCAGGGAAGTTTTGATTTGAATTTTCCTGATGGCTAAAGAAGTGGAGCATTTTTTAAGATATTTGTTAGACATTTTAATTTCATCCCTAGTAAAATTTCTGTTAAGTTCCAGGCCCATTTTTTAATTGGGTCGTTGGTTTCCTTGATGTTTAGTTTTCTAAGTTCTTTGTGCACTTTGGACAGTAGAGCTCTATCAGATATGTGATTAGTGAAGATTTTCTCCCATTCTGTGGGTTGCCTTTGAGTTCGTGTTACAATCTTTTTATCTGAACAGAAGCTCTTTAATTTCACAAGATCCCAACTGTTGAGAGTTGGTAGCAGTGACTGTGCCATTGGATGTCAGTTTAGGAAATGTTGGCCTAGCCCAATCAGCTCGAGGGAGTTCCCTATCCTTTCATCTATGGTTTTTATAGTCTCTGGCCTTAAATCAAGGTCATTGATCAATTTGGAATTAAGTCTTGTACATGGTGACAAGTATGGGTCCAGCTTTAATCTTCTGCATGTGGAGATCCAGTTTTGCAAGCACCATTTGTTGAAGATGCTGTTCTTTTTCCATTGGATTTTTTGGGCCCCTTTGTCAAAGACCAAATGGCTGTAATTTTGTGGGCTTATATCTGGGTCTTCAATCCTTATCCATTTGATCTGTGTGTCTATTTTGGAGCCAGTACCAGGCTGGTTTTATAACTATAGATTTGTAATATAGACTAAGGCTCGGTATGGTAATACCTCCAACAGTGTTTTCGTTACTCAGGATTGTCGTTGCTATCCTGGGTCTTTTGTGTCTCCATATGAATTTTGAGATTGTTTGGTCAACTTCTTTAAAGAATTGCTTTGGGATTTTAATTGGTATAGCATTGAATTTGTATATTGCCTTGGGTAGGATAGTCATTTTTATGATGTTGATTCTGCCAATCCAGGGACATGGGAGGTCTTTCCTCCTTCTGGTGTCTTCTGCAATTTCTCTCTTTAGGATTTTAAAGTTTTCATTGTAAAGGTCTTTTACCTCCTTGGTTAGGTTTATACCAAGGTATTTCATTTTTTTAGGGGCTATAGTGAATGGGATGGTTTCTCTCAAGGCTTTTTCACTTCTTTCATTCTGGGCATATAGGAAGGCCTCTGATTTTTGCACATTTATTTTGTATCCTGCCACCCTGCTGAACTTCTCAATTAGTTCCAGGAGCTTCCTGGTGGAGTTTTTGGGATCACTCAGGTATAAGATCATGTCATCTGCAAATAGGGATACTTTGACTTTTTCCTTGCCGATTTGATTCCCTCTTATGTCCCTTTCTTGTCTTATGGCTTCAGCTAAGATTTCAAGTACAATATTGAATAGAAGTGGTGAGAGTGGACAACCTTGTCTAGTTCCTGATCGAAGTGGGAATGCTTCCAATTGTTCCCCATTGAGGATAATCCTTGCTATGGGCTTGTTGTATACAGCTTTTATTATATTGATAAAGGTTCCTTCCATTCCTACTGTCTCTACCGTTTCGATCATAAAAGGCTGTTGGATCTTGTCAAAAGCTTTTTCTGCATCTATCGAGAGTATCATGTGGTCTTGGACTTTGGACTGGTTTACATGATGAATTACATTTATTGATTTGCATATGTTGAACCAACCTTGTGTTCCGGGGGTGAAGCCTACTTGGTCCCCGTGAATAATCTTTTTAATATTTTTTTGATTCCGATTTGCTAAAACTTTGTTGAGAATTTTTTCGTCTGTGTTCATCAGAGAGAACGGCCTATAGTTTTCTTTTTTAAGTGAGTCTTTATTAGGTTTTGGGATTAAAACGATATTAGCTTCATAGAAGGAATTTGGTAGTGTTCCTTCCTTTGCTATTTGATGGAACAGTTTAAGGAGTACTGGTATTATTAACTACTTAAATGTCTGGTAGAACTCTGTACTGAATCCATCTGGTCCAAGACATTTTTTGTTGGGAAGATTTGAGATTACTTCCTCAATTTCCTTATATGTTATAGGACTATTTAAATAATTCAAAACTTCCTGATTCAATTTAGATAAGTTGTGTTTATTTAGAAATTCATCCATCTCGTTTGTGTTGTCAAACTTCACAAAGTATAAGTTTTTGAAATATGATATTATAATTCTCTGGATGTCTTGGGTATCAGTAGTGATAACTCCATGTTCATTTCTGATTTTGTTAATTCAGGTTTTCTCTCTCCTGCTTTTGGTTAATTTAGCTAGGGGTGTATCAATCTTATTGATTTTTTCAAAGAACCAGCTTTTTGACTGGTTGATTTTTTCTATCGTTTTCTTAATCTCGATTTCAGATATTTCTCCCCTTAGTTTGCTAATCTCCTCTCTTCTACTACTTTTGGGATCAGATTGCTCTAGTTTCTCTAAAGCTTTAAGCTGCATTTTTAAGTTGTTTATTTCTGATGTTTCCATTTTTTTGATGTAGGCATTAAGAGCTATGAACTTACCTCTTAAAACAGCTTTCATTGTGTCCCAGAGATTTTGGTAAGTTGTATTTTCGTTATCATTCACTTTCAGGAAATCTTGAATTTCCTTTTTAATTTCTTTATGAATCCAGTTCTCATTCAGCATCATATTGTTAAGTTTCCAGGAGTTAGTGTATTTTCTCTTCTTTGATTTGTTGTGGATGTCCAGCTTTAGGCCGTGGTGGTCTGAGAGTTCACAGGTTTGAATTTCAACTTTTTTGTATATGTGTAGATTCATTTTGTGGCCCAATATGTGATCTATTTTGGAGAAAGTTCCGTGTGCTGCTGAGAAAAATATGTATTCTTTGGTACGTGGGTGAAAAGTTAGATAGAGATCTGTAAGGTCCATTTCTTTCAGGGTTTGATTAAGTTCCAAAGTGTCTCTGTTAAGCTTTTGACCTGTTGATCTATCCCATGTTGAGAGGGCGGTGTTGAAGTCTCCAAGAATTATCGTTTGGGGGTTGATTTCTTGCTTTAGACGCTGTAGGGTTTTCTTAATGAATGTGCAGGGGCCCGTATTGGGTGCATATATGTTCAGTATTGTGAAGTCTTCCTGGTGAACTGTACCTGTGACTAAAATGTAGTATCCATCCGTGTCTCTTATAATTTTTTTTGGTTTGAAATCCACTTTGTCTGATAGCATAATGGCTACCCCTGCCTGTTTTCTGCTTCCATTTGCTTGTAGAATTGTTGACCAGCCTTTTATTTTAAGAGCATGCCTATCTTTTGTGGTGAGGTGGGTTTCCTGCAGGCAGCAGATTAATGGATTGTGATTTTTGATCCAAGTTTGTAATCTATGTCTCTTGATCGGTGAATTAATTCCATTATCATTTAGTGTTATAATGGAGAAACTATTTTTAATTCAAAACATTTATTATGTTTAGTAGTTTTTACAAGTATATTACTTCGCTCTTAATGGTGTTATACTTGCCTTCTGTTCTCCTGGATATGCCTGTTTCTTTCTTTATGCTCGAGTATCATTTCTAGCATTTTTTGAAGGCCTAGTTTGGTGGACATGTATCCCTTCAAGTTGTCTTTTTGCTGGAAGATTTTTCTTTCTGCCTCGATCATGACTGATAGTTTTGCAGGGTAAATCAGCCCGGGTTGACATTTTTGCTCATTCAATACTTGAAGTATGTCTCTCCAGGCTCTTCTTGCTTTTACTGTTTCGACTGAGAAGTCATTTGTTATTTTAATAGGTTTACCTTTTAAAGTGACTTGTTTTTTCTCCCTTGAAGCTCTCAGCACCAGTTCTTTATCTTGAATGTGGAGTGTTTTAACTATTATTTGCCGTGGTGTGCTTGTTTTGGTTGTATCTGTTTGGGGTGCAGAATGCCTCTTGTATATGGATGGGCCTCACTTTTTTTAGATGAAGAAAGTTTTCCTTGATGATCGTTTGAAAAATTTCCTCAGGGGTGGTATTTTGAGATTCTTGCTCTGGTATTCCATGAATACGCATGTTAGGCTTCTTTAGGGTGTCCCATATCTCTTGGATATTTCTCTCAAGTGTCTTTTTGGCTTTAACGACCTCTTCCTTTGAGCTGGTTAGTACTCCCCCTTTATCTTCAAGCTCTGAAATTCTGTTTTCTGCTTCCTTAGTTCTGTTGATAAGACTCTCTGTGGAGTTCTGGGTTGAAGATAACTTGTCTTGTAGCTCAGTTTTAAACTCTGCTTGAGTCTGTTTTAACTGCTCTATGCCAGTTTTTGTTTCTTGCACTCTTTTTCTCAACTCCTCCAAATGTCTGTTGTGTTCCTCTTCAAAGCGATTGATTCAATTATGTAATTCCTCCCGGATTTCCTCCTTCATAGTATTGAACATGGTAATGATCATATTTTGAAAGTCGTTATCCTGGGTCAGGCTTTCTTGGCCTTTTTCCGCTGGTTTGTTCTTGTTGGAGTCTAACATTATGGGATTAATTTCTTCAGTGGGAGATTTGTTTACTTGAGTGTTGCTTCTCATTTGTTTGCTCTTTGACTTTGGCATTGTCGTTTTAACTCTTAATATCTTTCAATTTCACTAAACTGTATTATTTGGCCTGGGGTTCTGGGGTGGGCAGGGACAGAGCTTACCTAGGTCGCGGGTGAGGCCCGGCTGGACCGGGCGGGAGTCCAAACCAGTGGAGCGGGGTGGGGAATGGGAGGATGGGGGCATCGGCATGGAGCTATTTAACCGGAGGGCAGCTGGGGTGGGGCCCGGACCCAGGGGGAGGTCCTCCTCGTCCCTCGGCCCTGCCCCTGCGAGCGGCTCCGGCTGGATGGTGGGTGTTGGAGCCGGGTCCCTTTGGCCTGACCTGGGGTTCTGGTGGGCGGCCCAGGTGGGGCTTACCTAGGTCGCGGGGCCGGCTGGATGGTGGAAGTCGGAGCCTGGTCCCTTTGGGCTGACCTGGGGTTCTGGTGGGCGGGTGCAGGTGGGGCTTACATAGGTCATGGGGTGAAGCCCGGCTGGACCACGCCCACGTCCTGCCCGGCGAGCGGGGTGGGTGAAAGGGGGTATTAAATTTTTTTAAGGGCTATACTAAATGGTTTTTTTTTACTCTCAAGTCTTTTTCACTTCTTTCATTCTGGGCACATAAGAAGGCCACTGATTATTGTATGTTTATTTTGTATCCTGCTACCCTGCTGTAGGGAACTCCCCTCAGGCTGATTGGACTAGGCCAACAGTTCCTAAATGGACATCCAATAACACAGTCACTACAACCAACACTAAACAGATGGTATCTTGTCAAATTAAAGAGCTTCTGTTCAGATAAAGAGATTGTAACTGGAGCACAAAGGCAACCCACAGAATGGAAGAGAATCTTCACTAACCACATATCTGATAGAGCTCTATTACCCAGAGTGCACAAAGAACTTATAAAACTAAACACCAAGGAAACAAATGGACCAATTTAAAAATGGGCCTTGGAACTTATAAGAAACTTTACGAGGAACGAAATTAAAATGTCTAACAAATATCTTAGAAAATGCTCCACATCCTTAGCCATTAGGGAAATGCAAACCAAAACTTCCCTGAGATATCATCTCACCCTGATCAGGATGGCAAAAATCCACAATACAAACAATGCCAAATGCTGGACAGAATGTGGAGAGAGGGGAACTCTCCTACATTGCTGGTGGGAATGCAGGCTCATAAAACTACTCTGGCAAGCTGTCTAGCACTGTTTAAAGAAGTTAAAGATTGAAATGCCATATGACCTTGCTATTTCACTTTTGGGACTAACCCACCATACAGCAAAAATTCACCTCGATAGCACAAGCAAGACCATGTTCATAGCAGCACTGTTTACAACAGCAAAGTCATGGAATCAGCCCAAATGTACAACAGTTGACGAGTAGAGAAGGAAAATGTGGTACATTTATACAATGGAATACTACTCAGCCATCAAAAATGATGAATTATTGAAATTTGCCAGGAAATGGATGCAATTAGAAACAATTATATTGAGTGAAGTATCCCAGACACAGAAAGTTAAGCACCATATGTACTCCCTAATATGTGGCTCCTAGTACCAAACCCACTTAGAGACACTTAAGGATAATTCACTGTAATACCTACAGTATTTGCAAAGATTATGAACAGGAGGGATGGGGAAGGAGGGCCCCACCAGAAACAAGGAGAGAGGGGACCATGTTACAGAGGAGAAAATAGGCCACCATCAAGGACTGCAAGTAAGTAATGAGACATCTGGTTAAGTTCACAGACTTTCTTTCCTGTTCATGTACAACTGATGGGGTATGATCTTACCAGAAGGGGAGGGCATATAGTCTGAGAGATAGAAAGTAACCATTTTGCAAATGGGTGATTGACCCCTCCCTCACTATGGTTTCGTACTTTTATTCCATCTACCTTTGAATATAATCTTATAATAAGACTCTATTTTAATAGCTTTTTATTGCTGGCCAGGGGTTGATATCTAATACCCATTAGAATGGAGTCAAGGGCTTTGCAGGATCAACAAAACTGAAAAAAAAATCAACAAACCATAATTCAGAATATCAGAGACTCTGTATCAACCACCTGGAACTTGGCCAGCCTAATCTCTCCCCATCCTGAAGCTCAGGGAAATTTCCGGAAGAGGGGGTGGTAAGATTGTAAGAGACCAAAGATGGGGAGGAGCAACGATATGCAAGATACTACACACAAGTTATGGCCAAAGCAATCATAACTTTGCATGACCTGCGCAATGACCAACACATTATTGACCCCTCAAAGACTAGCATGGACTGAAGGCACTAGGATCCTTAGAAGCTAGGGATTAACAGCCACAATAGTGTCCCTATACTTAAGGAGAACACAAGAAAGCGTTCTAGGAAATGCCACTGAGTCCTTATACCTCATCAGAGAGGAAGACCGAGAGAAAATTGTGACATACACGTTAAAGGATGCTCCAGGGATGAGTGGAGGAGGCACTGGGACATAGGGAGGGAGGGGGGAAAGGAAGGGGAAAAGAGGGAAGGAGCAAAGGGATCCAGGAAGGGGTGGAGAGAGAGAGGGGACTGGGGGACCTAATAAGTTTGTATGAGCGGAAACAAATAAAAAAATTAAAATTAAAAAAATTCTAAAAAAAGACTGAGGGGTCCCTTTTTAATTTCTCCCTCTTGCTATTAGAGGCTATTAAAATACAGATGTAAAATTTATTTATTTAACTATTATTATTATTATTATTATTTGTGTGTGTGTGTGTGTGTGTGTGTGTGTGTGTGTGTGTATCAGAGGATACTGTGTGTTTCTGTGGAAGATCAAGTGTGACTTGGGAGTCATTGTCTTTGCTTTGCTCTGGTATTTCCCAGGCTCTGTCCAACAGGGCCAGAAGTAGAGTCCAACTTTGTTCCCAGCATTTTGTATAGGGGTCCTTGGATCCAAACTCAAGACTTTTCTGCCTGTGAGGAAGAATCTTTTTTTTTTTAATTTATTTTTTCCACTCATACAAACTTGATAGGTTCCCCATTTCCCTCCCTCCCTCCACCCCTCCCTGGATCACCTTGCTCCCTCCTCCCTTTTCCCCTTCCAAAACTCCTTCCCTCTCTTTCTCCCAGTGCCCCCCCATTCCTGGAGCATCCTTTAGTGTGCATGTCAAACTTCCCTCTGTGTCCTCCTCTCTGATGAGGTGGAAGGACTCAGTAGCATTGCTTAGAGCTCTTTTTCGTGTTTTCTTTTAGCATAGGAACATTATTGTGGCTGTTAATCCCTTGCCTCTAAAGATCTTAGAGCCTGTTACCCATGTTAGACTTTGGGGGTTCAATGACATGTTAGTCATTGTGCAGGTCATGTAAAGACTTATTATGATTGCTTCGGCCCTAATTTGTGTGGAGTATCTTATATATCGTTGCTCTTCCCCATCTTCAGACTCTTACAATTTTACAACTCCCTCTTCCACAAATTTCCCTGAGCTTTGGGAAGGGGGAGATATTATGCTGGCCTGGTTCCTGGTGATTAATGAAGCAAGGAAGAGTCTCAAACCTTCTGTCTCTCCAAGCTTAAAGTACAGATGTAATTTATATTTTCTTTCCCTTATGTTTCCTGGCTCATAGGAAAAAACAAGCCAACACCTTCATTTTATAGTGTGTTTGAGTACTTTTCCTGACAGTTTAGAGGTTAGTGTTGTTGGTTTTATCTACATATCTCTTTTTTGTTGAAATTCCTTCTTTATCAGGGCAAGTTTGGGGGGCAGACAGCTCAGTCTCAGTTACATGTCTTATTTCCCAGCATAATGTCCATGTGACAAATGCCAAAACTTGCTTACAATCATATCACATACATGCTAGTTTCAAGGATTCCGATGTATGCTCTAGGTTTGCTGTCATTTTTTTTTTTTTTTTTTTTTTTGCGGGTTGGGGGAGACCTAACCATATTCACATAGTGTACTCAATTTACCAGGGAAGCACAACATTTATAAATATAAAATAAGATGGTCACTCTGTAATTCTCCCACTAACATTTCAGTTTCAGAAAGACTAGTCAACATTGCACATCTATTTATTACACTAAATACAATACAGCTGCCACTGTAGCAAGAACCATGCCAACTATGAAGAAAGGTGACCACATCTGGTTTTCTCCCATAGATGATACACCTTCATTCAGTTTAACTTTCCTTGCATGCCTTTTCACTCACTGCAGAGCCAATGTATGTGCTCCTCCTAAACTCATCTTTGGCTCTGTCTTGACCCATTTTCAGGAGCTAAGTGTTTTGTGAACTTGAGGAGATGCAAACAGATGCCCAGTCACACCAGATACAGCAAAAATAGACCAAAGAATATCCCGCCCAAGTCTAGATTGGTGAGTCAATGAGTTTAATTAGATTATTTGTAGGAATATAAACCCCTTAACCAGTTTTTAGGCCAGTGAATTTTATTCTCTTCTCTCTCTCTCTCTCACCAAAATATCCTCAGGGAGAGGGGAAGGGTTTCATGAGCACCCACTAATAGCAACCTCTAATTGTCTACATTTCCTCAGTTTCAAGCCTCATAACTCAAGCCTCAGTTTCAAGCCCCTTCAGGAAAGATCATTAATTTTTACAATTAATGTATGTATTATGAAGATAAACAATGTTACTGAGTGTTTAAGAGTGAATTGGCCACATTATGTATGGAGTAGGGCCCTCCATGGTATCGCCAAATAATAATTATATGGGTTAATAATTTTTATTCCCCCAATCCCATACACATGCATGTATTCATGTGCTTGTACTTGTATACAAACACATCATTCATACACACACACATACACACACAAACACACATACCCCACATGGTTTTATTTCTCTAGAAATCTCTTACTAATACAGGTTTGTTAGTAAAAGTGATTCTAAAAGAACAGAATTTTAAATATATTTTTCGGTTTCTACAGTTAGCACTTCATTTTGGTTAGATTTGAATATATTAATTATTCTATTTCTAGTAATGATGAGAGCACTATTGGTACATGGAAAGATCTAGCAATATATATGAGCAAAATATCACAAATGGACATTCTTAATCAACTACTTGCAAGAATCAAGGAGCTAAGAGACTGCATATGACAATTTTTAAGATTTTTATCAAGATAATTAACATAATGATACTGGTCGGAATATTCCTAATGTTGCTAAATGGAAGAAAAAAAGATGAGTAAAGAGATTCAAATTCCAAGCAGAAGCCATGAATGACTGCCTTATAAATTTCTATGTAGACCCTCAAAGTGACCTTTACTTTCTCTAGCTATAATGCCAATTCCTGAAAATAAAGCAAAATCTTATCTTGTGATTGACAAGATCATAAAACAAGTTAGTAAACTTTCCATCAGTGTGACCAAGGAGAGCTCGGGAAAGTAAATTTAAAGAAATTTTAGTTTGAACTCATGGGTTTAGAAGGTTTGATCCAGTGTTAGTGGTCATGGTTTGGTCCTACAGTAAGGCCATGCATAATTGTGGAAGCATGAAGCAAAGTAAAGTTATTCATTTCATGGTGACCAAAAGTAAGGAGGAAGAGAGCAAGGAGACTAAACCTCAATGTTCCTCTCAATTTTATGCCCCCAATGACCTAAACTAGATGCACTTTCTAAAGTGCTTAAGACCTTTCAATAGTACCACAAGTTGGTGAACGAGTACATACATAAGCCCATGTAGAATATTCCAGAACTAAACTGCATCAAATAACAAGAATACTTTAAAGTGTGAATATTGACTAGGAAGTATTTTAAAATTGAAATGAGCACTTTTGGGAAGAGCTATGTGTAATTTGAAACATTAGGCTCTTAAATTCAGATGAGTCTTTTTTCGGTGTTACAGACCTCTCTATGACTAGTAAAAGAGGCCTCTTGACCCTCAGTGGAAGTAGTCTCTCCACTGGACTTAGGAGATGAATGTTGCATTACATAAAGAAAGTGTAATAACTTCTACTGACTCATTAGATGTGCAAGACAATGTCGACTTCAGTCAGGACTAATCTTTACTATCTTTTTTGTTACTGAATAATCATTAGATAAAATACTCAAGAGATCCCTGAAGGTAAGGTTTTAATATGTGGCCCATGAAGATATAGGACAACTAAAGAACTACTTAAAATTTTCAAATTTATAAAGAAATATAAGTAATGCTGCTCTAACCAAAGGAGGAAGCTATAGACTATCACACTGTAAGCCAATTAATAGGAAAATGTGTTCTTTATTGATTAAATGCATGGATGAGAATGGCTTATTCCTCAGATGTTTCTCAGTATCGAAACCTGGGAATTTTGGTATTTATAAAGAAAAAAGAAAACAAACACAAAAGTCATAATTATAGTTGAGTCAGAATTTAGTCAGAGAGATCTTGTTACAGTAGTTATTTTGCATTATTTTGGTTACATACAGAAATTATTTTGATCATACATCCTAGAGTTATTTTGGTTATATATCTGGATTATGGTCAGAGTAATGATTAACCCCAAATGCCCTGGTGTTGTGTGAATACATTTCCTAAAGAGACATCACACAACCATCTTCCTACCCCAGAGAGAAGTTCCACGAGAGACCAAAGTAACAATAAAACAATGTATTTCTTGTGTTTACTTACAAGAAGTAGGTGTGAGGGGTACTGATAGGAAAAGAGACTAATCATAGGCAGCTCACCACACCAAGGCTCGCACTGTCCCTGTGGCTGCCTAGAAGAATTTCTCTCTCTCTTTCTCTCTCTCTCTCTCTCTCCCTCCCTCGCATGCATGCACTCTCTCTTCTTGACTCCTCAGATATCTTCTTTTAATTGAGTTTCTTGATGTACAGCCGTCTCCTCTAGGCTTATTCATGGTCTGGGGGTCTCCTTCAGACTGTCTCTAACTGCTGAGCAGTCTCCATTTTCTCTGTTTAGGTGTCAGGGAAGGCTCCTCTCCCCAACCACTATTTTCATCCTGGAAAGAGGCCCCTCCCCTGAAGAACCCCTTCTCCTTCCCAAGCTTGTCAGTTTTAGAAACTTTCCAAGCTTCATGAGTTGTTTACTGGCTGAGACTGGAGCAAAGATCAAGATGACTGCCCAGAAGAAAAAGTGCCACACAATAGCTGGCTAGACTTATGCATGCAAACAGTCTGAGGGGTTGGGGTTGGGTGAAAAAAATGCTCAAAATGGACTCAGTTGTTGAATCAGGATAAAATGGTGCTATCTTTGTTACTTCAATGTTCAAGAATAGATATTGGAAAAATGCTACAGGAAACATAAAACTAGGAACTTACAACCCTAAATAACACTATAATATATATATATATAATATATATAACACTATAATATATATATAACATAACTCTATAATCAAGAGTAATGTAATAGTATGACATATTGTCACCATGAAGATAATGATTCAATCCAAAGATCATGGGAATGGTGTTCTTCCCTAAGATATATAATCCCTTCCCAACTAATAAAAAATGTGGAAATCATAAAACTAGGAACCTACAACCCTAAATAACACTACTTATGGATAAAATAGAACAAACCTTATATAAACAAAATAATAGATGAATATTCACAACTAATGCTTAGTAAAATAAAGCAATCTGGAAAGAATCTAAAAGGTCTGATTATTTATAGAATATACCTGAATACAATGTAGAACAGTGGTTCTTGGAAAAGGACAGAGATCATTAAATGAAAGTTATAAGAAAACTTGTATTAAGTATGTACAAGTGCCATGCATACATAATCATACAAAATAAGCAAAAGTAAATTTAGGGTTATATGAGTATGCTTAATGGATATCAGTATCCTTGTGATAACATTTCTAATTATCTGACAACATGATCTGTTTCGAGGATAAATGAGTCAGGGTTATACACATATTCTTCTGAGTTATTTCATACAATTATATAATAGTCTATAATTCTATAAAAGCAAAAGCATTATTTATCACATCTGTAAAAGAATATATGTCAACCAGAAAAAGATAAAGGTCAAAATCTTCAGAAGAAAACAATTTGAGGAAAAACTAGAGTTACATGTTTTCAATATAATAAATACTTAGATTAATATAAAAGAGTAAATGAAATATAAAAGTAAATACAGATGGACAAACTTTCCTTTACCTGATATATTTCAAACAAATATATGTAGAGGAAATGGAAGATGAGAAACCCACAGGCAAACATGATAGTGACACATTTTCTAGAAAGATTCCAATGAAATATGTAAAAAAAAGAAGGTTAAATTTAAGGAGAAATGAAATTTCCAAAATATCAGTGTATTTCTCACAAGATATTTATCAACAAAATAGAATAAATAGAATCTTTATGTTGGAAGAACACAGCAGATACTGCACAACTCTATAATCAAGATTAATGTAACCAATAGTATGACATATTGTCACCATGAAGATAATAATTCAATCCAAAGATCATGGGAATGGTGTTCTTCCCTAAGATATATAATCCCTTCCCAACTAATAAAAAATGTGGAAAGCATAAAATTGAAGGATAATCTACAAAATAACTTTTTAATGGAGATAAAAATCACGAGGAGGTATATGTAAGAATATTTTGCACTGCTTTCCAAATCTTGTACAAGTATAAAAAAGTTACAATAAAGAATAACGGTAATAAAAAGAGCTCCCACATTTTCATGCAGCTCCAATTTTACTTTTGAATTCAATTAAGAAATTTTCATGGAGATTTTGAATTCGTTTGAGAAATTTAGTCCCATTTTTAGGCTGAGAAATTGCATCACTACTATTTTGATTCCCCTAATAACTTCCACCTATTTGCATCTTGGCCTGTAGTCCATTCCTTTCTCCATAGTTTATATGATTCAAAGATTGTTCTGCAATTGATTTAAAACATACATGTAGGTAGGTATTTCTTGACACCAAAAGATTGAAATCATTGGGTGAATCCCTCCCTCCCCTTCTACAGGTTTTTGTTGTTTTTATAGAATTATTTTTAATTTTTATTCTTTTATAATCTCATATATGTAGATAATGCATTTTGATCATAGGTGTACCCATCTCCCTCCTGCTTCCCCTGGTCATTTCCATAGTATTTCTACCTCCTGCCTTTATGCCCTAATTTTTTTAAATTGGACAATATAAAATAATATGTAAACAACAAAAGAAAATACATTAAGGATATAGATAGATATGTTTGAGCTCCCAGTTCCACACTATTAAGAACATATGATAAAGCTGAAGAATAGCAGTTTTGACCATCTTCTCTAAAACAAGTTCATGATGTGAGCACACAGAGCTCCCGCCCAGTGGAAACCATCCACATTTTGAATACACAGAGCAACAGCCCTTGAGAGGCCATCCATTCTGTGTTACATGGAGCGCTGGCCTATAGGAGGCTCTCCATATGG
Source organism: Typhlomys cinereus (assembly GCA_023101885.1). Taxonomy (NCBI): domain Eukaryota; kingdom Metazoa; phylum Chordata; class Mammalia; order Rodentia; family Platacanthomyidae; genus Typhlomys; species Typhlomys cinereus. The sequence continues at coordinate 637,892 of JALPQD010000582.1, forward strand.
AACCTACTCCATGAGAGGCCTTCATTTTGTGAGTAAACAGATATGGAATTCAAGATTTTAGCAGGCAGTGCGTTATGTCAGGTTGTTAATCATTCAGCTGTCCATAGGATAGCATACTGAATGCAGAAATAGTGTCATCTCCTCTCTGCCACCTTCTAATGCACATGGGACACAGCAGTCACATATGTTGTGTCTCTAGGGGCAGTATCAAAGATGCTGTGGTTCAGCAAATTTACTTCAGATATTTTCATAGTCATTTCTGATAACACCAAACAAATTTGACTGAAAATAAGGCTGACATAGAGTAGAATGGATCCACAAAACAACCCAGAATATGATGTGGAACACTAATACTATTGAAAAAATTTAGACTACATATAGACTCAGAGCATAATATCATACATTTGAATGTGACATAAATAGTCTCCTTCAGAAAAGATACACTATTATGAATTTTATGATTTATAACATGACTTCTAACTGGTAATTCACATAATTATTATTGCTTATATTCTTTATGATTTCCTTATGAATCCTTATCAATCTTAATAGAGTGTTGGTATCTTTTTCACTACAAGATAACTACCCACTTATAGAGTAGTCATGTAAACCAAGTCTTTGTCAGAGAAAGTAGAGGATACACATAAATTAGTTTAAAAATAGAGTTCTTGTTTTCTAGGTACATTCAGTCTATTACAAGTGATAAGGAAATTTGTAAATCCGAGTATAACCTATTGGTATAGAGAAAGGGGTATAAGCAGAATAGACCACAATTAGTAGGAAACAAGGCTAGCCTGTTTTTTCTGAGGTTGTCTTGACATAAATTTTTTATAATGAGTGATATATAGTTTTAATTGTCAACTTGACAACTAGGAGTCAGGCCTCCAAATCTACCTGAAAAATATTTTCTAAATTAAGGCCAAATAGGAAATAGTTTTGACCTCATAATTTATGTGGTAAAGCCCATTGTGCATAGAAAGAGTCCCAAGACAGGGCATCCAGAACTTTATAAAGATTGAGAGAGCTAGCTGAGCCTTGACAAGGAAGCAAATAAGAATGAATTCCTCCATGGCTTTCTGCCTCACCTGTGGATGAGTTGTTATCAGTTTCTAGGACTCCTGCTGTTGTGACTTCTCTGTGTTAATGAACTCTGGCCTCCAGTTGTGAGCTTCATTTAAATCCTTTCTCCCTAAGTTGCTTAGGTCAGAATTTTTCAAAGCAATGAGATAATGAAACTAAACCAAGTGATAATAAATCATATCAATAAAAATATCTCGTGATGAATACTTCATCAATAAAGACAACCCGCAATTCAAGGTGATCCACCAAGTGACAAAAAGTACTTTTTCTGGTTTTCATGCTTTTTTTTAATGTGCACTAGGATGTATCCCAGTGTTAGATTTGAAACTTTTTTGACTATTGTTAAATAGCGTCCTGTTTTCTTTACCCTGTCAATAAAAGCATATCATTAAAGGTACACATTTGGTTTTTGTTTAATTCCAGATAAACACAATAGCTTAATGCATTTTGTCTCATTAAATGGCTAGTAAGGATAGACAGAGGAAGCATATTGAAAAGCAACGAAAGACACAGGAGAATTAAAAATTATAAAGTAACATTGCTTTTGACTAATCATTATGGTCTCAAAACATATATATGACTTATTTTCACAATTACTCAGTGAAATAAGACTCATATCACAGATGAAGAAACCAGAAAGTTGGTGAGAATGCTTGCTTTCATTGGTACTATGCAATATAATGTCCTAATTTTCCATGTTGAGTATTATTTGTGACTCATTTATCCCCATATTTGTCTTCATCCCCATTTGCTCCTTTTAATACTATCATCCTGTTACCCATAAACTAGCCTTTGTCCTCGTCACTTGTTTTCAAAGACTATCAACCTCTATTACGAGGCAGATCATTTGTGGCGAATCAAAGCTTACCAGATTACTCATTGTTAATTAAATAGCCTGATTCTGTCCACTGAAGTTAATGCATTAAAGTATTTAATGTTTGTTTGGTAAACTGCATTACTAAATGCTCCTTTGACTTTTATTGGTAATAAACATTAAACATTTATGGCCTGTGAAAGCAGCTTCCCATCTAGCTTATGCTGTTGGTATTTACAGTTTGTGAAAAAACAAGTACCGGGGCTGGAGAGATGGCTCAGGGGTTGTGACTCTGTCTCACAAGCAGAAGGTTCTGAGTTCGGATCCCAGGTCCCACGTTTAAAAAAAAAAAAAAGAAAAAACAAGTACCATTAACTTTCTTCAAATCAAAAGTTGTTTTTGTTCTCCTCTTTAATTTTTATTGAACAATACAAAGAAAAACTTGCAAAATTTTGAGTGATCTATGCTTTCACTGATAATTTTCCTTTTCTTAAAAGGTAAATATTTTGTTAACATAAGCATACTTTATGATTCAGTGACAAGGCTCCATGCTAGTCATAGGTCTAATTATTTTTCCTGTCTCTCGTAGTATCCTAGCTGTTTGTTTGTCTTACCTGGGTACACGCAAGTTTCCACAACAACAAAATCAAAGAATGCTTCGTCACTTTCACAGTTATTTGACTCCTCTTAATTTCCTCTTGTCATGTCACTGTACTGCAACAAAATGTATTTTTAAGTTCTTTAGTAGTATGAAGTAACTATATATGTTAGTAAGACTAAGATTTCATTAACATTTTAGTAATTGTCCAACAGTGCTATAACAAATTCTGATTACTCTTTCTTTCAGCTGTCTATCCTGTCACACCTCTTAGCCCTCTCCTGCCTTCTTCCCGATGTATCTGAAAGTCATATTCAAGACTTTTAGTGTGGTTTTGTCTCCCACTGGGATATAACAGGTCCATATTTGTGATTGTTGATTTGTAACTATCCACTGGTACTTGGTTGCTCTCTAGCATGTACAAAACAGGAATCTATGGTCCCTGCTTCCTGAGTGTATAGTCAATAGTTCAGCAGAAAAGAAAATGGTACAGTTCGGTGAGCAACTCCCCCATCCTTAACTGACTATCGGTTTGAACAGTTTTGAGTTGGCCTAGTGTCAGTAGCCCTTGCTGTGTCATTTCATTACTTCCATGGCTGTTTCATGTTTAGTAGGTGACACTTCATAAACTTTTACTCTACCTTCTAACCCTTAACATTTGTTTTGTCCTTCACAGTGTTCCTTGAGTGATAAGGAGATGATAGAAATGTTTTGTTGACAAGTTAGGGTTCAGATTTCTTAAACCTTAATTTTTATCTTCCTATAGAACAGTGGGAAAAGTTATTAGAACATATGACCAGTGGCCAGAATTTTCAAATTACAAAAATTAAACCTCTTATAAATTCTTAGTCAAGTCAGCATAAAGTATGGTTATTTTAATTGTGAGCCCATTTGTACAGTTTTTCTCTTAAAATGAAGCATAACATAGAAAAAAACTTTCAAGTTTTTCAAGAGTTACCTGAATATATTCCCTGCCTTATTTTAATATTTTATTTGTTTTAAATGTATTGATCATCAAAATGACCTTTGAACATCCTCGAAAAAAAGAGATTAATTGTCCAAATGAGGTAAACTGTGTTCCCAGCCACTCATATGGCAGCAGCCATTTCAAAGAATCCAGCTCTAACATAAACTACAAATAAAAGAAAACTATAGTCCCTAATGTGTGTCAGTAGTCAAAGGAATGTCAGAAGACTCATGCAAACCAAATTCCTTGTTCTATAATTCAGCTAATTCTACACTTTTAAGAAAGATATGCATTTGGAAAGGTTGTTTTTCCTATGTTTACATTAAGAATTTTTAAAGGTGATTATTTTAATAGATTTATTTAATATTTGTTTTGAAATTCCACCCATGTCTTTTGGAAAGAATTCTAGAGATTGGGAACATTGATCAGTACCAGGAATCAGTGATTTGTATTGATAACAGCAAGGGATGATCTATTTTGGGAATACCAACTACCTGTCTGGGTAGGTAACTGCTATGTGCTACTCATTTGGTAGTTAAAATGAAACAAAGACATTTGTGGTTTACAAAGAAAAGTCACTTTTTGTTGAATATAATGTGACTTTGCGTAGAAATTGTCCTTGTTTTCTGTTATTTTTAACTGTCCTCTAGGTATTTATAAAAAAAAATCAGAGGTGTAGTATCTGTTTGTTTCATCTTGATTTAAATTTAGGTTAGGCACAATCAAAAATGTTTTCTATAGTTGCAACAGACAAGATAAATAATTAGCAGGTAATTACACAAATCAATCAATTAAAACCGAAAGGTCAAGAAAGAAAGCTTTTGGATTGCTTTAAGTTTTTGTTACTCAAATACTGAAACAGAATACGTTTTTTCTTTTACTTTTGAACATAAGTGCAATATTATGCTAGAATCTAAAAAGTTTGAGGTCTTAAATGAGGGAATTTGTTATTGTCCTTTTACATATATGATGACTTGCAAACCAGTCAATGATCTCTGAAATCTAGCTAGTAACCAATGGAGCTGACCCATAAAACCAAATAGCTTACTTCTAGTATAGGCTGTGTTCTCCTTTTCAAAATATTTTATAAAAGAAAACTAAGAGAACACAGATTACTCTTAAAAAACATCAATTTTAAACCATATTTATTTGCATGTACCATACATTGCCACTATTAATATTTGGGTTTCTTTTGTCAACATGCATATTATTTTAATAGACAATACTATATATGCAGTTTCACAGCTAAATTTTACTAAATAATATATCATAAACAATTTGCCAGTTCAATATATATATATATATCATGGTTTATAGTATTTATGTATTACTAATTTTTTGGAATACTGATAATGTTTATTACTGAGGTTTTCTTGCTTTTGCTAGTGTAATCAGTTTTGTAGGAAAAAATCATATAATTAATGTATCTATGCATATATAGAAAATAATTCTTTTTCATGAAGTAATTCTTTTATTGGTATATTCAATTATTCTTTTTAAAAATTTTAGATAGATTTGGTGAGATTTTTCACCAGATAAAAGTGTTTGTTGCAAAAATGCTGTCAGTTGAGTTGAATCAGTAGAAGCTACAAGCTAACTGGAGAGAATTTATTTCTAAGAGCTTTCCTTTGATTACAACATAAATTAATATAATATTTTTAAACTTTTAGACACATAGTCAACATGAAAATTTTGACTATGATCAATGTGATAATAATCTAAATGTAAAACCTCAGTTACAGAATGAAGTTTACTGCCTATTGCAAGCAACCTACTTTGTTCCATTTAATATTACCTTGTAATAATGAGAACAATTTCAATATTTATATTAGCCCTGTCCATATAATGTTAATATTCTATGTGACTTAAATGTAACTTTATTTTTTGAGATAGGATCTTGCAATGTAGAGTTGGCTGCTAACTTGTTTCTCATTATGGAGCCAACAATGACCTCAAATTTGACAAACCTCCTTTTTCAGCCTCCCAAATGTAAATTTATCTTTATTACATATGCATGTACATAATTATGCCTAAATGGAATTATTTTTAACAAAATGCTTTATATTTTATTCATAATCTCTCAAGGTTCCATGATTAAATACTTATTTCACCATATATAATAGGATAACAAATTCATACCTCTGTGAGTGCTCATTGTGTGTAGAATATCCAGTGAGAGTAACCTAACAAAAAAAAGGAATATACAATGATTCAAAGTTTAGACTTCTGGGGCTGGAGAGAGAGTTGGTTCAAGGGATAAACCTCTGCCTGTGCTTGGAAAACAGAAAGTCCTGAGTTCAAATCCCATGTTGCACATAGAGACACCAGGTAGAAATGGTGGTGGCTTATAATTCTGACCTTGGAAGGCAGAGTTTGAGAAACTCCAGAGCAATGGAAAGAAGAGGTAGAAGCAATCCAGATTGATTCCCAGAATCATCCTTGGGCCTCCATAGGCACACATGATATACTCTGATACACACACACACACACACACACACACACACACACACACAATACAAATTTTAAAAAGTTAAGACTTCTATACAAAACCTAAATTTCAGGACATTATATGAACCTATCATTTTCTATTTTCTTAAAATACTATTAAAATTACACAAAACAATTATAGCATATGCTTGCAACTTTTCAAAGTATGGAGTTTATGAGATTTTCAAGATTTTTATAAAGAACAAAACAACAGATGGTTCTGATTAACTAAAATACCATTTTTATAAAATTGACAAAGATTAAGAAGGATTATTTTATTTTTCCCTCTTCACCCAAGAAGTAATATTTTATGATGAAGATTTTTATAACCAGGAAACTTATAGCTTATGATATGCGGAATAAGAAGGAACTATTGTGACATTACTGGCCTAATTAAAAGTACTAAATTCATGGGGCAGGGGAGGTGGCTCAGGGGTTAAACCTCTGCCTTGCAGGTGGAAGGTCCTGAGTTCGGATCCTAGACCCCATGTATAGACGCCAGGCGGAAGCGGGGGTGTTCTGCTTTTCTGGTCCTGGTAGGGCGAAGCCTGTGAATCCCGGGGCAGAGTAAACAAGGAGGAGGTGGAGGCGTCCATGGTGGTTCCCGAATTCATCTGTGGTTCTACACACACACATACATACACACACATACATACATACACCCGCATACATGCACAATTGAATAAATAATAAATAAAATTTAAAAAAAATTTTTTTTAAAAAGTACTAAATTCATGACATCTGGGTCAGTTAAATCCGGTTCTGCTCTCTGAACTTCTGATATAAGTAGAAATTTTGAAAATAGCCACCTAGCAACATAGATAGCTGGTAGAACATGCATTTAGCACCACAAATCCATGAGTCATTTTTCAGAATGATTTATAAAATTAAAATGGAATACCAGCAAAAGTTGTGCTTTTAATCAAAGTTCTATGGTATAGGACACGTCAATTACTACCTGGATTAATTCTGGATCTCTTCAGAGATAACAGAAATAGAACAATATGACAAGCAGAAGACTTCAAGATTATTCAAGTGACTAAAAGTAAGCAAAATTCACAAAAATTTTTTCCAATGTTTTTGTTAACAAATGTTTCTATGATAATTTTTATATTTTTTGCATGTGTATGTATGTGTGTGTGTGTGTGTGTGTGTGTGTGTGTCTGTGCCTGTGTGTGTGTGTGTGTGTGTGTATGTATATATGTCTGTCTATGTATATAAGAGGGGACGACTATATGTTCCTGTGGAGACCCAAGGGTGACTTCGGGTTTCACCCAGGATTGTGCTACCTTCTTTTTCCTTTGCTCTGGGGTTTACCAGATTTTACATTCCAGGATCAGAAGTATAGCCTGAAGCCATTTTTTGCCTGGCATTTTTTGTGATATCTGGGATTTGAACTTAGGACCTTCTGTTTTCAAGTTAGAGGCTTAACTCTTGAGCCATCTTTCAAGACTGTTTGTTCATTTCATGCATGCATATAATATATTCTCATTACTTTCTCCCATTTTCACTTTTATCTTTCTCCTGCCAAACCTCTTCTTCACCACAAATCATATTCTCACATTTATAACTCTTTTTTGTCATTGTTTACCATTGAGTTTAGCCTTGCATGACCATGGGCTTGGTTCAGTCTTTTGGAGACACTAGTAATATAGAGGCTACCAAAAGGACAAACAACTCATTACTTTTACATAATCATTGGATATTGGCTATTATAATCTATATCTTGGTTTATTGATAAGTGAATATGTTTTACTTAGAAGATATTTTCATAGAGCAGTGTTTTTGAAAATAGATAATAATATATACAATAAAGAAATACAATAAGATAAAACAATTTAAAAGACTGAATACCTTTTTCAAAAGACATTAAATTGCTTCTAAAAGTTACTTCCTTTTCTTGGCTCTTAGCCACATTCCTGCATCTTTGAAGCTTACATTTTTTTTATTTAGTCCTGCTCATCTGCCATAACTGTAGAACTTTTGTTGCCCTTTCTTTTACAAAGACTTGTCAATTTACATTGGGTCTACCCACAGGATGTTTTTCCTTTTCTAAAAGTCAGACGATTAAAAGCTTTAAGTCTATCTTCAGGAATAATTTTGTTTTATCAAATAACTTAGCATATTTGTAGGTCAGAAGAATTATGGTATGGAAATATTTTGTGCCACATATCACAGGAAAAAAAAAACCTGAGAAATTGTAAACTCAAAATGGCAAATTTGATTTTGAGCACATAACTTTCTGATGACTATCTGAAAAACTTTTGCAGCCTGGTAATTTTATATTTAATGTCTTAGCATACCAGGCACAAGGAAAATGTTTATCTCTAAAAGTCGTTAACAACAAAAAATGTATTTCTACTTTAGTCTTTACCAATTAAAAGCAGAAAGTTTAAATTGATTCTCAATTCATTTTGCAAACAAGCACCTGGTTGAAGAAAATCAAATATTATCTTGAAGTGAGTGCTTTAATTGACAAAATAAAGATACCAATTACATAGTATAACAAAGTACCTAGAGTGAGATTCTCTTCTCATAACAATATGCACAACCTGAACCACAGATTAAGATTTCTAGAATGGCAGAACAAAGGGCTCAGAAAATCATCTCCCACAAAACTATAATGAAATTGTCCTAACAGCCAACCATTTCAACAGCTATCATTTCCATTCTTTGAAAATGGCATATGATGGTCTGTTGAAGTGTTTCAGGGGTTAAGCCTCTGCCTTGCAGGCAGAAGGTCCTGAGTTCGGCTCCTAGACCCCATATATAGACACCGGTGGAAGCAGGGGTGGCCTGCATTTTTGGTCCTGGTAGGGCTGAGCCTGTGAATCCTGGGGCAGAGTAAGCAAGGAGGAGGTGAAGGTGTCCATGGTGGTTCCCGAATTCGTCCATGGTTCTATACACACATACACACACACACATACATATACACGCGCACACACGCATACACACACAATTGAATAAAAAATAATGAAAATGGCATATGACAAATAAAATGCTTTTATTGAACAATAGTACTAAATATCAGATAACTTAATGTGAGTTTGTAACATTTAAACTTTGGTGTTCTCTGATCTCTCCATTCCATGCCAAGTACATAAGTAGAGTAATTCAACCATGGTTATTAATCTCTATAAATAAGCAAACTCTATTCTAAGTGAATTTGATTTGGAGTAGATCACACTACATTCATATATAGAAGTATGGTAAGATGAATGATAATGTAGACAAGCATTTGGACAAAATAAAATTCACTAAAGTCTTGGGACTGTAATGCTGCATGTGAAAAGTGGTATAATGTGAGTAATTCAGAAAATTAATAAAGATAACAAACATATTAAATCAGCAATGGACATTTTTGAATTCCAGTGTGTTTCCACTAGACTCTGAGAAATCAAAAAGTGTCTAGTGAACTGCTGACTCCTGACCAAATATGAATGACTCATGAATACAGAAGGTGTTTATTTGTAAACTTTCAAATGCATGAAATTTTAAAGTGTTCCTGAGCCCCAAATTAATCATTGGTAAATGGTCAAAGTTCAACATAGTAAAACCCATTCTCTAATTGGTTACATGTTGACTGCTAATTTATGTTCACCCAGGCGTTCCTGCTATTAAGGAAGAAAATTTAACCCAGGAAATGATAAACACTATAGTTGTCTTTATAGTATGTGAAACTGAAGAAAATATTGTGGAAGAAAGAGATTTCACTGAATGAGTCAAGTCAAATAACCAAACAATGATTTAATAGGAACTTTCTTTGGGAGACAAAACATGCTGGGTGGGCAAGGTGTTTAGCCTGGAATTCTAGCTTACAAAGGCCATGACTGGGAACTCTCAAAGCAAACTGCCTAGCAAGGCTAGACATATTGGTGAGCTCTGGGTTTATTTAGAGATCCTTTATCAACGAAGAAGATGGTAGAAGTGTGATCAGGGATGATTTCCATTATCCACTTCTGGACTGTGCATGCAGGAACATACACACTCACACACTTTTGTATGCCCCCAAATAATCAAATATGCATATACACAAACACACAGAGACATCACATACCATGAAAAATTGTCTTAGTGGCCAATGAGATGGCTCATCAAGTAAAGACACCTGCCCATACATCTGGAGACTTAAATTTAGTCCCTGGAGGCTCATATAGTAGAAGAGGAGAATCAATTTAAAAGATTTCTTCTAACTTCCACTTGCATACAGTGGTGCATTCTCTTTCTCTCTCTCTCATGAGTAAATGAATACGTTTTGATTTTTAATTTTTTTAGGTACCACCACGGTGACCTCCAGAACAGTCATAAAATTTTGCCTTACCTAAGAAATTTCAATACCCATTTTAAATGTCTTGGGTAAAACTAGACTAAAACTCTAATACACCCTTAACTAGAGTGAGACTTACACAGTTCTTTGGCACTACAATAACTCTATCCACAAAACAGCACTAAGCAACCTTAAATTGACCCATTTAACACCCAGGCAAAGAGTCATGACAATTGTCCAAGCACGGTTATTCTGTCTGGCTCAAAACAGACAAAACAGACACATAAGTAAGATTCTAGAGATAAAACAAAAAATTCCCAGGTCACACCATAAATCTATGAACTACAACAGAAACCAAGACAAAAAATGCCTACAAGAAAATGTCAACCCTATAGTGATGGATTCCTACCAAACTAACTTCTTTGATGTCAGCCAAATAATAAACAACCAAGAGAAAGTTTTTCAAAGCTTAGTTATTAATATAATCAAAACAATGAAAGAAGAAATCTGAGAAGATTAAAGTAACAGGCACCTGGACAAGATGAAAACAACAGTTGAAGAAACTAAGTATTCAGTAGTAGAAAAAGCTCATGTAGAGATTTAATTTGAAATTAATAACAAGCTAACTACAATCCAAAACTCAGCAGAGTCTCAACAACAGAACTAACAAAGTAGAAAATAGAATATCAGAACTAGAAGACAAGATTGCAGAACAAATTTGCATATATAAAGGTGTTATAAAAGCTAAAAAACAATACTTGTGAGAAATATTTAAGAGTTATGGGACACCTTAAAGAGGACAAACCTGTGCATTCATACAATCCCAGAACAAGAAAACCACAAAGCCAGAGTAGAAAAGACATTTTACACTATAATCAATGAAAATTTCCCATAGAGAAGGAAAAAGATCCCCATCCAAATACAAGAGGGTTATCACAGAGCAATCAGATATGACCAAAGTAGAACTTGCCAAAGAAAATAATAGTTAAAACACTACAGACACAAGACAAAGAGAATGTGTTGAGAACTTCATGCAAGGAAAACTCAAGTCATATTTAAAGGTAAAAAAGCTATTAGAATAACAGCTGATTTTTCAATGGAAACAGTAAAATCCAGAGCTTAGAGAAATGTACTTCAAGTCACAAACGAGCACAGATACCAAAGCAAGTTGACATACCCATCGAAACTACCAGTCATGATTAATGATGAAAGAAAAAATTTCTGTAATAAGGACAAGCTGAAGGCCTACATGACCACCAAATCAGGCCTACAGAAGATGCTAGAAAAGATACTCAAGCTCAAAGAAAAGAATAAATGTATCCAAGAGGATGGAAGGGAAAACTATTCCAATACAACCACTAAATGCAAGCGCCCGTACTTACCAGCCAACATAGAGTTACTGAAGGGGATCGGTGGGAATTAACACTAGGCCAGGTAAAAGGGATCTTAGCAAGACAGAAATTATGACAAAACAATTTTATTCTGGACTAAATGCATTTGTATATGATAAACTTAGAAAATCATCCAGAATCTTCACTATAGAAAAAAACAACAAAGAATAGCATAATCTTGTAAAAACAAGAAGTTATCAGGATATAACATGAAAGTATACAAAAGGAAATTAGCTGGTTATAATTAATTCTGTGAGTAATCAATCAATAGTCTCAAGGTAGACGTTCCTTACCACAATTCTGGGCCTGTTCGCAGTTAAAAATCATGAGGTTGAACTGGCTGATACTGTTTTCTGGCTGAGGCTGACAACAGAACAAGCAAATCATCCTTTGGAGGACAAAGAGGCTCCCAAAAGGGAAACAAAATGGCTCCCTTGCTGATCAAGCTGCCAATTAGGTCAGGAATCAAGGAGCACCAGGAAGGCCTGTACCAGTCCCCACAAGTAAGCAAAGAAATAGACAAATAAAAATGATAAAACTTAGAAAATGACAGGAATCAACAAACATTTCTCAATTATAACCCTGTCAATGTAATTAACTGTCTTGTCAAGAGACACAGGCTATAAACATGACTTTAAAATCACAACCCATCAATCTGCTGCCTTCAGGAAGCACACCTCACCATGAAAAAGCAAAAGGATGGTCAAAGGTATTCCAACTAATAGAACAAGGAAACATGCGGGAGTAATAAATGTAGTATCTGTCAAAATAGACTTGAAACAAAAAAGAAACAGTTCATCAGGAAGACTTCACAATACCGAACAACATAAATGCTCACCTGCATTCATTAAACAAATTCTTCAACATCAAAAACAACAAATCAACCCAATAATTGTAATAAGAGGGGATCCACTCTCATGATTAGATAAGTCAATAAGCCAAAGACTGAACAAAGACACACTGGAGTTGAATCAAGCTATAACTCAAATGGACTTGACTGATCTCTACTAAACCATCCATCCTAACACCAAGGAATACACATCCTTTTCATCAGCCCATGAAAATTTCTCCAAAATAGACCATATATTGGATCACAAAGCAAGCCTCCACATATACAGAAAAGTTGAAATTACATCCTGTATTTTATCAGACCACGATGAAATAAAACTAGGCATCCACAATAACACAAATGACAGAAAATACACAAATTGTTGGAAATGAAGTACTATGATATTGAATGAAGAATGGGTTCAGGAGGAACACAAAATGGAAATTCAAAAATTCTTAGAAGTGAATGAAAATGTCTTTTTTTATATACATTTTTTATTATTATTTCAGCTCATACAAACAATAGGTACACCAGTTCCCTCCCTCCCTCCTCCTCCCCCCGAACCCTCTGCTCCCCCTCCCCTCCTCCCTCCCCTCCTCCCTCCCTCCCCATCCCCCCAGGCCAGTTAACTATTTAGGAAAAATTATTTATAAAGATACCATCTGTCCATGTCATAGTTAAGCACAGGTGTCAACTTGACTGTTGAGGGTTTGAGCTCTGGGCATATTTGTAGAGAATTAGTAGTTGAGTTAGGACCTGAGCAAACCTGCAGGAGATTGTCTAGCTGATGGGGAAGACCCAGCCCATGGTGCGTGGGATTAGGCCCTGGAATAAATCACAGAGAGCTGGTTGAGAGAATTGGCATCCTTCTGTATACGTGGCCAGACATGCTGGTCTGGCAAGTAAGCTATTATGTGGTGACAGTGTGGCCAGTTCCCTCATCCCTGGTGTTGGTGTATGTCTCCCATCAAGGTGGACTGAGAACTGTAACTAGTAATCTTAAGAGAAAATAAACCCCTTGTTCCCTTAAGCCATTTGATGGTCATTTATCAGCAACCATGCAGGCGGACTGCAACAGTCCACAAAAAATTCAAATATGCAAAGATAAACTGGCGACTTTAAATGATTTTCAACAATTATTCAGAGATATTAATTGGATTAGAGCTATGTTGCATATTTCTACTAAAGAATTACAGCCTTTATTTAATATTCTTAAAGGAGATTCCAATCCAAAATCCTACAGAGAAATGACACGAGAGATGTCTATAGCTTTACAAAAAGTTCAAGAAGCTCTTTAAATGGCTCAAATAAAATGCATAAATTCAAAAAAAAGAAGTGAATGAAAATGAAAACATTATATATCAAAATCTTTGGGAAACAATGAAGGCTGTCCTAACTGGCAAGTTTATAACACTCAATGCCTACAAAAACTGGAAACATCACAAATAAATAATTTAACAATGCAATTTAAAGCTTTAGAGAAAAAAGAATAATCCAATCCCCAAAACAGAAGATGAGCAGAGATGAGTAAAATCAGGGGGAAAATATTTGAACTGTAAATATGGAAAACTATACAAACTCTGAGTCAAACAAAAAGCTGTTTTTTGAAAAAATCAAGAAGATTAATAAACCCTTAGCCAAATTATTCAAAATTAAAATAGAGAAAACTAAAAATTTAGATATGAAAATGGAGTTATTACAAATGATATCAAGGAAATTCAAAGAATCATATCATATTTTAAAAAAACTTCTACTCCACAAAACTTGATTATCAGAAAGAAATAGATAAACTTCTAAGTATGCTCAACTTAACCAAAACTGAATCAGGATGAACTGAATTATTTAAATGATCCTATCAAGTGATGAAGTTAAAGAAGTAATTACAAATCTTCCCACCAAAAATGTCCAGGAACAGATAGATTCAGTTCAGAATTCTACCAAACATTTAAAGAACAACTAATACCACTACTACCACTACTCCTTAAACTATTCCATAAAGTACCAATGGAAGGAACACTGCCAAACACGTTCTACAAAGCTAAAATTACACTGATCCCCAAACCAAATACAGATACAATAAAAACAAAAACTATAGGCAATCTTATTGCAAAGATCCTCAACAAAATTTTAGCAAACTATTTAGAAACATATTAAAAAAGATCATTCACCATGATCAAGTAAGATTTATTCCAGACACACAAAATAGGTTCAACATATGCAAATCAATAAATGCAATGCATCATATAAATAATTGCAAGGAACAAAACCTCATGATTCTCTCCATAGATGAAGAAGAATCTTTTAACAAGATCCAACACCCTTCTATGATGAAAGTCTTGAGACAAAGGAATGGAAGGAACTTATATCAATAGAAGTCAACAGACAAGAATTGAAGACACAGACATAAACTAAACTATTACACCTATAGTCATTTGATTTTTGACAAATGTGCTCAGAAAATCCATTTTTTAAAAAAAAAGCATCTTCAACTAATTGTGCTGGTAAAACTAGATATCTACATGCAGAAGATTCAAACTGGACTCTTACATGTTTGTCCTCATGCACAAAAATCAACGCCAAATTTATCAAAGACCTTAATATTATACCAGAGACTATACAAACCTTAAAAGACAGAGTTGGGAATGCCCTAGAATTGACTGGTATATGCCAACATTTTCTTTTTTTAATATTTATTTATTTATTTTTATTTCCACTCCTACAAACTTAACAGGTACACTAGTCCCTTCCCTCCCTCTACCCTCCTACCCCCTGTGCCCCTCCCCTCCCACTTCCCTCGAATCCCTCAGTGCCTCCCCCTCCCATCCCCGGAGCTTCCTTTAATGTGCATGCCAAACTCTCCTCTGGGCCCTCCTCTCTGATGAGGTGCAAGGACACAGTGGCATTTCCCAGAACCGTTTCTTGTGTTCCCTTTAACCATGGGAACACTACTGTGGCTGTCAATCCCTTGCCTCCAAGGATCCTAGTGCCTTTACCAAATGCTAGACTTTGTGGGGTCAATAATGTGTTGGACATTGCGCAGGTCATACAAAGTCCAAATGTGATTGCTTCGGTCCTAACTTGTGTAGAGTATCTTGCATATCATTACTCAGCCCATCCTTGTGCTCTTACAATCTTACCACCCCATCTTCCACAAATTTCCCTGAGCTTCAGGATGGGGAGAGATTAGGCTGGCCTAGTTCCAGATGTTTGATATAGAGTCTCTGATGTTCTGGATTATGGTTTGTTGATTTATTTTTTTCAGTTTTGCTGCTCCTACAGTGCCCTTCACTCCATCCTGATGGATATTGGATATCACCCCCTGGCTAGAGATAAAAACCTGTTAAATTAGAGTCTTGTTATAAAAGTATATTCAAAGGTAGATGTAATAAAAGTAGGAAACTGTGGTGAGAGAGGGGTTAATCACTCATTAGCGCAATGGTTACTTTCTATCTGCCAGACTATATGTCCTCCCCTCCTGGTAAGATCATACCCCATCAGTTGTAAATGATTAGGAAGGAAAGTCTGTGAATTTAACCAGATGTCTCATTACTTACTTGCAGTCCTTGATGGTAGCCTATTTTCTCTGCTGTAACATGGTCCCCTCTCTCCTTGTTACTGGTGTGGCCCTCCTTCCCCATCCTTCCTGTTCAAAATTTTAGCAATTACTGTAGTTATTACTGTGATTTATCTTTGAGTGTCTCTAAGTGGGTTTGGTACTAGGAGCCACCTATTAGGGAGTACTTATGGCGCTTAATTTTCTGTGTCTGGGATACTTCACTCAGTATAATTGTTTCTAATTTCATTCACTTTCCCAGCAAATTCCATTAATTCATCATTTTTCATGGCTGAGTAGTACTCCATTGTATAGATGTACTACATTTTCCTTATCCACTCGTCAACTGTTGGACATTTGGGTTGATTCCATGACTTTGCTATTGTAAACAGTGCTGCTATGAACATGGCCATGCTTGTGCTGTTGAGGTGATTTTTTGCTTTTGGGGGGTTATTCCCAAAAGTGGAATCGCAGGGTCATATTATGCCAACATTTTCTAAACAAAACCCAAATTTGCACAGGAAATAGAACCAACACTCAGCAAGTGGGATCTCATGAAATTGAAAAGCTTCTGTTCAATAAAAGATATTGCTAACAGAGCAAATAGACAACCCACAGAACATGAAAACATCTTCACTAACCACACATCTGATAAAGGACTAATATCCCAAGTGCACAAAGAACTCAAAAAATTAAACACCAAGAAGTTAAACAGTCCAATTAGACAATGGGCCTTGGCAAGGGATTGACAGCCACAGTAGTGTTCCTATGCTTAAGGGGAACACCGGAAAGAGTTCAGGGAAATGCCACTGGGTCCTGGTACGTCATCGGAGAGGAGGGCCCAGAGGAGAGCCTGGCATGCACATTAAAGGATTCTCCGGGGATTGGGGGGGCGGCACTGGGGAATGGAGAGGGAGGGGGAGGGGATGGGGAATAGGGGGGTCGGGGGGAGGAGGAGGGAAGGAGGGAACCTGTGTACCTACCAAGTTTGTATGAGCGGGAATAATAATAAAAAAACGTAAAAAATAGTCCATGGGAAAATCTGGCTTATAGAATTTACAAGTAATGATATTAGCAATTAAACAGTAAAATGAGAAATGGGAAAGGGAGAAATGACACATAAAATATGCAGTAGCTAGAGTTAAAAAAAGACGGGCATAAATTCCTATTCAGTGAGATACAAGGAAAAACAAAATGACCATCTGACATACAAAGGTGTAAATTATAAAGATAAAAAGAAATAAAATGAATGGAATTCCCAGAAAAAAAGAAAATGGGCCTTGGAACTTAAAAGAAAATTGATCCAGGATGAAATTAAAATGTCCAACAGATACCTTAAAAATATTTCACCTCCCTAGCCATTAAGGGAATGAAGATCAAAACCAACTTGAAATATCTTCTCACTAGATCAGAATGACTAAATTCCAGCACAATACAACAAATGTTTGTGAGGATATAGGGAGAAGGGAACCCCCATACATTGCTGGTAGGAATGCAGACTTTGTACAACTGCTTTGGAGATCAATATGGCAGTTTCTAAAAAAGTTAAAAATTGAAATGCCATATGATTCAGCTATATGACTCCTGAGAATATTACCAAAGAACACCTTATCTTACTACAGAGAAGTGTTCATCTATGTTCATTGCAGCACTATTCACAATGGAAACGTCGTGGAATCAACCTAAATGCCCAGAAGTTGATAAATGAATAATGGAAATGTGGTACACATACACAATTGTATATTACATATTTATCAAAAAACAAGTTAATGAAATTTGCTGGTAAATAGATGAAGTTGGAAAAGTTAAATTGAGTGAAGTATCCCAGACATAGAAAGAAAGATGTCCCATGTTCTTTCTTGTAAGTGGAAAATAGTACTAAGCCCTCATAATGACACATTCAAAGGGAAATCTCTGTAATATCCATTATAACCACAAAGAAACATAACATAGGGGTAGAGGATAGAAGACCGTCAGAGAGTGGAGACAAAAGAATACAGTTAAATAGATAAAAAGGCCACTGTTAAGAAAAACCCATAAGTATCGGGACATCTAATCCTGTCCACTGTCAGTTTCCTCCCCATCCATTCTTCAGATTGGTTTAGAGTACTGTGCCTATGTGCCCTATCATGGAGGTGGGGGTTAGGGGTTAGTAAAGTTGCTGTTGGTTACCTGAAGACTAAACTCGCTCTCTACTGTAGGTCTTTTTTTAGCATTTTTTTTAACTTGGGATATTACAGGATATTTGCACCCAGACAGGATGCAGTTTACTGCAGTATGAGAATGATAAACTAGACAACAACCAACCAGAACGCAGAGTTCTGGAGACCCTTCAAAATCCACTTGGAATCAGGCCAGCGAAATCTCTCCCCATCTTAAAGCTCAGGGTAGCTGGCAGAAGAGGGCTAGTAAGATTTTAAGAACCTAAAGGTAGGAAGATAGGTAGGTCCACCACTGATCAAGACATTCCACTTAAGGTAGTGCTGTGCTCAAGGCAGTGCTGCTGTGTCCAGGAACTTACTGCAATGAGACATCCCTATGGAACTAGTGAGGATCTCAGGAGAAATAATTACAAGCAGTAGGAACCTTAGGGAATATTGCTGGACAGGCGAAGGGGAGTGCCTCTATCAGTCTGTCCAAGGAAGGGCCACTTGGTCTGACACAGAGTTCTCAACTCCCATTAAAAAAGATGATCCAGAGGGAACCCTGGGAATCATAGAAGCAAAGGAAAAGGAGGGTGGGAGATAATGGGGTGGCTGATGAAGGGAAAGCAAGGAGGTGGTAATAGGGGAAGGAGGGAAGGAAGAGGGGGATGAGGGAGGGTGAAGGTATTATTACATATTGTGCTTGTAAAACTAGGAAAATATTCTTTTAAAAAAGTTAAAATACTACTTAAAGAAAAAGAAGAATTTAAGGGAGCAACAGAGGTATAGAAGACCAATGGGTAAGCAATTACTATTTGATCTAATCTCCTTAATGTCAGGGAACACATTCCTAATACTATAAACCTATCCAAATAATAGTATAAGAGAAATAAATAGACATGAACAGAGATTGTAGTGCTAACTATAAAAAATCAATAATTAAAACACCCTATAAACATTCATTTCTTAAGCAGCAGATAAGAGAAGTTCTCAGAGCTCAACCAAGATACACCTTATTACAACAGTAGACGAATAAGACAGAAAACCTTATCTGGCCAGAGTGTAGAATATCAGCAAATCTGGAATCCTCAGCCCTAATCAGTCCATCAAGATCTCACCCTATACAAAGGCTCAGGGAACCTTGTGGAAGATAGGTTAATAAGATTGTAAAACCCTAAAGGTGGGATGAGGTGCTTCTGACCAACATAGTACAGCCACCATGGGGCTATTGTAACTAGAAGGTCATTCCCATGAGAACCTCTACTACCAGATCTACATGATGGCCAGAGTATCAACATCTCCCCAAAGACAAACTAGGATTGTAGAAGAAAAAACTGCTCTCAGAAAGTTTTTCAGAGGCAGGTACTAGACAAGGGAAGAATAACTTCCCCACTTACAACTTGGCTCACATAATAGTACACATAATAGTACAACAGAAATCTGATGCTTTTCCCATCACAGGTACTTCAAAAGGATTCCTGTGATACACATAAGCAGTAAGACTAGAATTCAGATCCAAGATTCCACATA
Source organism: Typhlomys cinereus (assembly GCA_023101885.1). Lineage (NCBI taxonomy): Eukaryota > Metazoa > Chordata > Mammalia > Rodentia > Platacanthomyidae > Typhlomys > Typhlomys cinereus. The sequence goes on from JALPQD010000582.1 coordinate 657,552, forward strand.
AAAACTCAGGGCAGAGCCTGGGAAATCACAGAGTGCAGCAATAAGAAGGTACGGCAATCTAGGATGATACCTGAATTCCCTCTGGGCCTCCACAGGCATGTATTGTGTCCTCTGATATGTACATACACATACATATATACACATACAGACTAGCACTACACATAGGCAAAGAAAAGAAAATAACCTTGAAGGGCCTATTTAGCAAAAGTACTTCAAAAACTACCCATTGAATTTTGAGTCATGATAATAGATTTTAAAAATAATAATTGGAATATTTCTAATTTAATCTTACCTAATTAATTTCCTTCATAAATTCAATAATTATTCCTGCACCTTTCCTTTTCCTTTATTTTACATGCAAAACACAACATAATTTCTCACAAAATTTCTTCTGATTGGTTTTATGTACAACAATTGACTTTTTAATAATATTTTATAACCTTAAAATAAGGAAAATGAATTTACTCACATAATGGGAAATGTGTTCTATTATTTTACTACAGTTTATATATTCTGCAGTAACTACATCAGAAAGAGATACTGATGAAGCATGATGTGAACGAATATTGATATAACCACTGGAAAAATAAATCAAAGTTTATTTTCTGTTCATTTTTATAAGTTATAGTCTTCCTACTAGGAATCCATTATCAATAAAATGCATAGGTTCTATCTAACACATATTGTAGAACTTTTCTTTGAAATTTTACTTAAGATACAAGATGTTTTAAGGAAGTTTTCAAGTTAACTGCTTTTCAATTTGTTTCTTTGGCTTGTTGACTAATCTGTTCCATAATGTGTTTTTAAAATTGAAGGAGATGAAAAATGGAATTGATAAAGATGCATAATTGGTTTTTCTTTTTATTGAGAGCTTATGTTCAAAATTTTATGCAGTCTTCCTGTAAAATGTTAAAATTCAAAGGTGACTTTGCAGATGGTATTTAAAATGTTTTTTTCCAAAGATGTTTCAGTCCAAAGCATTATATTCTATGTCTTATAAGAAATAGAGTCTTGGGAAGCAAGATGAGGATGATGTAGTTTTTGTTGCTGTTGTTTGAGCTTGACTAAATGGAATATAAGTGAACATTTTTGAAGTAATTCGTAGGATTTATATTATGAACAAATATTTTATTTAAGCCTGAGAAATAGACAAGTTCCCCATCAGCAATTTGAAACCAAGAAACAAATTACCAAATGAAAAGTCACTCTGATTTCAGACATTTACAAAAGTTCTATCTATATATTGGATAATAATTCAGTTCACTTAACACTAAATGTTGCCTTCCCTGGACTGGATTTGACTGCCTTTATAAAGTAAAAAGAGCATATATCTTTAGATTTTGATCATTATCCTCCTTTTTTAACATTAATAATTCACAATACATATCAGATTGCACAAATAACCATCTCAAATAAACAAGTAACTCATGTTTAAGCAAAATAATTCCCAACTTGGTTAACCCACCCTGGTTCTAGAGTACATCAAAATATTTAAAATAATTTAGTTTTAAATTATGTTCAGAGTTGATTGATTGATGAGAGACAGGTTGTATAATGTCCTACTAGTGTTTTCTAAAGGGACAAACACATAAAAAGAATGTATATATCATGGCAATGAGGATATTGGATTAGTTTAGAGGCTGTGTAATCCAACAAGGGTTGTCTGCATGCTACAGAGTCAGAGAATCCAATAACTCCTAAATTTACAAGGATGGTGGCTTCAATAGATGAAATCTGGTAAGGAAAAACAGAGGATTGCTAAAGAGCTGCTGCTCTTTAGAGTCCATAAGAATGTCAAAGAAACTGAAATATGATATCAGTGAAGATGGCAGCAGTACTAGCAACGAAGGCATTCACCAGCAAGATACAAGAATGGGCAGGCAAAAACAGTTCTCTTGTACACTCAGAAATGTTTATATCTGGACTACCACCAAGAGATGGTGCATATTCTTTGAGAGAATCTTCCTAGCTCAGATAATCCTTACAGGAAATAACCTTATAGGCCCAACACTTAGGTATGTAGTAAACTGATTCTTGACCAAATCAAGTTTGTTAAGTGAGAATGACTACCACAGATTGCTAGATGCCAGTTAAGACAAAAAGATAAGAAAGTTGTGTGTGTGTGTGTGTGTGTGTGTGTGTGTGTGAGAGAGAGAGAGAGAGAGAGAGAAGAAAGGATGACATAGTGATAGATAATAGACCTTGATGTTGTTTTCCAGAAAAGTAAATCTGTACAGTTTGAAACTTCCTTTTAAAGGATTTTGAGTGTCCTATCTAAATAATCCATGTTCTTTTGTATCATACAAGCACAAATGAATTAAAATTATAATAAATGACATCTTGCCTACTTGCCTTTTGTATATATTAGAAAAACTTTATATATGTCAAATAATTTAATTCAGCAATTACTTACACTATTACAAATACACTTCATTGATACTATGACCTGAGAAACTTTGCATGGAAGACAGTATAAGTTTTATTCTGATCTTTCAGAAGTTCTTGTTCTTTTTCTAGGCAATAATGCATGCATAAATGCATACACAATTCAAACTCAGCTAGAAAAGCATTATTTATCAATCTATATGCAAATGAAAAAAAATTAACATTTCAATGTCTGCTTCAACTGAAATATTCTCATGTTCATTATTTTTCTTTTCAAAGAAAACATAAGTAATATTCTACTATTTCCTAAATAAATATAGGAATGACAGAAAATATTGACTTTCCAGATTTTATAAAGGTGGGTGAACATTTTCATATTTTCATGTATAATTTTTTTTATTCTGAAACACTAATATAAATTTTGTGGCCCAAGATTATTATGACTTCTTAGTTGCAGTTTTAATGATCACGAAGTAGCATTTGATGTAGTTTCGGTGAAGAATTAACCTTCACTGAGCACAACTGATTGTTAGGTAGTTTATGGTCTGAGTAAGGTGATTTTAAACATCAGCTACTATTTTATGATGCATTACTGTTAGATGCATAAACACAGATTAGATGACCACTAGTTCTAAAATCTGATAATACTATTTTTAAAAAGGGAGCAAATAGTAAGCTAATTGCAAGATGTGGCTAAAAGAAGCTAATCTATTATTAACCTCACTTCATAAGTGATAGCAAAATTAAATGGAGACAATCATGAATCACAGGAGGATGAGAGCTGGATACTAATTGGTCTATTTTCTGTGCTGTCAGAATCCTCTCAAGTAATTTTCTTCAATTATAACTGCAAATCAGTATGCTTTTTCCTCCACATGAACTATCCATCACCTAAGGACTAACTAAGTATCCTGGGACAACTCATGATGAATTGCTGGAGAGCATTTTCTTCTAGTTTATGGTTACATGTAGTTCACAGTGAAAAACATTATAAAAAGCTCACTAAAAACTCAATAAAATGAAATTCACAAAACAAAGCATTATGTGCAAGTAATTGCTTGCCTTAACCATCAGTGACTGTTTAAACCAGCAAACAATCTAGAGTAAAATATTCTCTCTCTGCTGGATGGACTTAGTCCACTGTGATAAATAAATGTCAATAATAGCAAAAGATTATTCATTCATAGCTTCTGGTTGTTGGGGGGTTTGCAATGTTTAGAACATTTATTAAAGTACAAAATTGTTGAATTAATAAGCCAAATAGGGAAACATAGTAAATATTTACAAGAACATTGAAAACACCACTTAAGTAACATACACAAAAATACAGAGAGATCTTCAAAGATTTGAGTTGAAATTATGAAGTTGAAATTCCCAAGATAGACCCAATGGCTCAAAGTTGGGCACAGTATTAATGAGGACAGGGCAAGGCCTGAATTTTAACACCCTGCTGAGTGTCGAGGAGGTATAGACAGCCAACCTAACTTCCTTCAGCTTCTATGATATTCAAAAGGACATGAGCAACTTCTCAATGTGTGAACAAAAAATGCATCACGTGAAAGGATGAACAGAAATATTCAGCACTGCGTGAGGAAATGTTACCTCTGAACCGGAATCATTCACCGTGTATTAGTGAAAACAGGAAAACTTCTGTTTTGGTTGTATATTTTCTGTCATTTCATTTAGTCAATTACATTAGGGTATTATAGGCTACTTATATCACATGGTAATTTGAGTTTCTATGACAATCTTCTAACCACATCAGCATCTGTAATACCATTTTCATAGACATTAAAAGAGAACCATAGCTTTAGTATGGCATTACTTGAAAGGAAAATAATTAGGTAAATGTCCCATTACCTCTAAAATGTGTGTCTTTTATGTAAATATGGACGGTTCTTCACCTTCAGATTTTAAGAACTAGATGAAAAGTGGCCACATCTTCGATGAAAACAGTGAGTCAAAAGAAAGAAAAAAATGTAAAACAGAAACCTTTAAAATACAGGCCAGGAACTGACGATTTGGCTCAATGACATAGCAATAGGATGGCACTTGTGAGCCTTTAGGTTCAGTTTCTAGTCGCAAAAATAAGCAAATTAATTAGTGTTATTAGTGTAATTATTATTAATTAGTGTTATTAGCAAATTAGTTAATGCTAATTAGTGTTATAGGCCTTTCAGCAGTTGAAGTTTGGTGACTTAAGGTACTAAAATTTATTTAGTGGGCTGGAGAGATGGCTCAGAGGTTAAGAATTTGCTTTACAAGCCAAAGGTCCTGGGTTTGGGTCCCAGGTCAGAAGTTAAAAAACAAAAACAAAAACAAAAACAAAATGTCATTTCCACAGGGCCGCTGCCTGCACTTCTAGCCTTAGTGGGAAGAGTCTGGGAATCCCAAAGTGAAGCACAAAGGAGGTAGAAGAAATACAGGATGATTCATCAAGTCACCCTTGGTCTTCCACAGGGATACCACACACACAGAGTGAGAGACAAATAAATAAATAAAGTTAAAAAATAAAATAAAATTCACATGATGAGAAAAGATTATGATTATTAAGATTATTATATGCTGATAAAATTCAGAATTGGGAAACTAGCATTATAACACCAGTGTAGTCTGCTTTTAGCTCTTCCTTCAAATACCAATGAAAGAGGAAAAAAAATTCATTACATATTTTTGCCTAGTTGTACCAACTCAATAGGTACCCCTCTTCTTCTCCCTACCCCCTTCCTTATCCTCTCTTTTCCCCCATTCCACTATTCCCCACTTCCAACTCTCCCCCCACACACTATCACCCCTTTTCCTTTCCTCTTCCTTTCCTGATGCTTTCTGCTTTCTCCCTCCCATCCTTCAGAGCATCTGATTATGTGAGTGTTGAATTTTCCTCTGAGTCGCCTAAGGTACTGAGGCTTCAGGACTCGTGGCATAGCTTGAAGGAAGACCCTTCTAGGGCTGCCCACTACTATGGGAACTCTATTATGACTATTTTACCCCTTGCCTTGTTCAATTTATTTTATTTTTTAACTTTATTTATTTATTTTTTCTCTCACTCTGTGTGTGTGGTGTCCCTGTGGAAGACCAAGGGTGACTTGATGAATCATCCTGTATTTCTTCTACCTCCTTTGTGCTTCACTTTGGGATTCCCAGACTCTTCCCACTAGGGCTAGAAGTACAGGCAGCGGCCCTGTGGAAATGATATTTTGTTTTCGTTTTTGTTTTTGTTTTTTAACCTCTGACCTGGGACCCAAACCCAGGACCTTGGCTTGTAAAATGATCCTACTGTCTGAAGCCTTCTCCCCTGTGATTCCTGCTAGACTTTGAGGAGTTATTTGCATGTCAGCCATTGTGTAGGTCTGGCAAGGTCCAGTCACATTGTCGCTATATTCTGACTGCTCAGCCCTGACTTATATGGAGTACCTTGCATATCATTGGCCCTCCCTATATTTAGGCTCTTATAATCTTTCTGCCCCCTTTTTCACAAGGTTCCCTGAGATTTAGGATGGGGAAAGATTTGGCTGGTCTGGTTCCAGGTGAATATTGTAGGGTCTTTGGTGCTTTGAATTATGGTTTGTTGCTTTTTTCAGTTTTGCTGTTCCTGCACTGCCCTTGGCTACATTCTGATTAGTTGTCGAGATAATCAAAGAAGGAAAAATTTTAAAGCATAGTCTTGTTATGTTTTTCATAGAAATGTATAGGCTAATTGTGGGAGAGGAACACACAAAAAAAATGATCTTAACCTTGACATCTATGTGCTTACTCTGGGAAAAAAATCAATTAAGTTTCAATAACTATATGCATAATTGAAATACGAGTCTTGAAGTGATAGGAAACTGTCTTTACTCTGTAAATAAATATGTAGGTGTCTACTAATATAAGCTAGAATATATAAACAAATCATATTTTTGAAAATTATTAACTTGAACTTTCTAAAGTCCTTAGAACTTCAACCAAAGCCACATTTTTTTTCTTCAGCTCTGGTTTTGTGCTTAGATTGATAAAACTATTCCAGGAAAAATGTATACATGAAGGCTATGAGTTTAGCAGATGAAAATTTCACTGTCATTTTTAGATTTTTTTTAAAGTTCATTGTTTTCATGAATTCATTCTAAGACTTAATATCATGCTCATAAGAATTCATACTACTGAGTGTAGTAAAAGTGCAAATTATAAAAATAAAAATGCACATTTATGTGTGTGGCAATTAAAATGTAACATGGAAACAACTGAATTTATATAAAAGATGGACAATATTGAACATTTTTAGAGTTGTATGTTAAAATTATATAATCAAACTCATATCAATGTGTTTCTTGGGATTTTAAACTTTGTGAAGACATCAGCCTTATTTTCTTTACCTCATATAACTAACTGTATTACATTAATAGAGACATAGTCATTCATTCAACAAATGGCATATTAATAGAATAACAAAAAATCCTAAAACCCAATATTTAACACCTTTATTAAAAAAGCCTGTCTCATCTTACCATCCATGATACCTAAAGTAAATATATCCAGTGAAAACTAAATAAAAACAATTCTTGCAGTGGTAAAAAGAAAAAGACAAGGAGATAAGTCCACATTCAAAACAGTTTTGGCACTGGTTAAACTAACAATCCAATCAGACTTCACCTACTTTGGTCTTTCCTACTTATGTCACAGGAGAAGCAAAGATATCTTCTATTTAAAGTTAAATGTGTCTCTGTTAAGTAGTTTATGCTGGCTTTCAAGCATCAAAGCATTACTCAGTTATATATGTTGTCTCCCAAGTACAGACCAGACATAGGATAAAAGTGCAATAAAAGACAATTTGGTTGATTTAGAAGAACACTGCTGCAAAATGTACCACTGCCACTAAGAAAACACCTTTGAGTAATGTTGAATACGTCACCACCAGCATAATAGAGAAAAAAAGACTCAGATGGCAATGAGGGCGCATGGCAGAGATCCCATCAAACAATTTCCTTATCTATATGCTGTGAGTTGTAGGGTGGGAGTTCAACCATATACTATCTAGAAGTTTAGATTGAGATGCACAGATCACACACTGTCATCCTGACACAGGTTAAATGAGGATATCATAAGCTCTTACTAAGATGGTATAGAGAAAGGCAGATATGAAGAGATGTTCCATTAGCAGAAAGTCATGTCCCCAGTTCAAAATTTCAAATCAACCACTAGAAAAAGCAAAGTTTAGATAACTTGTCATTATCCAAGATTAAATGTATATTGTTGAATTTTCCATACAAAAATAACAAAAAATATTTAAACTATGGTTGCTCAACACCAAATAGGACACCTAAACCACCCATAGCCTATAGCTCAGGGAGCATTATGAAGGATGGTGTGGTAAGAATATAAAAGCATGGCTAGAAACAAAGTCAGATGGTATCTTCTGGACAAATCTGGTCTCTGCAGTCATGAACTTCCTCCAGCTGTGACCTTAAGATTTGTCTTATCTACTTTATGTTATGAAAGGGGAAAGACCTCTAGAAGGAACAGACCAGGCAGGCCTGTATTGTCTTTATGAGCCACATGTGCAAATGCAACTTCCCCAAGCTAGAACCTGCTGCAGTGCCAGGTGCTGACGTCAAACAGCCTGGCTGAGAGGACCAACCCGGACAGGACAACACAGCAAAAAACCTCATGCTGGGACTTATGGGATGTTGGGTGGGGTATATAGGCTGCCCCATACTTATATAAACGAGACTGCCTGCAATCCTATGAGCCTGCTTTTGCCACTCGCCTGACTCCTGGAGTCTGTGTTGTTGACTTCGTGCCTGCTATCTCCACCCCCAAGGGTCTCCGTGGGACCCCGAGACTGAAACAAGGCACCACACCTTCCTCAGTGTCCAACAATGGGGGAGAAAGGAAATGACTCTCTCCACAGATATACCCACTGCCCTCCTTCTAGCAAATGTGCAGACATGTCATTAACAAGAACGTAGTTGCAACGAAATGAACCATAAATGCATAGGTTATGAGAGCAGAAGGGAAATAGACAGGGAAGAAGAGGACTTGAAATGGGGATAAAAGAAGAATTGGCTAGGTAATAAGGAGTGAAAGCAATAAGAACACATCTGCAAAGCCCTAAAAATATAAATAAAGTGTTAAAAGTCATGTTGCTCTTGAAATTTGAGATATGTGTATGAAGTACTGTAACGATGTAAGTTGAGCAGTTATTCACATGAAAAGGAATTGTTTCATTTGTATAATTTATTACTTCTCATGCAAACATGTTTGATATGTTTCAAGGCACAGGTAATTCATAAATTAGCATTTACAGCTATACACACACACACACAAATATATATTTGGGCTGTCACATTGTAGAAAATTTGTACACTTTATTACTTCTCATGCAAACATGTTTAACATGTTTCAAGGCTAGTTGAATGATAACTTCATTTCTGATCATCATTTTTCATCTTGTTTAAGACAAAATTACAATGATTTAATTTAAAATATCTACAGGACTAGTGACATGGCTCAGTGGTTAATGCACCTATTCACAAACCTGACAACCTGAATTATATCACTGGAAGACCAACCACATGGTGAAGACAACTGATTTTCAGAATTATCCTCTGATCCTGACTCATTTGCGATGCCATGCATATGAATGAGTTCTTTCTCTCTCTCTCTTACACACACAATAAATAAATAAATAAATAGATAAATAAATATATAAATAATCAGCATGGCCTTTTTCTTCAACAGAAGGCAGATTACTTTCATAATTTTAAATATTTTATTAACTTCTGGGAAATTTGTCATCTTTTTCATTGTGACTATGAGTTGACTAGGAACAACTAGTTATAGAAGCTATAAGTAATTGTCATACAATAAATATATATGATTAGTATAAATGCAAATGTGAAAGAGATAGTGAAATATAACTTTTAGCTGGTCCTGAGGATTATTCTGAAAGATTTATTATCATTGTAAAAGTATTATGTAAGTGACCAAAGCTAAAGTTGAAGCTTCTATTATTTAGGTGATGTCAAATTTGCTAATCAAGTCTGCCTCCCACCTACTATTTTCCTAAAAGGTAGATTACTTTCATAAATCTGAATTTCTTCTATTAACTTCTCGGAAGTTTCTCTATCTTTTTTTATTGTGGCTATACAGTTAACTATTAACAACTAGTTATAGAAGTTGAATCCAAAGGACTGACTCAAGTTGATATGTGTATTAACTTATGACAACTCTAGAAAAATATAAAATGCATACATTAAAAGAACAGATAGCAATCATAATGCACAATTTGTATATTTCTACTTCTTTTTTAAAGTCCATTTTTACTTTTTATATTTATTTAGTTATTGATGGAGAGAAAGTTGCATGCATGCCATGACACAAGGGTGTAGGTCAGAGAACAACATTAAGAAGTCAGTTCTCTTCTTCCACCATGTGGGTTTCAAGGTTTGTGAGCAGGATTCTTTTTTTTTCTTTTATTATTATTATTATTATTATTATTATTATTATTATTATTATTTCTGCTCATACAAACTTAACAGGTACACTGGTCCCCTCCCTCCCTCCACCTCCTCCTGACTCCCCTGCTCCCCTTCCCTTCCCTTCTCCCTCCCCATCCCTCAGTGCCTCCCCCCACAATTCCCGGAGCATCCTTTACTGTGCATGCCAAACTCTCCTCTGGGTCCTCCTCTCCGATGAGGTGCAAGGACCCAGGGGCATTTCCCAGAACCCTTTCCTGTGTTCCCCTTAAGCTTGCGAACACTACTGTGACTGTCAGTCCCTAGCCTCCAAGAATCCTAGTGCCTTTAGTCCATGCTAGACTTTGTGGGGTCAATAATATGTTGGACATAGCACAGGTCATGCAAAGTCCAAATGTGATTGCTTCGGCCCTAACTTGTGTGGAGTATCTTGCATATCATTACTCCTCCCATCCTTGTACTCTTACAATCTTACCGCCCCTTCTTCCGCAAATTTCCCTGAGCTTCAGGATGGGGAGAGATTAGGCTGGCCCAGTTCCAGGTGGTTGATATAGAATCTCTGAAGTTCTGAATTATGATTTATTGATTTTTTTTTCGGTTTTGCTGAGCAGGTCTCTTATATGCTGATCTATCTCACTAGTCCTGTATTTCTATTTTTAATACCAATACTATTTGCTAATGTTTATTGATACTTTATTATGTTTCAAGTCTCATGAATCTTAAAGTCATCTCATGTTAAATTCACAATAATACCTTCAATTTACATATGAAGAAAATTGCCACTTATGACGTCATTAACTTATGTTGGCAGTTTGTCCAATTGAAAATAAATCATGGAAAGGAATGTATTAGAAATAATATTAAAATTTATTCTAAAAGACTTTTTGCTTTTTTTAAATTCTGTGCGTGTGTGTGTGTGTGTGTGTGTGTGTGTGTGTGTGTGTCTGTGTGCCTGTGTGTATCAGAGGGCACCATCTGTGCCTGTAGAGGCCCAAGAGTGGCTTTGGGAATCATAATGGATTGCTTCTAACCCTTTTATCCTTTGGTTTTGCTATGGGAATTTCCAGGTTCCACCTTCCACAGCCTGAAGTACAGTCCACCACAATTTCCCTCTGGCTTCTTTACATGGTATCCAGGATCTGAATTCAGGTATTTCTGCTTGTGAGGCAGAGGCTTAACTACTGAGCCATCTCTCCAGCACTTTTTTCTTTTGCATAACAAAATTCTGAAGCCTCATGAAAAATTGCTAATAAACACTACTTAAACATTCTTTTAGTAAACTAGTGTTTCAAACATTGTATTACAAACAGCCTTAAATTGCAAAGCTATACACATAAGCTGCTATATTGTGCTAATCATCAATATTGATTATTATATGTTAATAATACAAGTCCTTATCCAGTCTTAGTTTGTTGAAGACAAAAATAAGAACTAGAGATCAGTCACTGTATAAAGTCATTGGAACATAACAAGTAAGGAGTAGGAAGAACTAAATTAAAGAAATCCAGACAGAGTTTATATCCAAAGATCCAAAAATGTCTATAAAAAACGTTACAGAATCTTAACTTTCTGAACCTAAGAGTAAACATTTTTTAAGAGTTCATTGGATATGTTTATATCCAAAAAACAAGAAACAAGATATCAAGAGAAAGGTTAGAACAAAACAGATAAACACTTTAGGAGAAATAAAGAAGTTGGTTGGTCACAAGAATAAAAGTCTTGTGACAAAAGTCTTAAATCAAAGTGAAACAGTCAAGGAGTTGTCTTATTACTATTGAAGGCACTGCCCTAGGAATCCACTGGTATTTCTACTTCTAAAAGCAATGAGTCACATTAATGCAGAGCCTCAGACGTTTTAGCTTCTGAAATAAGCTGAGTCAAGTGAAAAATCTGGATTATTCCAGAAACAGGAAATCAGATCTATCATTCTGAATGAACTGAAACAAATCTAGAAAAATCGTGAAATGCACATTTTCCTATAATTACTTCTGAAATGCAAAAATGAATTTTCTGTACTTTTTAATTTTATCTATGCATATTTAAATGTGATAAGAATGTAGCATATGAATGCTTTTTCATACATTTAGAAATCTCAAAACTGATAAAAATACTGAAGCATAATTTTAGACCCACACTAGGTCTGTTGACTAGGATTGTTCTTAAATACTTTAAACAAAAAATAAAGATCCGGGGCTGGAGTGGTGGCTCAGGGGTTAAGCCTCTGCCTTGCAGGCGAAGGGTCCTGAGTTTGGATCCTAGACCCCATGTATAGATGCCTGGCGGAAGCGGGGGCGGCCTGCGTTTCCGGTCCTGGTAGGGCGGAGCCTGTGAATCCCAGGGCAGAGTAAATGAGGAGGTGGTCCATGGGGGTTCCCGAATTCGTCCGTGGTTCTACACACACATACACGCACACACACACATACACGGGCACAATTGAATAAAAAAAAATTTTTAAAAAGTAAGGATCTGTAATTTAAAGAATATAAGAGTGTAATGAAATGAATTAATGACTCTTGTAAAGATGAAACCTGAAATCATGTGATATTAAGTAAGACAAACTAATTTCCTTGGACCCTTGTAGTTTAATCTCTGACACTAGATTATACATCAGAATGCATTGGTAGATGGTGCATAGTAGTAAGTATATTGTCACAATGGTATTTTAATATCAGTATTTTTATATTTGCTTCTACATATGTTAATTGTAATGTGCATATGTTAATTGTAATGTGCATATATTTGTCAAATTTAATATATTAAAATCTTTGTGTACAATATGGTCCCCTGTTATAATAATTTCATATACTGGAAATTTCAACCAAAATGCAAAAATAAGCATAAATACAATGCTTGGTAATAACTTTTTAGATATTACAGCAAATATTCAATACATCAAAAGTTCATTAATAAGCCATGTACAGAATATAATGAGTCCTACTCACAAATATATATCCCTGATAACATATTTTGGGTTTTATTATTTCTATGTAAACTGAAAAAAATTGAACCAAATATTTGGCTAAAATATTGGTAGTGCTATAATGGGGTCAATATTAAATTAAAGATTCATTGTTGGAAATTTTTTTAAGACACAGAGAATTAGAGAACTTAAAGTTGGAGGATTCTCTCCAATATTGATATTGGCATGCTTCAACTGTCAGAACAAGGATATATCACACATGTGCATAATGATAGCAACAGAGTATTAATTCCATTTCTTTAAAAAAAACTATAAATGAGATCATTTTTTATTACCCTTTAGACTTGAGTGAACATGAAGTAGACTTGTATTTATCTCTATTCAGGTCAGATGATCTGAACTCTACACGGTACAATCCTAGCAGTCCCCCAGGAAAAGCTTTTTGCTCTTAATGAATGCATAGGCTTGCTTTTTGTTTTCCCAAAGCTGAGGAAGGCTCAGTTTGAGCTTGACTAATATCCAGGTTTAGAGAGCAGTGAAACCTGAGAAGACTATAAATATATTAATCAAAAAATGTAGAGCTTTGCTAGTTTTACCAAAAAAAGAGTTTCTTATAACTTCAAAAATTGTCTTGGGCAACAAAGATACATATAGCCATAAACCTTACTAATATTCAGCCAGCCTTCAGAATTCTTAAGACCCAGAAAAGAAGATTCAAAGACCAGACAATTTGTTTTCAATGCAATTTACACAGTGATCAGAAATAAAAATTTAGGACCTGGATTTTGAGTAATTTGAGAAATAAAACTTGAAGAAACCAAGATACAGTCAATTAACTACAAATACATTAACTACAAATACATTAAATACATTAACAAATACATTAACTACAAATACATTAGTCCCATATTTGCAGTTTTCCTTTCTTAGTTTCAGTAAACTATACTTTATCATAATAAAAATAAAATTATAGGGCAAATTCCAGAAATAAACAATTCTTAAAATTTAAAGTTGTGTGTCATTGTACAATGATGAAATCTCATATCATTCCACTCCAAGGTCCACACATGAATCACTCCCTTGTTCAATGAGGACATTTTAGTCTGGATAACTGGAAAATGTTTAAGCCACCAGCAATAGTTTGAACGTACAACATGAATTCTTACCAAGTTTTTCATTAATATGTCAATGGTTAGGTTAATAAATCTTTAACACTCTTTAAGATTTAAAAGAAAATTGCTCAAAAGCATGTACCACATGGTTGAATTACAGAAACATATATTGTATCTTATATATTAATCAACCCAGAATATAAAAACAAAGTATGACATAATATTTTCCTCATGAAGATTAGGAAAAATAAATATGACTATCATGTAAAAATGCCACTCAGAAAAAGGCAAATGCATACTATACATACTCTAATAAAGTTGCATAGCTGTATTGAATATGTTGACTAATTATTTTTTGCATGCATGTATGCATGCATGCGTGTGTGCGTGTGTGTGCGTGTGTGCGTGTTTATCAGTGGGCACCCTGGATTGTTCTACCTCCTCTTTGCTTTGCTCTAGGGTTTCCTAGAGCTTTTCAGGTTGGGACTTATAGGGCTGCTGCCATTTCCTCTTGGCATTTTCACATGGGATATGGGATCTGAACTCAGGAAATTCTTCTTTCAAGGCAGAGGCTTAATCCCTGAGCCATCTCTCCAGCCATGTTTACTGATTATTAAAAAACAATCCTTTTAAGGGTCCTGAAAGATTTTTAGATAATATGGACTTTTCATATTTATTTCTGATATACAAATTTCCAAATGTTGGGGAAGGGGATATTTTAGGGACAGAAAAATAATTTTTTAGTTGTTTATTTCACAGCAGGGAACATTATCTTCACTAATATATTAAAAAAGAAAGTGTATGAGAATGTAGATAAGCATACAACTTGGGTAAAAGTTCTGTCATTAAACAAATATTTACATATTGTATTGAAAACAATTTTACCTTTTGTACTTAAAACACAACTTCCAACTCAAAGTGAATAAGAAAGTCTTGATTCTTAGACAAAAATGAGAAACTATTATCTGGGAACATAGATTCAGTATGCCCCAATAACATGCAAATATACAAATGTTTACATGAACTATTATAGATACAGAATGAAAGTAAAAAACCAATGCATTTTCAAGTTTTAGAAAAGTCAGGAGAGGTGTGCCATAAATTTTAGATGTTATCTGCTGTATTCTTGTAAGTAGATTGAAGTTAGTGCTGCCCTAAGTTAATATATTCCAAAAGGTTTTCCTGATATTTAAATAGATGTTAGGTTAGATACAGGTGTCAGGAATGAATGACTACAAAGGGATTAAAGATAATCTAAAATAACTTGGCTCAGTGTCTTCAATATTCTAACTCTGCACAATCAAGAAGGCCTAATGAGTCAATCAGCTTTCATAGCCCAACAGACCCTCACTGTGGATCCCTGTCATAAAGGGATCACTCACTGAGGAGGCTGCTGGCGATACTCAGTGAAGACCAAACGGCATTAGAATGATCACTTGAACAGCAGTAGAATACAGGAACTGGGACCAATGGTGATACAAGCCTGGTAGCTGAAGCAGAGAGCAACTCTTGTCTCATTCTTGACATGGTTTGGCATGGAAAGGAAGTCTGTAATAGAAACAACTTCTGGTTATCTTTCTTTCCGGTTGTTATAAATAATTCTTAATGACAAAACCCAAGATTTGTACTTTTTTCTAATTGATAAAACTATTTTTTTAACTTGGTTTTAACAATCAGAAGAGGAATAAATTGTGCAAGACATTCAACACAAGTCAGTGTTGCAGCAGCCAGGATATAGTCACAATGTAATTGGACCTTGCTTGACCTTCACAATGGCTGACATGTCAACAACCCCCCAAAGTCTAGCAGGGATCACAGGGCAGAAAGCTTCAGACAGTAGAATCCTTAGAGGTAAGGAGTTCAATAGTGATAACAGAGTTCCTATATTAGTGCACAGCCCTAGAAGAGGCCCCAAGCTATGCCACTGAGTCCTGAAGCCTTACTAGTATAGACGACTCAGAGGGAAATTCAGTGCCCATATAAACAGATGCTCTGGAGTATGGGAGGGAGAAAGCAGGAAGCACCAAGAGAAGAGGAGGGAAGGAAAGGGGTGAGAGGTGGTAGTGGGGAGACTAGGAAAGGGGGGAGAGTGGAATGGGGAGCAACAGGAGGCAAGGGATGGGGGAGCGAGAAGAAGGGGTTACCTATTGAGCTTGTGTAGCTAGGCAAAAAAAATGTAATAAAAAAGAGAAAAAAAGCTGTTTAACACAGGTCTGACTCATTTCTGAGAACTGTGGCATGTTATTTAATGAGTCATGTTATTTAAAGATTTTGATTCTGTTTCCACATGGATGAAATTTTAGTTACCAAAGTAATCTGTATCATACCTTGCATGGAGAACAATTGCAAACAATTTTCTGATCAATTGGATTGATTTACTTAATCCTCGGGTCTTTTAGAAGTGGGTATTATTTGCAATTAAAGAAGACACAAAAAGATTAAGTAAGGTCTCTGTATTCTTCCTGTGTAACCATTTTTCCAAAAATGGGAATGAAAAGTGAGCGGTGTTTTCAAGTCACTTATCTAATCACCTATATTTTATATTATAGAGGGTTTTAGAGCAGTAATGGTAGAATTGCCTCTGAAGGTCTCTGAAGGGCGCTGGAATCACCCTGAAGGAACACACTCTAGAGTCAACAACTTCCCCTAACCTTTGTTCTTAAAAGGATGTGGACATTAGTTCTCCATTGTAGATAAGCCCTTCTGGGAAGTCAGGCACAGGATCAACTGGGTTGGCCCCAATATGAACAAAACAATGAACTGTAGAGGACCAAACGCTCCAATCAGATTTATGGAAACTAGAGCTAATCAGTGAAGAAATACCTTTTTCACAGATATCCATAGGTCTTTAAATAAATCTGACCTGTCAGGTATCTTTGGGTTCTTGATCCTCATGAGATTCCATGTCTAGAATCCATGAGTTCCTACCTCACTTTTCTCTCATCCCTCATGGATTCCATTCTTGGACTTCTAAGTTCTCCGAGGTTCTCTTTTCCCTTAGGGATTCACCTCCATGAGTTCTGTTCTTTCTCTACTCTAATAAACTCTGCCTTAATCCTACATGTGTGTTCTGATTTCAGTCTTTGACCTCCAAATACCAGAACCTGGACACATGCAGGGCCCAGAGGGACACTGCATCACATTGACTTGCTGCCTTCAATTAAAATATGTCTATTTTAAGGATATGCTAGGTGATACTATGCAAATATTAGGACCACATTTAAAGGAGTAGCAAATCACAGAATCATGAATTAGGTCAAGTCTAATCTCTTCTCAGAGGCAGTGAGTGGTAGTGATCTGGGTATATTCTAATTGTTACCCCTGTGCCATTTCATTTAATATCCCTGACAACATTGCACACATTATCTAGGGAGTCTCCCAGAAATACCAGTCAAGTTATTGAAGATGAAAAGGATCCCTGAAAAGTCTCTTAGCAGTCCCAATCTGTTTCTAAAGAGCTAACGATCATGGAAAAGTCCTTGAACCTCAGCTACCCTAGAGGGCCAAAAGAGGCTGAGCTCTTCAGTGAAGAAAGGAAGTATCTGTAAGTAAAGGCCGCAGCAGACCATCAGTAAATGCATCATAACAAGTCAAAATAGGGCATAAATGATAGCAAGTAACTTCTGCTTGCACCTCCTTTTATCTCTATGGGTTTGCTTAACTACCAATTTTTCATAGCTGTGCTGAAAGCTCAGCCTGCAACTATCAAGTTGGAACCTGTATCTAACTATCACAGTTATTGTTATTGGATTTAACACTTCTCATCCCATGACTCTTGGCTATTTCTGTAAAATGATAGAGATTGACATGGGAAATGAAGTAATTTTATCATCCATTCCATAACCTAAATGCAGTTACTTCTGACTAGTTTATATATTTAAAAGTTTTAAAAATATTTTTACTAAATGATATCAAACTGACCCACAATTGTTCACAGGAAACACTATGCAGAGATTGATGGCAGAGGAAAAGAAGTCAGAAAAGAACCAAAGCTAAAATTTAGCCCTATGCTATATTTTCTAATACTGAAATGCAATAAGGCTAAAACTAAGCTAAAATGTATCATTTTTGCATATCTAGATAAGCAGTGTACTTAAATGAACAAAGGTGAAAGATAACTTTGATCTTAGAAGACTGATGGCATATAATTAAGCACATGAATGTCAAATTTAAAAATAATCTGACTTCAAATATAAAGTTGTATACTTTGGAATAATTAAGTCAGGGTTAACACATATGAGAATGTATGGGAGATGTGAGAACCACCCGTTCACTTTTTTCCCAAGCTAAACAGAAAACATGATTTTTTAGTCAAATTCATATTTTCACTTTAAAAACCTCAAAAGTTCTATGAGACTATAAAAATAGTTACTGAATTTTACCATTAAATACATTTCTAAGTTATTATTTCATAGGAATAGAAAATTTGCTTTTATGGGTCTGGAGAAAAAGTGTGCTGATTCTCCCATTAAAACTTTGGAATTTTATTTTACCTAATTTCATGTTAATTAAATCAATTTAAAAGTATAACAAATTAGGATTGGAGATTGTATGTATTATGTTCAAAATATGCATACATTTTGATTGTAAGATTTAGCACATACATTTGTTTCATTACAATATCCTGGCAAAATCACCATAATAATATCCCTGTGTTTTAATTTACAACTCTGTATTGTAGATTTGTATTAGCAAAAGCAGTCTTCTCAATCAACATCCAAGTTTGGAGTGGTAGAGAAAAGAAATTTATGCCCCCTGGCAAGCAAAATTGTAATAACCATAAAATTACAATGAAATCTTAAAATTTATATTGCACTTTTGGTTTATAAACCATTCCACATACACTTTATGCATCTAATCTTTGTAATAATCATTGGATTACATTATAATGTTGGTCACTGATTCTAACTTCCAGAATTATGATTCAATGCATTTGGATGGAAGAAAAACCTGAATTTTACATGATCTTCTGGTGTTTATCAAAAGGAATACCCTTACTCAAAGTGCTAATTATTCATTACAGAAGGAATGAGAGCTGGCAGGGAATGCATAAACTTGTGTCCCACCCCAGACTTCTTGAGTAGGAATTTGCATTTTATCATGATTCACCAAGTGATTCATATGGAAATTTCAGCTTGAGAGGTAACTCTAACTTTGCCTTTTTCTCAATTCGTGATTTTTTATTACTTATAATTTCTAATACAATGCAAATCTATGTGAATACAGTATGGAAATGAACATGTTCTGTTCAGATGCAATTCCTCCCCATCTCTAGTTCCTATCTCCTACTAGAAAATTTCCCTTACTCCTTTCATATCTCACATATTTTGTTGCCTTCTTCTAAATTATTTTTTCCTCCACCTGATGGGTCCTTTTCTAGTCTCCTCTTCTCTAACCAAACTCATTCTTACCTAAATATGCATGTTTTACATTGAGAAACTAGAATCTGCATATGAGAAAATTTGCTTTTATGGGTCTGGAGAAAAGTGTGCTGATTTTCCCATTAAAACTTAGGTTTCTCATCTATAAAACAGATTCAGTCAGTATCTGCTTCCAAAGATTTTTAGAAGAATTATATAGTGTAAAAACAAACAGCATCTTTTAGTCAATGGTATTTATTGATATTATTAGCCACTCTTTTACCAATAGTGTTTATTGTATATTTTTAGTTTATACTGTAAATTATTTCAAGCCAAAAACTGCTATGCTTGTTGTAAACAATGACAGAATACATAGCTAACGTTGCTGCTTTGGTAGACTTCACAATGGAATATAAAGTTTAGAATCACTGTCATCAGCCACTAGCATTGCCTTTATTAATATAAGCATTATTTTTAAGGTGAAGTCTTAAACAAATGTAGACTGAAATAAGGATCAAATTAACTGTCAAATACTTCAGCAGTTAAGCGGGAAGGTTAAACTATTAATTTGAGTTCTTATACAGAAGACCTAGAAATATGACAAAACATAAAAAAAAAAAAATATGGTTGGAAAAGAAGTGTGGAAAAAGACAAGGACAAAGCAATGCAAATCCACAACTGAAGGAGTCATTTTGTTACAGGGGTTCCTCTGGGGTCTTTATGTGTCCAGGTTCTTATGTTCAGGATTACAAAATTGAAACAAGAACTGGCTTAGAGGATTAAGGCAGAGTTTATTACAGGAGAGAAAGAATGGAACTCAGGGACAGAAGGGCATGAGAGCCTCTGAAAACTCACAGACTCCAGGCATGGAATGCATGAGTGTAAGGAAAAGATGGAAAAAGAACTACTAGACTCCAGACTTGAGTCCCATGAGGGGCAAAGAGCCCTGGAAAACTCATGGACTCCAGGCATGGAATCCATGAGGGGTGAGAAAAAAATTCAGATAGGAACTCATTGATTCCAGAGATGGAGTAGGTAGTAGGTAGGTAGGTAGGTATGGTGAAAGGGAGTCAAAGATAGCTGCCAGGATCTGATGCATTAATAGAGTTAAGCAATTCCATGAAGAACCGCTTTTCCTCATTGGTTAGCTCCAGGTTTGGTAAACCTGATTTGAGCTTTTAGTCTTCTATATCTCATTCATCTGTTCATACTGGGGCCCAATCCAGTTGATCTTGTGCCTTACCTCAAGGCATGGCTTATCTACAACAGAGAACTAATCTCCTTATCTTTTCATGAATAGAAGGGGGAACTTGGTGACCTCATCTCTTTGGAAGATTCCAATAGGGTGTGTTCCTTCAGAGTAATCCCAGCCCTTGGGGATGACCAAAAAAGACCTTCAGAGACCATCCCAGCATGGCTGCTCTAAAACTGCCTAAATTTCACAATACTGTATTCTATTTTTTCTTGAATGCTATATTAGTTACTGTTCCTGTTGCTGTTACCAAATGCATGAGAGAAATAAAGAAAAGGAAGGAAGGAAGGAAGGAAGGAAGGAAGGAAGGAAGGAAGGAAGGAAGGAAGGAAGGAAGGAAGGAAGGAAGGAAGGAAGGAAGGAAGGAAAGAAGAAAGGAAAGGAGGGAGGGAGACAGGGAGGGAGGGAGGGAGGGAAGGAGGGAGGGAGGGAGGTTGGTTGGTTTTAGGTCATGTTGTGAAATATATTACAGCCAATAATGGTGAAGGAGGTAAGGCAAAGGAACTAGCTCTCAGTTGTGAGACAGAGCATTAATATTTAGACCAGAGTTCTTTGTGTTTTTTTTTTTTTCATTCCAGGATCCCAACCCAGAGTCTTCCTTCTTTAATAAACCTCTCTATAGACACAGTAAAAAACATAACAAGAGTGTGTCTTCTAGGTGACTCTAAATCCAATCAAACTGACAATGAAAATTAAACATCACATTAGGTAAAAACATCTTGAGTTGGTTTAAAAATGAATGCTGATTTTTTGTGAATTCTCTGGATCTCACCATTTCCTTAGTTCTGACCTGCCTTGGTGCTATGTGCTCAGGGTATGCTTTTCTGAAGAAAGTTTCAGAAATAGTTTGTATGTGACTGTGAATAGCAATGAATTGAAGTTTCATGAATTGGACTTCATTTATCAGTACAGATTGTCTCTCTCAAATGAATGCATGAGTAATTTTTTAAACACCATTTATAATTACTTGATCCAACACTGGAAGTACAAAAAGCAATGCATACTTTGGTTCAATTTCTGCCTGCCCCAAAGTACACATTAAGAACCCATTGCTTGCACTGACAAATCTCTTAAGTAGTAGATGGGATTCACTCTCAATTAGAGAAACAGATTGAGGTGCTCCATTTAAAGATAAAGCCATTGAAAAGTGTGCAGTAAGCAGTAGTCTCATAGTGAAAAAGGCAATTAGCCATATCACCTAGAGCCTCCTTGTATTTGCAGGAGTGAATGCACAAACAAAACAATTACTCTACTCAAGAGGCACTTCACCATGGCTCAGACAGTGAAGGGGGTGAATCAATGTTGATGAGTATTTAACAAATGTCTTCTGAGATTAATTTTCACTTAAAAAAGATAATGACCCCAAGCCATACTATTATATTATACTTTTTCCTTTAACTCCACTGAATATATGAAAAAGAATATGAAGTCCACACTCAGAACCAAAGAGATACAAGCCATGTTCTTTGAATTTATTACTAAGAATATCTACTATATCCTGGTAGCTAGTTGTTTTGAGTAATTTTATTAATTAATTTATTCGATGGGTAGCACTAATTTGTACATAACTCTTCTAAACACACAAATGAAGTTGTGTATTTCCGGCTTTCCAGGGAATCATTGGAAATACATTTGGTAGCACATTGCATTAAATAACTACAGAAAAATTGAAGACCACATGATACAAAATATAAAATGGAGACTTGGAATGTATCTCTATTTCTGCTCATGAGAAAAATCAGTCCATGCTTAATATGTAGAAACATATGAAGGATGGTTCGTAAACTGTGTCTTGAGTGCAGCTCTGAATATGAATTCAAGATACTGAGTTATTGAGTGAAAAATTTGAAGATACAATTACATTGCTAGATCTTTATGGTATGAATGAACAATTTAATATTTTCTCTTTTTGGTGTGATTCTTTTATTTTTATTTTATTTTTCTAGTTTTACAAGCATATTGAATACTCATCACTGCTTCCCTCCAACCACCTCCTCCCATTTCCCTTCCTTCTCTTCATCGACCATCCAACTCCCTCCCACCCTCCTGCATATATGCTTCTATAGACCCAAAGGTTCCCTCTGACTTGTCTATTCTTGGGTTTCAGGCATCTTGTGGAATACAAAGTTGCCACGCTTCCAGCCATCCCACTGATAGGAGCATTTCTCTTTACTCATCCAATTTTACTCCCCAAGATTTCCACCGTATGTTCTTATCTCTTTAGACTGCCTCTAGAGTCCATGGAGACATATTGGTAGGTCAGTCATTATGCAGGCCTGCTAAGGACAAGACTCACTGTAGTGAGTTACTAGATGCAGGAGTCCTGCCTTGAATGGAATATATGACACTTCCTTAAATCCTACAGACAATGTGAAAGAATATAAAGTTCATATGGCTTTTCCAATGTTCCACAAAAATTAACAAGATGAAGAATTTTTTGAAATACTAATTTACTTCCAGGAGCGTAAACCTTGAGCTTTGGATTCTTTCTGAGCAGTCAAACACTATTACACAGCAAGCTCTAATCATGTTAACATGTGGTAATTGAGAATCAGAAGTACAAAAGAATTGTGCAGTGCCTTAACATCTGGTCATAATTGGAAAGGATCCGAGGTCTTTTTTTCCTCACATTTTATATTTTTCCTAATCATAAAAGTTCAATAGTTACCCCGTATTATTCCTTCTCCCTCCCCTCCCCATAGGTCCCACAATTCAATCTCCCACTTCCCCTCTTCCTTTTACACCTCTCCCACCTTCTCCCTTTCCCAGTGCCTCCCTTTTCCTTTCTCCCATCCCATAGAACATCCTCTAATGTGGTGAGGGTTCAGGATTAAGTGGCATAGCCCATACCCACTTCTTGGACTTCCCATTAGTATGGGAACTCTATTATGACTGTTTAATCCCTTGCGTCTAAGGATCCTACAGCTTGGAGCATTCTCCCCTGTGATTCATTCTAGACTTTGGGGTGTCGTTGACATGGCAGCCATTGTACAAATCAGGCAAAGTCCAATCCTGGCTGCTGCAGCTTTAATTTTTGTGAAGTGCATTGCATATCATTGATCTCCCCCATCATTAGGCTCTTAAAATCTTGCTGACCCCTCTTCCACAAGGTTCCTTCAGCTTTAGGATGGGGAGAGATTAAGCTGATCTGCTTCCAGGTGAATAATGTAGGGTCCTTGGTTTTATGAATTATGAAATGTTGTTGTTTTCAGTTTTGGTTTTCCTGCACTGTCTTTGGCTGAATCTTTATTGGTATCTAAGGTCACCTCCTAATCAAACATAAAAGGCTGTTTAAACAAAGATTTTAATATAAGAGGAGGCTCAAAGATAGATGGAAGAATAGGAGTAAAACAGAGCACTGGGGGGGAGGACAGTGTCTCATTTACCAGATGGTTATCTTCTATCTGCCAGTTCCTATATCCTCCCTGGTTGGTGAGATCAAACTGGTTCACTCCCAGGAAGGGAAAGTGAGAGAGAGCTGCACCAGATGTCTCACTGCCTACATGCAATACTGACAGTGGCCTATTATCTTTAACATTTTTAGAAATCACCATACGGATCTCCAGAGTGGTTATATAAACCTGCATTCCCACCAACAATGTATAAAACTTCCCTTCCCTCCATATCCTCTACAGCATTCACTGTCATTTGTATTGTGGATATTTTGCCATCCTGACTGGGGTGAGATGATATCTCAGGGTAGTTTAAATTTGCATTTCCCTCATGGCTACACTGTAGAGCAATTATTAAGATACCTGTTAGACATTTCACTTTTGTCCCTGGAAAAGTTTCTTTTGAATTCCTAGACCCATTTTTCCATTGGACTATTTATCTCATTGGTGTTAAGGTTTTTTTTTTTGATTTTTTTAAGTATTTTATTAATGTTTTTTAGAATGTCATGCATGTGTAGAACACATTCATGTCATATCCCCCCATCTTCCAAGCCCATTCCCCTCCATTTTCTTTTTTTTTTATTTCTTCCAATCATACAAAGTTGGTAAGTACCCCATTCCCCTCCCTCCCTCAACCCCTCCCTAGATCACCTTACACCGTCCCGCCCCCTTTTCCCCTTCCTGTCCCCCCTCCCTTCCATTGGCCCAGTACCCCCTCCCCCCCCATTCGTGGAACATCCTTTAGTGTGCATGTCAAACTTCCCTCTGGGTCCTCCTCTCTGATGAGGTGTAAGGACTCAGTAGCATTGCCTAGAGCTCTTTTTTGTGTTCCCCTTTAGTATAGGAACACTATTGTGGCTGTTAATCCCTTGCCTCTAAGGATCATAGTGCCTGTGATACATGAGAGACTTTGTGGAGTCAATGACATGTTGGTCATTGTGCAGGTCATGCAAAGTCCTATGATGATTACTTTGGCCCTAACTTGTATGGAGTATCTTGCATATCATTGGTCCTCCCCATCTTTAGGCTCTTACAGTGTTATCGCCTACTCTTCCGCAAATTTCCCTGAGCTTTAGGATGGGGAAAGATTAGCCTGGCCTGGTTCCAGGTGGGTGATATAGAGCCTCTGATTTTCTGAATTATTGTTTGTTGATTTTTTTTTGCAGTTTTGCTGTTCGTGAACTGCCCTTGGCTCCATCTTGATGGGTATTGAATGTCACCCTCTAACCAGAGACAAAAGGCTGTTAAAATAGAGAGTTTTATTATAAGAGTAGATTCAAAGGTAGATGGAATAAGAGTAGGAGACCCCGGTGAAGGGAGGTCAGTCTCCCATTTCCAGGATGTTACCTTCTATCTCCCAGACTATATGCCCTCCCCTTTTGGTGAGATCATACCCCAACGGATACAATGACCAGGAAGGAAAGCCTATGAGCTTAACCAGATGTCTCATTACATACTTGCAGTCCTTGATGGTGGCTTATTTTCTCTGCTGTAGCATGATACCCTCTCTCCTTGTTTCTGGTGGGGCCCTCCTTCCCCTTCCCTCCCTGCTTATAATCTTTGTAATTACTGTAGGTATTACAGAGATTTACCTTTGAGTGTGTCTCTAAGTGGGTTTGGTACTAGGATCCACCTATTAGGGAGTACATACGGCACTTAATTTTCTGTGTTTGGGATACTTCACTCAATATAATTGTTTCTAATTCCATCCATTTGCCAGCAAAATTCATTAATTCATCATTTTTGATGGCTGACTAGTATTGCATTGTATAAATGTACCACATTTGTGCACTCTGGATAATAGAGCTCTATCAGATACGTGGTTAGTGAAGATTTTCTCCCATTCTGTGGGTTGCCTTTGTACTCGAGTTACAATCTCTTTATCTGAACAGAAGCTCTTTAATTTCACAAGATCTCAACAGCTGAGTGTTGCTTGTAGTGACTGCATTATTGGATTAATGTTTAGGAACTGTTGGCATAGTCCAATCAGCTCCAGGGAGGTCCCTACCCCTTGAACTAAGGTTTTTATACTCTCTGGCCTTATATTGAGGTCCTTGATCCATTTGGAAGTTAGTCTTGTACATGTTGACAAGTATGGGTCCAGTTGTAATCTTCTGCATGTGGAGATCCAGTTTTGCCAGCACCATTTGTTGAAGATGCTATTCTTTTTCCATTGGATTTTTTTGGGCCCCTATGTCAAAGATCAAATGGCTGTAGTTATATCTGGGTATTCAACCCTTATCCATTGATCTGTGTGTCTATTTTGGAGCCAGTACCAGGTTGTTATTATTACTATGGATTTGTAGTATAGACTAAGGTTTGGTATGGTGATACCTCCAGCAGTGTTTTTGTTACTCAGGATTGTCTTTGCTATCCTGGGTCTTTTGTGCCTCCATAGGAACGTTGAGATTGTTCAGTCAACTTTTTTAAGAATTGCTTTGGGATTTTAATTGGTATAGCATTGAATCTGTATATTTGATAGGATGGTTATTTTACAGTATTGATTCTGCCAATCCAGGAACATGGGATGTTCTTTCACCTTCTGGTGTCTCCTGCAAATCCTTTCTTTAGGGTTTTAAAGTTTTCATTGTAAAGTTCTCTTACTTCCTTGGTTAGGTTTATGCCGAGGTATTTCATTTTGGGGGGGACTATAGTAAATGGGATTGTTTCTTTCAGGGCTTTTTCACTTATTTCATTCTGTGCATATAGGAGGGACACTGATTTTTGTAAGTTTACTTTGTATCCTGCCACTCTGCTATACTTCTGTATTAGTTCCAGGAGTTTCCTGGTGGAGTTTTGGGATCACTCAGGTATAAGATCATGTCATCAACAAATAGAAAAAACTTGACTTCTTTTTTGCTGACTTAATCTCCCTTTAATCTCCCTTTCTTGTCTTATGGCTTCAGCTAAGACTTCAAGTACAATACTGAAAAGAAGTGGTAATAGTGGACAGCCTTGTCTAGTTCCTGATAGAAGCGGGAATGCTTCAAGTTTTCCCAATTAAGTATAATCCTTGCTGTGGACTTGTTGTATACAGCTTTTATTTTATCGACAAAGGTTCCTTCCATTCCAACTGTCTCTAGGGTTTTGATCATAAAAGGCTGTTGGATATTGTCAAAATCTTTTTCTGCATCTATCGAGAGTATCGTGGTGTTGGATTTTGGACTTGATTATATGGTGGATTACGTTTATTCATTTGCAAGGTTGGTATGTTGAACCAACCTTGTGTGCCTGGGATAAAGCCTACTTGATCCCCGTGAATGATCTTTTTGATAAGTTTTTGATTCTGAATTGTTAAGACATTGTTGAGAATTTTGCATCACTCTTCCTCAAAGAGAATGGCCTATAGTTTTCTTTTCTAAGTGTATCTTTTTGAGGTTTGGGGATTAAGACAATATTAGCTTCAGAGAAAGAATGTGGTAGTGCTCCTTTCTTTGCTATTTGATGTAACAGTTTAAGGAGTATTGGTGTTATTAGCTCCTTAAATGTCTGGTAGAACTCTGTGCTGAATCCATCTGGTCCAGGACATTTCTTGGTGGGAAGATTCGAGATTATTTCATTGATTTCCTCATATGTTATAGGACTATTTAAATAATTCACAAATTTCTGATTCAATTTTGGTAAGTTGTGCTTATTTAGGAATTCATCCATTTCTTTTGTGTTGTCAGATTTCACAGAGTATATGTATTTGAAATATGACATTATAATACTCTGAATTTCTTGGGTATCAGTAGTGATAACTCCATTTTCATTTCTAATTTTGTTAATTTGTGTTTTTTCTCTCTTGTTTTTGGTTGATTAGGCTAGGGGTGGATCAATCTTTCTGATTTTTTCAAAGAACCAGCTTTTGACACTGGTTGATTCTCTGTTATTTTCCTTATCTCAGTTTTGGATATTTCTCCCCTGATTTTGCTACTCTCCTCTCTTCTACTGCTTTTTTAAAAATTTTTTTATTATTATTTATTCAATTGTGCATGTATGCATGTGTGTGTACATGTATGTGTGTGTATGTAGAACCACCATGGATCACCTCCACCTCCTCCTTGTTTACTCTGCCCAGGGATTCACAGCCTCCACCCTACCGGGACCAGAAATGCAGGCAGCCCCCTGCTTCTGCCCGGCATCTATACGTGGGGTCTAGGATCCAAACTCAAGACCTTCCGCTTGCAAGGCAGAGGCTTAACCCCTGAGCCACCTCTCCAGCCCCTCTTCTACTGCTTTTGGGATCATCTTGCTCTATTCTCTCTAAAGCTTTGAGCTGCATTGTTAAGTTATGTATTTGTGATATTTCTATTTTTTGATGTAGGCATTAAGAGCTATGAACTTACCTCTTAGGACAGCTTTCATGTGTCCCAAAGATTTAGAAAAGTTGTATTTTTATTATAGTTCACTTTCAGAAAAATTTGAATTTCTTCTGTAATTTCTTCCTGAATCCAATTATTCAGCATCATAGTGTTAAGTTACCAGGAATTAGTGTGTCTTCTGTTGTTTGTTGTGTTGCGGATGTCAAGCTTTAGAACATGGTGGTCTGATAGGGTACAGGATAGAATTTCAACTTTCCTGTATATGTGGAGATTCTTTTTGTGGCCCAGTATGTGATCTATTTTGGAGAAAGTTCCATGTGCTGCTGAGAAAAATGTGTATTCTTTGGTATGTGGATGAAAAGTTCGATAGAGATCTGTAAGGTCCATTTCTTTAAGGGTTTGATTAAATTCCAAAGTGTCTCTGATACATTTTTGACCTGTTGATCTATCCCATGTTGAGAGAATGGTGTTGAAATCCCCAAGCATTATCATTTGGGGGCTGATTTCTTGCTTTATATGCTGTACAGTTTGCTTAATGAATGTGGAGGGGCCCGTATTAGGTGTGTATATATTCAGTATTATGAAGTCTTCCTGGTGAATTGTACCTGTGACTAAAATGTAGTATCCATCTTTGTCTCTTATGATTTTTTTTAGTTTGAAGTCCACTTTGTTCAACAGCATAATGGCTACCCTTGCTTTTTTCCTGGTTCCATTAGCTTGCAGAATTTTTGACCAGCCTTTTATTTTTAGGATGTGCCTATCTTTTGTGGTGAGATGAGTTTCCTGAAGGCAGCAGATAGATGGGCTGTGGTTTTTAATCCACATTTGTAATCTGTGTCTCTTGGTCGGTAAGTTAATACCATTGACATTCAATGTTATAATGGAGAAATTATTTTAAATTCCAGACAATTTTCATGTTTAGTGGCTTTTGTAAGTGTATTATATGGCTTTTAGGTTTTGGTGGTATTATACTTCCCTTCTGTCCTCCTGGATACACTTGTTTTCTTCTTCAAGCTTGAGTATCATTTCTAGCATTTTTTGAAGGCTTGATTTGGTAGATATATAAGCCTTCAAATTGTCTTTGTGCTGGAGAACTTTTCTTTCTCCAATGATCACAACAGATAGTTTTCCTGGGTATATCAGTCTGGGTTGACATTTTTGCTCATTCAATACTTGACATAAGTGTCTCTAAGCTCTTCTTGTTTTTACTGTTTCCATTGAGAAATCATTTGTTATTTTAATAGGTTTACATTTAAAAGGGACTTTTTTTTCCCCCTTGAATCTCTCAGCACCTTTTCTTTGTCTTGAATGTGGGGGGTTTGGGTTATTATTTGCCATGGAGAGTTTCTATTTTGTTCATATCTCTTTTTAGTGTAGAGTGCCTCTTGTATTTGGATGTTCCTCTCATTCTTTAGGTGAGGGAAGTTTTCATTTATGATAATTTGAAAAATTTTCTCAGGTGTGGTATTTTGGTATTCTTGCTCTGTTATTCCATGAATGTGCATGTTAGGCTTCTTCAGGGTGTCCCATATCTCTTGAATAATCCTCTCAAGTATCTTTTTGGCTTTAACAACTTCTTCCATTGAGCTTGTTAGTACTTCCACTTTGTCCACAAGATCTGAAATTCTATTTTTTGCTTTGCTAATTCTGCTGATAAGACTCTTTGTTGAGTTCTGGGTTGAAGCTAACTTGTCTTTTAGTTCAATTTTAAACTCTTCCTGAGACTCTTTTAACTGCTCTATGCCTACTTTTGTTTCTTGAACTGTTTTTCTCAACTCCTCCAAGTGTCTGTTTTGTTACTGTTCAAAGTGATTGATGCCATCATTTAACTCCTCCCAGATTTCCTCTATTATAGTATTTACCATGGTATTGATCATGCTTTGAAAGTCATTATCTTGGTCCTGCCTTTCTTGGCTATTTTCTGTGAATTTGTTCTGGTTGGAAACTATCATTGTGGGGCTAATTCTTTTCGTGGGAGATTTGATTTTTTGTGTTTGTTTCTCATGGATCTGCACTTCGACTTGGGCATTGTCGTTTTGTCTCTTAAGACCTTTCAGTTTCTGTGTGTTTTTGACTGAACTAAATTAGTTGGTATTACTACTCTTCAACAGTTATTACTAGTGTTTGCCTTGGAGTTGGGTACATTTGTCTGTTATTGTTATTTCCTGGATGGGGGTATTAGACTGTTAGTACATCAATTAAGACTGGTTTAGTAGACAGCAGGTGAATATTAGTATGTTAGTGCTCTTTTATGATTTAGTGCTTTGGTAATATGTGAGGGTGAGTGGTATAGTCCCTGAAGTTTTATATGGTTTGGGGGTGGCTATATGGAAATGTTAATTTACAGTGATTAATAATTGAAAAGAGCAGGATGGTAAAAAGTGGTTTACTTATATTTGGGTTGGATGTGAAAAATCTCTCCCATGTGATAGGATGATTTCAGAGGACTTCAGGTGTATGGTGTTTGTCTCCTAGAGCTTTGCTTGGGTTTTCTTTGGTCTCTGTTGATTTCTGAGGAGCAGTGTGTCTTCACACGGGTGGAAAAGGCAGAGGGGCTGGTGGTGCTTGGCGTAGTACTTCACCTGGGACCTGGGGCATGGCTTAGAGGCCCATCCAAGCCCGGGGCAGCCTGGATCCTGCTCAGACTGGCTGGTGGGAGGAGCTGGGACCATCGGTAGGATTTACCTGAGACACAGGGTGACCAGGAGCGTCTGGGTCGAGTGGACTGTCCAGCAGAGAGTGGTGTTTAGTTTTTTAAGTTCTTCGTGCACTCTGGATAATAGAGCTATATTAGATATGTGAGTAGTGAAGAAGATTTTCCCCATTCTTTAGGTTACAATTTTGCTCTGTTTACAATCTCTTTAGCTGGACAGTAGCTCTTTAATTTCATAAGATCCCATTTGTTGAGTTGGGTTCTAGTGCCTGTGCTATTGGATTTCTGTTCAGCAATTGTTGACCTAGCCCAATCAGTTTGGAGGAGTTCCATAGCCTTTCAACTAGGGTTTCTTTAGGCTCTTGCCTAATATTAAGTTTCTTGATCCATCTGGAATTAATTTTTATACATGGTGACATATTCAGGTCCATTTTTAATCTTTTGCATGTGGATATCCTTTTTAGCCAGCGACTTTTATTGAAATCCTCAACTATTATCATTTGCAATTGACTTCTTGCTTTAGACTTTGAATGTGGAGGAGCTCAAAATAGGTCTGTATATGTTCAGAATTGTGTTCCTGGTGATTTTTTTTCTTTGACTAATATGTAGCATCCTTCTGTATCTCTTATGATTTTCTTTGGTTTGAAGTCCACTTTGTCACATAACATAATTGCTATGCCTGCTTGTTTCCTGGTTACACTAGGCTAAAGAATTCTTTTCCAGCTTTTTACTTTTAGAAAATTTGTACATATCTCTTGTGGTGAGATGTGTTTCCTGAAGGCAGCAGATGGACAGGTGTTGATTTTTAATGCATGTTTTTAACCTTTGTCTTTTGATTGGTTAGTTAATTCCATTGACATTTAGGGTTATAATAGAGAAACTACTTTAGATTCATGACATTTTTTGTGTTTAATGGCTTTCATAAGTATATAATTTAGTTTCTAGGTTTTGGTGACATTAAACTTCCATTCTGTCCTCCTGATTCAAGCTTAAGCATTTTTTCTAGCATTTTTTGAATACCTGATTTGGTGGTCATATAAGCCTTCAAGTTGCCCTTATGGTGGAAATTTTTTCTTTCACACTTGCTCATGACTGACAGTTTTGATGTGTATATAAGCCTGGGTTGACATTTGTGCTCATTCAATACTTGAAGTACAAGCTCTTCTGTCTTTTACTGCTTCCTTTGAAAAATCAATGGATTTATTTTAATAGGTTTACCATTAAATTGACTATTTTTCCCACCTTGAAGCTCTTAGTACATTCTCTTTGTCTTGTATGTATAGTGTTTTGACTGGCAAGTTTCTGTTTTGGTCATATCTGTTTGCAGTGAGGAATGTCTCTTGTATGTGGATGGGCTTCTCTTTCTTTAGATGTGGAAAGTCTTCCTTTATAATAATTTGAAAAATTTCAAGTGTGGTATTTTGGGATTCTTGTTCTAGTACTCCATGAATGAGCATGTTAGATTTCAAAATGTTTCATAATTCTTCAATATTCCTCTCAATTATGTTTTTGGCTGTAACACTCTCTTTGATTAAACTGGTTTATTCTTCTACTTTGTTTTCAGGATCTGATATTCTATTTTCTACTTCATTAGTTCTGCTGATAAGACTCTGTTGAGTTCTGGGTTGAAGATAGCTTGTCTTTTGGTTCCATTTTAAACTGCTTGAGATTGTTTTAGCTGCTCTATTTCTATTTTTGTTTCTTCAACTGCTTTTCTTATCTTCTCCAAGTGCCCTTTGTGTTCCTGTTCAAACTGGTTGATTTGGTTTTTTAACTCCTCCCATAATTCTTCTTTCATGGCATTGATCATAGTAAAGATAGGCTTTGAAAATCATTCTCTTTGGTATGGCTTTCTTGACTATTTTCTGTGAATTTGTTCTGATTGTATTCAGTCGTTGTGGGGTTGATTATTTTTGTAGGAGATTTGTTGTCCTGGTTTTTGTTTCTCATGGATTTTTGTTGTGACCTCAGCATTTTTGTGTTATCTCTTATATCCTTCCTTTTGTTTTATGGGTTTTTGTCTGAACTGAATTAGACATTATTGCTAAACCTCAGATGTCGGGGCCCACAAACCAGCATGAGCCCAGACTTACATGCAGGAAACAGAAGTTGAAGGAATTGATTAGGCATCAGGTCAGAGGGAGCCTAGGATGTCCATTATCCAAGCTGACTTTATTGTAGTATACATAGTATTTATAGGAAAACAGTCAAGGAGCAGGGCCAAATTCAGGAAAACATAAGAGAAGAGCAGGACCAAATTCTTTACAGGATTATGTAAAACATATACATTCCAGTTAACAAAGAAAAATCAGGAGCAACATCTACTTGCTGTGGGACCAGCAGGATGTTTCCAGATAAGCAGGCATGGCACTTTGTTGCTAGAAAGAAATGGACAGTGTATGCCTCAAAACAGAATTACTTGGTCAGTGCATAAGCATATCTCAGATAAGCAGAAAGGAACTGTTGGGGGAAGAGCAGCCCAGCCGGTTTCTAAGAGAAACAAAAGCAATCCACGAACAGGCTGGAGGTGATCTTTACTCCCAAGGGGAGGAGTTAGGCCTGCCATTGTCTTGCAGACAAGAGGCAAACTCAACCCCCCAGGGGAGGAGCACTTAGGGACAGCCTGCTTAAGATGTTAATGTATCATCCAGAGAGCAGGCTTTGGGCCTGACAAACCCCACACTCAGCAATTATTACTTGTGTTTGCCTTGGAGTTGTATATGCCTGTCTAGTGTTGGTGTTATTTTCCAGGTGAGGCTATTAGACTGTTAGTACATCAATTAAGGTGGGTTTAGTAGACAGGGATTGACGATTAGTATGGTAGTGCACTTTTTATGTTACTTCCTCAGCAACATGTGAATGACATAGTTCCTGAAGTTGTATGTAAGACGATGGTAATAAGGGTTTACTTATTTTAGAGCTAGATATGAAGATTCTCTCCTGTATAATGAGATAACTTTAGAAGACCACATATGTGTGTTGTTGGCTTCCTAGATTGTAGCTTGGGTTTTCTCTGGACTCTACTGAATTCTGAGGAATAGGGAATCAACCAGGGTCCGGGGTCCAGGGAAAATGTAGACTGGTTAGTGGAACATGCACTAACCTGGGGCATGATCTAGGGGACTTCCCCAAGAACAGAAAAGCAGACTCATTACTAGTGGGGCCCACATATGACCTGAGGCCTGGGGTATGGTCCAGGGGCCTTATCTGAGGAGTAGGTAGTCTACCAGGGTCCAAGTCCTGGGAAAATGACGATTTAATATTTTCATTGAATTTAATGGGTTATTCAAGTATCCTGAGCATCCCATGCATTTTAACAGAATCTAGTGTGGTATTTAAACATATTTTCATTCAAAAGTTGATCATTATGTGTGGAGTTCTTTTCTGTAGCCACCATGTGTGTCCAGTGATTCTTAAAGATATTTGGTATGCAGGGAAATGTAAGTTTTCAATTCTGTAAGAGGAAAATCCTTTAGTGCAAAAGAAGAAATAAGACTTAAAACTGAACTTAATGAGGAAAATGAATGCAGAAATAAAAATACATATCTATGTGTCAACAACTCTTCTGCCAGAAGCTACATATACATCAGTAAGCTACCTCAATGGGGAGGATTCTACACTCAAGGGTTACTTTTTTTTAGCAAAACAAAGAAATAATGTCACAGTTCTAAGACCTTCACATCTAAGAGGTATCCTCTATTACACAAATAAAAATATTTCAAGGTAGTTTATCAAACTAATTTTAATACACATTTTATACATATGAATATATATTATAAATATGAACATATGTATGCATTTTGAATTCATTGTTTAGGTAAATATACATATATAAGGATGATAATAAAAAATGAATGAGCACAAAATTTTCCATGACATTCAAGCATATGATTGTAAAGAAGTTCAGAAAATCAGCTAATTAATCAGTTCATTGACTTTCTTCTATAGTGTAAAATTTGCAAATTAAATATAAATGTCAGAAATGGTATTATGCAGTTGATTATTTAATATGATTAGCAAACAGTTGTTTTAAACTACCAGATAGTCAAGAAAGTTCACTTTTATTTTTCATTTCCTCTTAAAATAAGGTAAACAACCTATGCTTTATTCCTGAAAATGTATCCTACTGATATTTACAAGATGTCTTGCTATTAAAAATCAACCCTATCTATTGCATTACTGCAAATCTCAGAACATGAGATTCCCTTGGTAGATACTTATTAACATCAGATTTACAACTTGTTTGCCAATCAAAAGAAGAAGTTCGATTTACTTTTCCTCCTGGGTAAACATTGACTTTAACAAAGTTTTGAGAACTCATGCCATGGATATACATTCCTTCTTCAAAACTTTGATTCAGTCAGAGTTGTTCAAGACATCAATTTTCAATAGCACATAAACAATCTTTAGACTCCTTTAGGCTTAATTTTATTTTTCTCAATTGATTTAAACTATTGTTATCTGAGCTCCAAGCATAGAAATATGACTCTTGAGGACTTGTCTAGAATTTGTGAAGAACTGGATGTAATCCTCAGCATGAGAAATGGAATCTGACCCTCTTGACCTGTGTTTTCTAGTTTGCCTGGAACAGAAGTATTATTGTCACAAGATATATTGATAATTTAATATGGGAGGTTCATGCAAACACGTCCTCTTTATACAAAGAACAGTGCAGAATTTTCTTCAAGAAGAATGAGGGCAAAAATTCATCAAAATCGGGCCCAAACAAAAAATAATTGCATGCCCTTTAAAATTAACATCAAAATTGTTTATGATACTTTATCAATTTCCTAGCATTGATCTGCATATGCCATTATAATATTTCATTTGCACAATTTGCTTACTGATAACCACTCTTTCTTAAGTTATTTGCTATAACTTAGATATCTTACGATAGCTAAAAAGTTTGGTCATAACTTTTTTTGATTTTTTATATAAATATTTTTATTTCCACTCATACAAACAAGTACACTGGTCCCTTCCCTCCCTCCCCCCCGTGCCCATCTCCCCTCCTTTTTCCCTCCCCATCCCTCAGTGCCTCCCCTCCCATCCCCAGAGCATCCTTTAATGAGCATGCCAATTTGGTCATAACTTAAATTCATCTAGAAACCTTTTGGTTTCTTTAATTATTTCTTCTATAATCACCAGGCTTATTTAATTAATAGTAGAGCCTTTCTGAGTTTCTTAGTTCTATGAATGCACACTTTATTTCTATACTAATACCTTTTAAGCATACAAAATTAAAATAGCAGGGAATTTTTAAAAGCCCTTTGAAAATTCTTTCCTTTGGGAAGACCCCACTGTACATAAATATACAATATCCCAGAGGCCATTTTACTGTTCTCCATTCATGAAACATAACTGAAATTTTAAAAGTTGATTTCAGTGAAATAACTTAACAAACTCATACTTGATTTATGTTAAAATTTTCATACTTTCTCTTAGTAATGAAATGTACACAGACATTTAGAAGACATGTTGTAGACTTTTAGAAAGGAGTGTTCAGCCACACCAGACAACAAAATTATTGTGCTATTGCTGTGTGAGGCATCCCTCACAGAAATCTACTCACACCAGAAAAATTATAATGACAGAGCAATGTAATAATCATGCTGAAGTCCATTTTGGTTAACCAATGAATTTAATGATATTCCTTACAGCAATGTGAACAAGAATTGCTTAAAAGAGTAGGATGACTCAGAGGATAAACATTGGAAAGTTCCATTCTCGGCATGGATGATGGCTTCACAATAGATACAGTGATGGAATATATCAGTAAACCTTCCTCCACTTATGTGCTGTAAATTCACACCAACCTTTGAGCTTAGACAACATGCAATTAGGACAGAATACAAAAGGTTGGGAAGGACAAGAGTGAGAAGCCACAATTTCAGGTGAGTAATCAATATCCATCCCTACCTCCTCTATTTCTAAAGGAATGTCAAAAGTCAATAGATCTGCAAACTACACTAACAATTCTGTCAAGAAGAGCCTATTAGTGCAATTGTGACTTTTAGCATATGGAAATAACCAACCATTTTCTGACTGGCTTTGCAACCTGTTTCACAGCAAGGATTACGTGTCTGGTACTGTAAATCAAGCTAAATACCTAAAATATCAATGTTTTGCCAGGGAGTAGGGAAAGATCCCATAAGGTAACAGAGCTACCATGAAAGACTGTATCAAGCTTGTGCTAGACAAAAGATAAAGGGTCCTTCTTCATGTTTACCCATTGGTCATACCCTGGCCAGAGCCTGGGCAAAAGTTAGAGCAGGTATTCTGTCTACTATATTGACAGGGGGAGGAAGCAATGGAGAGGGAAGAAAAGTGGCTAGAAGAGAGAAAGAATACAGTGGGATCGGATTGGAAATGGGGGTATATAATGGGCAATGAAAAGATATAAATTTATTGTTAATATTCTTAAAAATAAAAACATGAAATTATAAAAGATCAACAGGTCTGTTCTTGATTGTCCCAAGTAGTTATAGAAGATCAGATAAACATGGAGACTATTTTGCCAGAGGACAGCATTCTACAACAGCTACTTTTCTTTGGAAAGCCTAACAAATCACACTGGTAATCAGAAGAAAGATAATTGCCATCAATGGCAGAGTAACCTGAAAAGGCTGTTCCATAACTCTCCTAATCCAATTTCACTAATCTTTCTCTCTCTCTCTCTACCTATAGTTTCAAGTTAGAGAGTTCTGTCAGTTCAGGTATCAACCTCTTTCAAATTTTCAAGCACATGTGTTTGCCCTTCTGGAGACCCTGAAGTCATTGTCTCAGTTCTATTCTTTGCTCATAAATGTGGCACATGATTTGATCTCATTATCCCTAATGTTATCTTCATGTCATTTTGGAGCCTTTGTTATTAGTCATCCTATTAAACTTGGGAGATTTTAAGAAATATCTTTGAAATTCCATTCTATTTTTGTGAGTATAGTTGGAAACTATAAGAAGAAACAGTGAAAAAAACATATTAGCAGTTCATTGCTCAAAAAAGGCAGCATATAAAAAGGGAAAGATCACTTGACCTTTATAATAACTGGTTGAAAACATAAATAAGATAGATGGATAACTTGTAAAGTGAAGTTACCTTCTTCTCCTTTTAAGTCAAGTGAATTTTGTCTTTATCAATGACTTTCATCATTTTTGCAAGTGACAAGAATTGAAGTGAAAGTTGAAGAATCATTGTTCTTTGCTCCTAAGTGAACAAATTGTTCCTATTATCATTTATTGCATGACAACTGACACACAAGAAATAATTGGAATATGAAAGCACATTCTTAAAATACATGTATCAGATTTTGCAAGTGTATGTCAATGACCATTTTCTCACTCAGAGAACAAAGAAACTGACTCTCTCCTACTGATCTAAATCTTCAAACTATTTTAAGCCAAGGTTTTTTTCCTTCCATCAGATTGTTTAAACCTTTGTAGCTGTTTCATGCACAGAGATGTTAAATTAACATACTTGAAATAATGCATTGAAGAACATTTCAAAAGTAGACAACATAAGCAGGCAAGAGTGACACAAGGAACAGAATTTGAATTACATATAAAATAACGTTAGACAAATCAGAAAAGGGGAAATAAAGTAATTCAATTGAGATAAATAGAACTATTCAAATATTGTCATTTTATATACAAATTCTGGTTTCTGTTCTGTTAGTCATTAAAGAGACTGTGTGTGTGTGTGTGCGTGTGTGTGTGTGAAATGCATGTATATATCTATGACATTTGTATATAACATAAATAGCTCAAGTGGTTTGATGTGATCAATTATTAATACTTTTATTGTGTTTTCTGAACAAATGGAGAGCTAAAGAAGCAATAAGGATATTAGAGAACTCAATAGCAGCATTACTATTGGTAGAGTAATTGAAGAACTTTGACATACTATGCATCAAAGGTGGGATTTTTAATGCTGAACCACACTTATAAATAGTATGCAACAAATTGATTTTCCTTTTTCCTGTGAGAAACATAGTCTAGAAAGACTGAACACAAAAAAATCACTGAGAAAAATGTATGGTATCTCCAGAGAATTTGATCTTAAAGTGAGACTGAAAAGATGCCAAGTTTCACATGCCCAGTTATTTCTCTTGAATTGCCCAACTGAATAATTTATTCTTATTATTCTGAGCATAAGATTCTACAAGGGGGATAATAAGTTAGCACCTAGTTCCTAAAGTGCTCTATACATACAAAGTATTGAGGATGAAAGAGATATTTTACATATTTATATAATACCCAATCCTCATAACACATACATTCTAGTGAACCTCACTCAATGAAAGGGTAATCCAACATAATATCAGTATGGGTAGTGGTTTGAATTCATAAATAGGTAAAGTAAGAGATTATAGACTATATTTTGTAAATCAATTTAATTCCAGTGTTTCCATTTCTTCCACCATTTGACCTAATCTAAAAGAGTTATTTTGTGAGAATTAAATATGTTAAGCATTAGAAAGCACATAGGAGGCAGATTATAGCAAATAGTGTAAATAAATACTTATTAATTTCATTTTAGAATACAAAAAATTGAGTCTTATAATATGATTAAAGTGATATTTGATAGCATCACCTTTCTGAAAATCTGTTCTAATGTGCCATTATACCTTCCTAAAATTCTTACCAAGAAAAAAATATTTTTGCTAAAATGAAGTTGGAGGTACACAGAAGAATCCTTTTCAAATCTTGTATCTTAGGATATGTAACAAATAATAATAACATAAGAACACAGTAATGTGACTTGTTTCATTGTTAGCTAACAGAAATTTGGTCTCTGAGAAGATAGCACATGAGTACATATGCATTTGATAAAGAGAGGTTTTAAAGAAGTCAACCTATTTAGAAATATTCCAAGGATTGCTAAGGTATAAAAGTACAATTTTATCCTCTTTGTCTTTGTGCCTTGAGCTATTTCAAAATACAAGACAAATATGTGTCTAATGAAACCAGCTCTGTCTCAACTAAGCTAATTTAGCAGGTATTAGCATCAATATCCTTGGGTGATCATCTACTGGTTAGACCCTCAAACATCATGTTCAATGGTTTCTTATGCTCTCTTTCATATTGATAATAGATTTAAAAATTTTTGTAAAACTCCATCCTGTATCACAACTATAATCAAAATACTTTGAGAATGAAAGTATACTGCACTAATATTCTTTTAAATTGATTATTTTGCAATTAGCATCAATATCCTTGGGTGATCATCTACTGGTTAGACCCTCAAACATCATGTTCAATGGTTTCTTATGCTCTCTTTCATATTGATAATAGATTTAAAAATTTTGTAAAACTCCATCCTGTATCACAACTGTAATCAAAATACTTTGAGAATGAATGTATGCTGCACTAATATTCTTTTAAATTGATTATTTTGCTAGGAACAAAACTGATTTTGATATATACAGACAAAAAGGAACACCAAAAAGGACATATAAATCCAAGCCAGAAGTTTTTTATTCCCTAATATAATTCTCTTCTCATATAATTACTACCTCCTCACTGTTCCCTTTTTTCCTAGTTTCCATTATTTCAGACTTGTTCAAATAGCTCTCAGAAATGAAATGCATTATTATTGTTAAATATAGACTTGAAGAAGCATAAAGTTAATAGTCATTTTTAATTGCAGATTTTTCGGTTTATTACCCAATCCATTTTATTTCTGATCTCCCCATCTTGTAACAACAAAGGCTTCCTATTTCCTCTGCCCCTTTTAATCTCTGACTGTTTTTGTGAGCTTGAATTTATTTCACTTTCCTGCTCCCTTTATCTTTTCCCTAAAATTCTTAACTGATGCAGCAGACTCTTATTTTATTCCATTTTATTCCTTTTCCCCTGTTTCCAGAACAGATTTTTTCTTTACCTGGAGATCTTTGAGCAGTCCTTTGGGAGGCTTGACTGAATTCATCTTGCTCTTTACAATTTCTTTGAAAAAGAAAAATACAATCTGTTGTACTTTAATTAGAATTTCCCTTAGGATATGCTATTCTTCCATAGTCAGGAAGTTTAACACTTCTTCCTAGCAAACCAGATTCACTAGATTGCTTCACTAGATTGCTTAGTTCTTCCAAATCTTAAAGCATTTTGTCGTCTGAAATTCCATTTCTAACCCAATTTAAGTCCTTTGGTCACTGGTTTCCTGCCGTCTGAATTTCCCACATTTCCAATCGATTTCCCAGGTTAAAATTGGTTTTCTTCACAGCTGAGAATTGACTAAGATCCATTAGGTTGGCTGAAATTGTTACTTACATATCTACATATATTGTCCCTTTTCAAACTCAAATGAATTGAATGGAATAAGTGAATATTAGTGAGGTCTGGGCAAAAGAATATTTAAGGCACATTGCTTTCAATTTAACTTGTGTCAAAGAAAATGAATCTGTAAAATAATTCCTAAGAAATGGTGTTAGGTTATTTTAACAAACGAGATCATTCCAAACCACTTTAAATGAAAAAGGTAAAAGAAATGAATAATTTTATGCTAAATAATGATAATTCAAAATCACTAAAAGGAATATTTAAAAATAAGTCATTATGTATTATGTCTCCAAGATATATAAAGGAGTATTATAAAATAGCACACATAAACAATTATTAAACATGACTTATATACTTTCACATACTCACATAACCATACAACATTTATAAGACTGACACACTACCTACTGTGCAACAAAACCCCTGACTATACAACCTTTAAACCTCTAAGAATTGATTATTTTTCATTAAGTTTCTGCTTGATAATTAGGTCTCAGATCAACAGCCACTTCTTTATTTCAACCACACTGTGTAGTCTCAGTTAGTTGTACCCATTTCCAAAGTCCAATCACACTAATAAATACATGTGAAATGGACTTCAAAATATTCTGTGGGAATTAATTAATAACAAATACTCTTCACCTGCTTAAAAGTAAAAGGTACCAAAATATATCATATCTGTTGACACTTAGGGGATCTTCTGCATAAATCAAAGTAAGACTGCTGTGTTAATTCTTATATTAATTATGTAATTTGAAACCACCAAATGGAGATGATTGTAAATGTCCCAAATGATTAAAGTCATGACCATGATCCTGCTATATTACTTTATCCAACAGAGACTATGAAAGTCTGGGGAGGAAGATTAGAAATGCATTTGTAGATTTTAGGTCCTCCTTAGTCTTTGCCAACAATCTCATCATGTATTTTCTAAAAGATTCACTTGTAGTTTAGGATTAATAAATACATCAAGACAAAGGATAGAAGCCATTTCAGGAGAAATAGTAAGATTTATTGAAAACCTCTGGCCAGATTTCCTCAATATTTTCCATGCAATGTTGTTCTATCAGGTCATTGCTGGATGGACAGTCAGACAGACACAGACACATTCACAGAGAGAGACACACACACAAATATAAACACACACACTTTGTAGACTAATCTTATAAAGAGCAGACTAACTATTTAGATTATGTAGCTCCTTCAAGAAAAAACAGAAAATTGTTCTGACAGAAAGTCAGATAAAATCTCTTCATTTTTCTTTTAATTTATGTTTTAGTGGAGAATAGGTGAAATATGAGCCAGGAATTAAATGAGGCTTTGGAAAATTATGTTGCATCAATAAGCATGCAGCATCTTTTTTGAAGGAGGTCAATTATCGCATAAGAAAAACTGGTAGGCAGGGTTGATTTTAACAAACTAAATTAATTAATAAACTAAAAAATAATCAAAAGGCAAGGAAGAAGGTAAGGGGTCTCATGGAAAATGTTAAAAGATAACTGAGCAAAAAAGAGAAGACAGTAATAGAAAGTAGGATCTCTGTTACTTACTTAACTATCAAATCGGCAAATACACATAAAGAGGAACATTTTAATTTTATACAATCGTTAATTAAGAAGAGGACTAACAGAAAGATAATAAGCAATTTTTAATTTCCTAATATGTTACAGGCACTTCTTGTATCACCTCTGATTTAACCCTTACTGCATGTCTAGGGAATTCTATGAACTTTTCAAATTTTTGGGGTGATTTTTTGGGCTGAGGAGATAGCTCAGTGGGTAAAACGGAGTTCTACACAAGTAGGAGGATCTCAGTTTGAATATTCAGAAACCACATAAAAACAAGAGGTAGAAGTGTAATGTGAGTGTCTGTAGTCTTAATGCCTCTACAGGGAGATTGGAGATGAAGACAGGTGCATGTCTGGAAACTTTCAGTCCAGCTGGTATGATGTATGCTGGAAGAGGGCTGGACAGCAAAGTAACCCTGCCTCAAACAATGTGTAATGTGAGGTCCAACACCTAAGATTGTCCTCTGAACCCCCCCACATGAAATAGTATG
This sequence comes from Typhlomys cinereus, assembly GCA_023101885.1. Taxonomy (NCBI): domain Eukaryota; kingdom Metazoa; phylum Chordata; class Mammalia; order Rodentia; family Platacanthomyidae; genus Typhlomys; species Typhlomys cinereus. Next base: position 700,717 of record JALPQD010000582.1, read on the forward strand.
CACATCTCCACATTTACACATATGGAATGTGCCACACACATATATTATGCATACACACAGACACAGATATACAAACACACTTAAAGAAAAAAATAATTATGAAATTATTCCAATTTTTAGATTTTTCCTCATTATTTGAAAAATCAATGATTTCAAGGTTCTTTGGTTTAGGAATAATACTTTGAGTTTGCCTAATAAATCCCCATATGTATAATCAGATAAGAACTTGGCTACATCCTCTGAATGTACACTTGAATCTTGGCCTTGGCTAAGTTGACAGTATTTGATGGGTTTGGCCATCATTGTGTTTGCAACTGGTAAGTTGTCTGATTTTGACCTGGTCTCCAGGTTCTGGATTTGGTCTTTGGCTCACAGTGTTTGGCAAGGAACAATAACATTTCTACATGGTGAGCCCAGCTGATCCCTTGGACTTACACATCTTGAACATAAACTGAGATGAAGAATTGTTGGGTATGGCTGGTGAACTGGTACAGATGAGCTTTATAGGGAAAGATATTTCTCCATTAAACAAGTAGCTAGCCAAGAATAATTAACCAGAGAGGAAGTCTTCATCATTAGAGTACAATCCTTTAGTATAGCTGTCCTTCTCTAAAATTTGGCTCTTGGCAAAGACCAACTTTTCCACAAGCAGCTACTGTATTTTTATTAAAGTTATAAAGTACTTGTATGAAATGGAATAATTGAAAAAAACAAAATATCTCATACATGAAAAAAATAAAAAGGAAAGCATGAGTTCATATGAAAAATCAAAATGAGCATGCAAGCTCTTTCCTCCCCCTAAGATAAAAATTTTAACCATTTATTTGAGGACATGTTGACTGCAGACCACTGCCTCCTCCTCTTTCTGTAGAAAGAGAACATGCTCACAGTTAAGTATACACAAAATTCTGTCACAAAATGGTAGATAACATAAGAAAAATTTTGTGCCACTTTTCTGCATCATTCTGTGACACTCTCACTACCTCAAATGTGCTAGCTTGCTAGTAACCCCACTGAACTGGTGTAGCATTCAATAGGTCCATCACAAAAGGTTTCTTTTTAACAAACAGGTTCTTGCTCTGCAATCCAGGCAGGATGCAAAATTACTGTACGATTTGGTTTAGCCATGAACATTTGAAGTCTTCTGACATTTACTTCCTCAGTGTTAGGATTAGAGATGTGAGACATCATGCCCATCAGAAAAAATATGAATCTCTTTACTGCTGTGGTTTGAATATGCTTTCAAATCTATATTGAAATTTGTTTGCTGATTTAGCAATAGCGAGTGGCTGATCTTTAAAAGGGGTATCTAAGTCATGTTTGTTTTCATTAATACATTTTGTTCTTTTATTGTCAATTTTATATTTACATATAATACATTCTGATTATTTATTTCCTGCTCTCCCTAATTTTTCTCCCACCCTTCTCAGCAATTATTTATAAACTCTGGTTGTGTTTGTGCCTTACTGAGTTTGAATATGGATATTTGTGTGACCGCATGTTTGGAACCATCTGTTTGAAGATGAATAAAGAGATGATCAATATCTTCCTCATGATACTATATCATTATTTACAGAAATGGATTAGTTACAAGAGCAAGTACTTCTAAAATATATGGACTTTTCTTTACACCCTTTCTCTGCCATATATATCTACTAGCCATCCCGCCATAAAATACTACAAAGTCAAAGAGATACCAGGTTATACTTTTGAACATCAGAAATGTGAAACAAAGTAAACTTCATTTCTGTATAAGTTATCCAATCTCTGCTATCTTGTTAGATCCAATAAAGACATGACGAAAACACTCAGAATGGCTCATAAGAGATAGACTTAAAGTAAGAGAGCAAAAATTTATGACAATTGATCATTTTCTCCAGAATCTAAAGCTATCCAGTGGAAATTCAGGTAATCTGATACACATACAAATTTACCTAATAACATTGATGATGGTTCAATTTATGCAAAACTTATATAAAGTTGAGTAAAGATGTAGATTTTTAGTAAAAGGTGAAAGATTTATACGACCTGAAGAGAAACCAGAGTATAAAAAATGTAGATCTTAATATGTGGAATATTCAATACCTTTGCAACCCAAAGAGACATTTGAAAGTTAAACATAACTAATGAGATGCTGAAGAGATGGAATGGAAAACATTTCTAAATGAGGCTCTAACCTATAAGCTACTTAGCCTCACATCAGTCATTGCTGCTCAAACACAATGAAAGAAACTATAACATAATTCATTCTACTTACATTCAGTTTTTCAGTTAACTTGTGTATCTTTAGTATGCGTACTAGCTCTTTAATCTCCTACAGTTTTACACTTATAAAATAAAACAAGAAAGATCCAAGGAAGAAAACCATAGACTTGCCAGTTTAAACAGGCAGCCAAATGAAAGACATGTAACTCTAGGGAATATAGCATAATTGTTGCCTAAGATCAGAGATTCTTTATAAATTGATGTTCTGAATGTGCAGCAGCGTAAATTGAGTGAATATTGCTTTGAAAATTAAAGATTAAAATTAGAATAAAAGCTTTTCCTAGGAGTTTAAACCCAGAGAAGTTGCAGTTATCAAAAGATAGTAAATAGCCACGTCTACAGTTTCAGAGACTTCAATAAACTCTTCTCTAGTAGCTGCACTACCACAGGGGTACCTTTATTTATGTATGCAAAACTTGTTTAAACAGGATATAAAATGCTCATTAAAAATAAAACAAAAATGTTGATGTTATCTGATAAAACAATGTGGCAAACTAGTATATGCCAGCTGAATTATTGCCATTATTATTTGGCTAAATAGTGGCTAGGAGGACTCTCTAACTTAGAGTAGTCAAAAATCACAGTATGTTATACATACAAATAATATCCTTAATTCAGTCTCAGATTTTAGATACAAGGGAAATCTTCTTTCCATAAATGACAGAAAGTCAGTGGCATTATGGAACAATAAATTAAGAAGACAAAATATACTAATTTCACAAATTAGTAAAAAAATAAATCCCTCCCATTAAACAATAACACACACATACACTCACAAACACAAACACACAACAATATTATAAAATAATGCCCCTGGTCATGGATGAAACAAATTCTAGAAAGGTAAAAAATATTTTGTAATTGTTGAAGTTTTATATTTTCATAAAATTTGAATTATAGTGAACTCAATGCTATCCATAGTCATAGAGACCTAGAATGATTTTTAATTATAAAGAATATTAAATAGAAAACCTTAAATTCTCAGACTTTACAAGGATGTTTAATAATATAGGAAAGTTCCAATATTCTTATAAGTGTCATGATTAGGTACAAGTGTCAACTTGATAGTTTAGTGTTTGAGATCTGGGCACATTGGTAGAGAATTAGTAGTTGAATTAAACTTAGAGTGAATCTCCAAGATATTGTCGAGTTGATGGCAAAAGCCTAACCCATGGTGGGTAGGACTAGTCCCTGGGCAGGTGAATAAGAGGGAGGGAGGTAAATGAGAAGTAGGTATCCTTCTGTATATGTGGGCAGACATGCTGGATTGGCAAGTAAGGGCTGTCCCTCACTCAGCTGTTATGTGATATGGTGTGAGCTATTGGTCATAGTGCATGTTCTACTGCCAAGCTGGACTAAGAACTATAACTGGACATTTGTAAGAGAGAATAAGATGCCAGTTCAATTAACTTGCTTTGTCATGACTTACTTAGCAGCCATAGAGGTAAAGTGCTACAATAAGTGTGTATATGTAGAGTCACATATATATATATATATATATATGTATATATACATATATAATAGAGATTTATTGTTTAAAAATCAATGATAGCAGTAGTAAAACTAAACATTTATGTTATCAGTCTTTCATAGTTTTCTATTTACATATATAAAATTTAGAATAATAGTTTTGCATAAAATAAAAAATTTCTTAACTTTTACTCTTGTGCTTCATTTATTTATATCAAGCACAATATGTTGACTGTTATATCACTGCTTTTCACAAAATCATAATGAAGGCAATAGAATTTTCTGTTCTAGCAAGTCAGAATACACCATTATTCTTTACAAAATGTCCCCTACCCGTGTTAATATTGTATGAAACTATAACCCAGACCACACATATTAGAAGAGGAATAAAAACTACAAAATGCCACCAGTTTGTCTCTGCATAATTTGGAATTGAAGGTGTGAAATTTATTTTCAGCCTGACTTGTCATTTGAACTGAGGTGATATAAAATTTTAACAGATGAAACTGTGAGGTTGTCTACATGCTAGCTGAAGTGGAGATAGATTTTCTGTAATGAGAGAAAATAAAAAAAATTAGAGGAGATAACAGCACTGAAAATATCAGATAACTTGTGAATGACATTTAAAAAAAACTTAAAAACAACCCTATAATTTATATGGCAGCACAAAATAGTGAGTAACCAAAGCAGTTCTGAGCTAAACAATCAATACTAAAGGCGTTCAAATAACTTATTTCAAATTACACTGCAGAATAATGCTCACAAAACCATCATGGTGCATGTGTACACACACACACACACACACACACACACACACACACATACACACACACACCACAAACTTAGGCCAATAAAATTAAGGATCTATAAATAAATGCAGACATCACAACTCTGCTCACCTTATTTTCAACAACAGTACAAAAAATATAAAATATATACTAGATTAAAAAAATCTCTAACAGATGTTTGTGGGAAATCGAGATATCCACATGCATATAGAAGAAAAAAGTAGACCTTTATATCTCACCTTTTATATTTGAATTCAATTCAATGGATAACCACACAGTAAACCACACATGCACACACACACACACACACACACACACACACACACACACCACATATGGGGGTTGGGGGGTTGAATGGGAAATTTGCTGGAAATAAGATTTTTAGTGGGAAAAGGTAGGGGGGATGAAGTAGGGCAATATGGGGTGAAAATGACAAAAAATGCTCTCTTTTTTTTAAATTTTTTTTATTAAAAATTTAATTATACATTTTAAAATTTTTTACCAGTTCCCTCCCTCCCCCTTCCTCCCCCCGAACCCCCACTTCTCCCTCCTCTCCCTCCCCATCCCCCAGTGCCTCCCCCGCAATTCCCAGAAAGTCCTTTATTGTGTACGCCTAACTCTCCACTGTGTCCTCCTCTCCGATGACATAAAAGGACCCAGTGGCATTTCCATAAGCCCTTTCTCTTGTTCCCCTTAAGCATAAGATCACTACTATGGCTGTCAATCCCTTGCCTCCAGGGGTCTCGGTGCCCTTAACAGATGCTAGACTTTATGGGGGCAACAGTGCGCTGGACATTGCGCAGGGCATGCAAAATCCCATTATGATTGCTTTGGCCCCAACTATTGTTGAGAATCTTGCAAATCGTTGTTCCTCCCATCCTTTTGCTCTTACAATCTTACCACCCCCTCTTCCGCAAATGTCCCTGAGCTCCAGGATGGGGAGAGATTAGGCTGGCCTAAGATCTAGGTGATTGATATAGAGTCTCTGAAGTTCTGGATTGTGGTTGGTTGATTTTCTTTTGCAGTTTTGCTGCTCCTGCAATGCCCTTCACTCCATTCTGCTGGGCACTGTATGTCACCCCCTGGCCAGAGACAAAAGCTGTTAAACTGGAGTCTTGTTATAATAGCACATTCAAGGGTAGATGTAATAAGAGTAGGAAACCTCAGTGAGGGGGGGTCCATCACCCATTTGCAAAGTGATTACTTTTCATCTGCTAGGCTATATGCCCCCCCTTCTGGTGAAATCAGGAAAGAACGTCTGTGAACTTAACCAGGTTTCTCATTACTTACTTGAAGACCTTGATGGAGGCCTATTTTCTCTGCTGTAACATGGTCCCCTCTCTCCTTATTTCTGGTGTGGCCCTCCTACCCCATCTCTCTTGTTCATAATCCTTGCAATTACTGTGTTACATAGGTTTACTTTTAAGTGTCTCAATGTGGGCTGGGTGAGTTTGGTACTAGGAGCCACCTATTAGGCAGTACATACGGCGCTTAATTTTCTGGGTCTGGGATACTTCACTTAATATAATTCTTTCTAATGACATCCATTTCCCAGCAAATTCCAGTAATTCATCATTTTTGATGGCTGAGTAGTACTCCATTGTATAGATGTACCACAGTTTCCTTATCCACTCGTCAACTGTTGGACATTTAGGTTGATTCCATGACTTTGCTATTGTAAACAGTGCTGCTATGAACATGGTTGAGCTTGTGCTATCGAGGCGAACCTCTGCTGCGTGGGGGGTTATTCCCAAAAGTGGGATAGCAGGGTCATATGGCATTTCAATCTTTAATTTCTTTAAGAATCTCCAGACAGCTCGCCAGAGTGGCTGTATGAGACTGCCTTCCCACCAACAATGTAGGAGAGTTCCCCTCTCTCCACATCCTCTCCAGCATTTTTTGTTGTTTGTATTGTGGATTTTTGCCATCCTGACCGGGGTGAGATGATATCTCAGGGAAGTTTTGATTTGCATTTCCCTGATGGCGAAGGAAGTGGAGCATTTTTTAAGATATTTGCTAGACATTTTAATTTCATCCCTGGTAAACTTTCTTTGAAGTTCCAGGGCCCATTTTTTAATTGGGCTAGTGTTTTCCTTGGAGTTTAGTTTTCTAAGTTCTTTGTGCACTCTGGACAGTAGAGCTCTGTCAGATATGTGGTTAGTGAAGATTTTCTCCCATTCTGTGGGTTGCCTTTGAGCTCGTGTTACAATCTCTTTATCAGAAGCTCTTTAATTTCACAAGATCCCAACTGTTGAGAGTTGGTAGCAGTGACTGTGCCATTGGATGTCTGTTTAGGAAGTGTTGGCCTAGCCCAATCAGCTCGAGGGAGTTCCCTATCCTTTCAACTATGGTTTTTAAAGTCTCTGGCCTTAAATCAAGGTCCTTGATCCATTTGGAATTAAGTCTTGTACATGGTGACAAGTATGGGTTCAGCTTTAATCTTCTGCATGTGGAGATCCAGTTTTGCCAGCACCATTTGTTGAAGATGCTGTTCTTTTTCCATTGGATTTTTTGGGCCCCTTTGTCAAAGACCAAATGGCTGTATTTTTGTGGGCTTATATCTGGGTCTTCAATCCTTATCCATTGATCTGTGTGTCTATTTTGGAGCCAGTACCAGGCAGTTTTTATAACTATGGATTTGTAGTAAAAACTAAGGTTTGGTATGGTAATACCTCCAGCAGTGTTTTTGTTACTCAGGATTGTCTTTGCTATCCTGGGTCTTTTGTGCTTCCATATGAATTTTGAGATTATTTGGTCAACTTCTTTAAAGAATTGCTTTGGGATTTTAATTGGTATAGCATTGAATTTGTATATTGCCTTTGGTAGGATGGTCATTTTTACGATGTTGATTCTACCAATCCAGGAACATGGGAGGTCTTTCCACCTTCTGGTGTCTTCTGCTATTTCTTTCTTTAGGGTTTTAAAGTTTTCATTGTAAAGGTCTTTTTTCTCCTTAGTTAGGTTTATACCAAGGTATTTCATTTTTTTAGGTGCTATAATAAATGGGATTGTTTCTCTCAAGGCTTTTTCACTTCTTTCAGTCTGGGCATACAGGAAGGCCTCTGATTTTTGCACATTTATTTTGTATCCTGCCACCCTGCTGAACTTCTCAATTAGTTCCAGGAGCTTCCTGGTGGAGTTTTTGGGATCCCTCAGGTATAAGATCATGTCATCTGCAAATAAGGATAGTTTGACTTCTTCCTTTCCGATTTGAATCCCTCTTATGTCCCTTTCTTATCTTATGGCTTCAGCTAAGACTTCAAGTACAATATTGAATAGAAGTGGTGAGAGTGGACAGCCTTGTCTAGTTCCTGATCGAAGTGGGAATGCTTCCAATTGTTCCCCATTGAGCATAATCCTTGCTGTGGGCTTGTTGTATACAGCTTGTATTATATTGATAAAAGTTCCTTTCATTCCTACAGTCTCTAGCGTTTTGATCATAAAAGGCTGTTGGATTTTGTCAAAGGCTTTTTCTGCATCTATCGAGAGTATCATGTGGTCTTGGACTTTGGACTGGTTTACATGATGAATTACATTTATTGATTTGCGTATGTTGAACCAACCTTGTGTGCTGGGGATGAAGCCTACTTGGTCCCCGTGAATGATCTTTTTGATATGTTTTTGAATCCGATTTGCTAAGACTTTGTTGAGAATCTTTGCATCTGTGTTTATCAAAGAGATCGGCCTATAGTTTTCTTTTTTGAGTGCATCTTTATTAGGTTTTGGGATTAAGACGATATTAGCTTCATAGAAGGAATTTGGCAGTGTTCCTTCCTTTGCTATTTGATGGAACAGTTTAAGGAGTATTGGTGTTATTGACTCCTTAAATGTCTGGTAGAATTCTGTGCTGAATCCATCTGGTCCAGGACATTTTTTGGTGGGAAGATTCGAGATTACTTCTTCAAATTCCTTGTATGTTATAGGACTATTTAAATAATTCACAACTTCCTGATTCAATTTAGGTAGGTTGTGTTTACTTAGAAATTCATCCATCTCTTTTGTGTTGTCAAACTTCACAGAGTATAAGTTTTTGAAATATGATGTTATAATTCTCTGGATTTCTTGGGTATCCGTAGTGATAACTCCATGTTCATTTCTAATTTTGTTAATTTGGGTTTTCTCTCTCTTGCTTTTGGTTAATTTAGCTAGGGGTGTATCAATCTTACTGATCTTTTCAAAGAACCAGCTTTTTGACTGTTTTTTTCTATCGTTTTCTTAATCTCCATTTCAGATATTTCTCCCCTTATTTTGCTAATCTCCTCTCTTCTATTACTTTTGGGATCAGATTGCTCAAGTTTCTCCAAAGCCTTAAGCTGCATCGTTATATTATTTATTTCTGATGTTTCCAATTTTCTGATGTAGGCATTAAGAGCTATGAACTTACCTCTTAGGACAGCTTTCATTGTGTCCCAGAGATTTTGGTAAGTTGTATTTTCATTTTCGTTCACTTTCAGGAAATCTTGAATTTCCTGTTTAATTTCTTCCTGAATCCAGTTCTCATTCAGCATCATATTGTTAAGTTTCCAGGAGTTAGTGTATTTTCTCTTGTTTGTTGTGTTGTTGTGGATGTCCAGCTTTAGGCCGTGGTGGTCTGATAGGGCACAGGCTAGAATTTCGACTTTTTTGTATTTGTGTAGATTCATTTTGTGGCCCAATATGTGATCTATTTTGGAGAAAGTTCCGTGTGCTGCTGAGAAAAATGTGTATTCTTTGGTACGTGGGTAAAAAGTTCGATAGAGATCTGTAAGGTCCATTTCAGTAAGGGTTTGGTTAAGCTCCAAAGTGTCTCTGTTAAGCTTTTGACCTGTTGATCTATCCCATGTTGAGAGGGCGGTGTTGAAATCCCCGAGAATTATCGTTTGGGGGTTGATTTCTTGCTTTAGACGCTGTAGGGTTTTCTTAATGAATGTGGAGGGGCCGGTATTGGGTGCATATATGTTCAGTATTGTGAAGTCTTCCTGGTGAATTGTACCTGTGACTAAAATGTAGTATCCATCTGTGTCTCTTATGATTTTCTTTGGTTTGAAGTCCACTTTGTCTGAAAGCATAATTGCTACCCCTGCCTGTTTCCTGGTTCCATTAGCTTGCAAGATTTTGGACCAGCCTTTCATTCTTAGGACGTGCCTATCTTTTGTGGTGAGATGAGTTTCCTGAAGGCAGCAGATTGTTGGATCGTGGTTTTTAATCCAAGTTTGTAATCTATGTCTCTTAATTGGTGAGTTAATGCGGTTGACATTTAATGTTATAATGGAGAAATTATTTTTAATTCTGGACATTTTTTATGTTTAGTAGATTTTGTAAGCATGATGTTTGATATTCATATTTTGTTGGTATTATACTTCCCTTCTGTCCTCCTGGATACGCTTGTTCTTTTCTTCAAGCTTGAGTATCATTTCTAGCATTTTTTGAAGGCCTGGTTTGGTAGACATGTATCCCTTCAAGTTATCTTTGTGCTGGAAAACTTTTCTTTCTCCCTCAATCATGACAGATAGTTTTGCCGGGTATATCAGTCTGGGTTGGCATTTTTGCTCATTTAATACTCGAAGTATGTCTCTCCAAGCTCTTCTTGCTTTTACTGTTTCCATTGAGTAGTCATTTGTTATTCAAATAGGTTTACCTTTAAAAGTGACTTGCTTTTTTTCTCTTGAAGCTCTCAGCACCTTTTCTTTGTCTTGAATGTGGAGTGTTTTGACTATTATTTGCCGTGGCGATTTTCTATTTTGGTCATATCTGTTTGGAGTGTGAAATGCCTCTTTTATTTGGATAGGCCTCTCATTCTTTAGTTGTGGGAAGTTTTCATTTATGATGAATTGAAATATTTCCTCCGGTGTAATATTTTGGGATTCTTGTTCTGGTATTCCATGAATGCTCATGTTAGGTTTCTTCAGGGTGTCCCATATTTCTTGAATGTTCCTCTCAAGTATCTTTTTGGCTTTAACAATCTCTTCCATTGAGGTGGTTAATTCTCCTACTTTATCTTCAAGATCTGAGATTCTATTTTCTGCCTCATTTGTTCTGCTGATAAGACTCTCTGTGGAGTTTTGGGTTGAAGATAACTTATCTCTTAGTTCAATTTTAAACTCTGCCTGAGACTGTTTTACCTGCTCTATACCTATTTTTGTTTCTTGAACTGTTTTTCTCAACTCCTCCAGGTTCCTGTTGTGTTCCTGTTCAAAGTGGTTGACACGGTTATTTAACTCTTCTCGGATTTCCTCTTTCATATTATTAATCATGGTAATGATCATACTCTGAAAGTCGTTATGTTGGGTCTGGCTTTCATGGCTACTTTCTATGGATTTGTTCTGGTCGCACTCCATCGTTATGGGATTGATTCCTTTAGTGGGAGATTGTTCTTGGGGTTTGTTTCTCGTGGATCTGCACTTTGACTTGTACATTGTTGTTTTGTTTTTTAGGACCTTTCAGTTTCTGTGTGTTTTTCACTGAACCGATGTAGTTGGTACTGTTACACCTGCCAGTTGTTACTAGTGCTTGCCTTGGATTGGGTATGTTTGTGTACTGGTATTGTTATATCCTAGATGAGACTACTAGGATGTTAGTACGTCAGTTAAGTAACCAGGGGATGAATATAAGTATGGTAGTGCACTTTTACGATCTAGTGTCTTCGTGAAATGTGAGGGTGGGTGGTATACTCCCTGGAGTTGTATGTTTTTGGGGTGGCTGTATGAGGAAGCTGACCTACAACATTGATACTAGAAAGGATCAGTAAGGTGAAAGAAAAGAAAAAGAGAAAAAAAAAAGGTTTACTTATCTTTAGGCTGGATTTGAAGAGTCTCGCATGTGATACAATGGTTGTAGTGAAGTCCAGATGTATGGCCTGTGTTCTCTTTGTTCCTTAGAGTTTTGCTTGAGTTTCCTTTGTACTCTATTGAATTCTGAGTAGCAGTGTGTCTTCCGTGGACCACGTGCGTAGGTCCCCGGTGGGCCAGAGAGGCAGAGGGTCTGATGTTGATGGCAGAATTCTGATGTTGATGGCAGAATTCTTCACCTGCGACCTGGGCTCTGGTCCGGGTTCGGCGCAGAGAGGGGGCTGGGGGCAAAGCCGGCGGCAGCGCGCGAGGGTGCTGCTGGGTGGCTCGGCTCCAGGGTGGGGGGCGGGGCTGGGAGGGGCTCGCTCTCACCTGGGCGCTGGTCGGGGTTTGGCGCGGAGGGGGCCTGGGGGCAAAGCCGGCGGCCGCGCGCGAGGGTGCTGCTGGCCGGGCGGCTCGGCTCTGGGGTGGGGGCGGGGCTGGGAGGGGCTCGCTCTCACCTGGGCGTTGGTCGGGGTTCAGCACAGAGGGGGTGCTGGGGGCAAAGGCGGCGGCCAAGCGCGCGGGTGCTGCTGGTGGGGCTGGGCTCTAGGGTCGGGGGCGGGGCTGGGAGGGGCTCGCTCTCACCTGGGCGCTGGTCGGGGTTCAGCGCGGAGGGGGGCTGGGGGCAAAGCCGGCGGCTGCGCGAGGGTGCTGCTGGCCGGGTGGCTCGGCTCCGGGGTGGGGGCTCTTTTTTTTTTTTAACAAACGTGATGGTCAGGATGGCAAAAATCCACAATACAAACAACGACAAATGCTGGAGAGGATGTGGAGAGAGGGGAACTCTCCTACATTGTTGGTGGGAATGCAGGCTCATACAGCCACTCTGGCGAGCCTTCTGGAGATTCTTAAAGAAATTAAAGATTGAAATGCCGTATGATCCTGCTATCCCACTTTTGGGAATAACCCCCCATGCAGCAGAGGTTCGCCTAGATAGCACAAGCTCCACCATGTTCATAGCAGCACTGTTTACAATAGCAAAGTCATGGAATCAACCTAAATGTCCAACAGTTGACGAGTGGATAAGGAAACTGTGGTACATCTATACAATGGAGTACTACTCAGCCATCAAAAATGATGAATTACTGGAATTTGCTGGGAAATGGATGTCATTAGAAAGAATTATATTAAGTGAAGTATCCCAAACCCAGAAAATTAAGCGCCGTATGTACTGCCTAATAGGTGGCTCCTAGTACCAAACTCACCCAGCCCACATTGAGACACTCAAAAGTAAACCTATGTAACACAGTAATTGCAAGGATTATGAACAAGAGAGATGGGGTAGGAGGGCCACACCAGAAACAAAGAGAGAGGGGACCATGTTACAGCAGAGAAAATAGGCCTCCATCAAGGTCTGCAAGTAAGTAATGAGAAACCTGGTTAAGTTCACAGACGTTCTTTCCCGATCTCACCAGAAGGGGAGGGCATATAGTCTAGCAGATAAAAAGTAATCATTTTGCAAATGGGTGATGGACCCCTCCCTCAGTGAGGTTTCCTACTCTTATTACATCTACCCTTGAATGTGCTATTACAACAAGACTCCAGTTTAACAGCTTTTTGTCTCTGGCCAGGGGGTGACATACAGTGCCCAGCAGAATGGAGTGAAGGGAATTGCAGGAGCAGCAAAACTGCAAAAGAAAATCAACAAACCACAATCCAGAACTTCAGAGACTCTATATCAATCACATAGAACTAGAACAGCCTAATCTCTCCCCATCCTGGAGCTCAGGGACATTTGGGGAAGAGGGGGCGGTAAGATTGTAAGAGCAAAAGGATGGGAGGAGCAACGATTTGCAAGATTCTCAACAATAGTTGGGGCCAAAGCAATCATAATGGGACTTTGCATGCCCTGCGCAATGTCCAGCGCACTGTTGCCCTCATAAAGTCTAGCATCTGTTAAGGGCACCGAGACCCCTGGAGGCAAGGGATTGACAGCCATAGTAGTGATCTTATGCTTAAGGGGAACAAGAGAAAGGGCTTATGGAAATGCCACTGGGTCCTTATATGTCATCGGAGAGGAGGACCCAGTGGAGAGTTAGGCGTACACAATAAAGGACTCTCTCGGAATTGGGGGGGAGGCACTGGGGGAAGGGGAGGGGGAGGAGCGGGGAGGGAGGGAACTGGTAAAAAATTTTAAAATGTATAATTAAATTTTTAATAAAAAAAAAACGTGAAACTTAAATAATAAAGGAGGACTTAGAGGGAGGTTTGGCCTTTATATAAAAGGATGTTCTAGGGAATGGTAGGGAGGAAGGGTGAGACACTGGGAGTGGGGGAGGGAAGGAAGGGGGTAAAAGAAATGGGGAAGCCGAGAGTTCAAGGGGGGACAATTGGGGAGGGGAAGAGGGAAGTAGAGGACTGCATACCTATTGAGCATGTATGATTAGGAAAAACTAAAATGTGGGAGAAAAATTTTAAAAAAGAAAGAATAATTTTATTGAAAAAGACCAGCAACCTTAAGATCTAAGACTTTGAAACCAAAGCTCAAATACTGAAAGATCTAGGAATAAGCAATGCATTCATTTCTGAAGAGACCTCAAATACTCAGAAAATAATAACAAAAATTGATAAATGGGACTGGAACAAATTGAAAATCTAATCCATAGTAAAAGAAGTAATCAACAGAGTAAAAGATAGCCTACAAAATGAGAGAAAATATTTGCCACATTTTCATTCATAAGAGGATTACTATATAAACAAGTTGAGAATTTCAGAACTTGAATAACAAAAGTGCAAATAATGGAGTCAATTGTCAAAGAAAACACACTTTTCTACTAAAGATGTAAATATGAACATTTAATAAATGAAAAATTCAAGTCTTTCACCCTCAAATAAATGCAAATAAAAGTAATCTGACATTGCAGTTATTCCCACTCGTAATAGATAATGGTTGCCAAGATAGCAGAAATATTGTTGAGGATGTTTTTAAAAATCATATAGAATGCCTTAGAAGAGGCTACTCTGGAGTCAAGTCCTTGTCTTTACCTTAAATTTTAACTTATTAAAAACATAACAATTATGGAAACTTATAGGCTACAGAGTGATATTTCAATATATTTATATGCCTTAATAAAATTAGAGTAATTTTTATTTTAAAAATTCTTACATACTGCTAATGGGAATATAATACTGACATGTTAATCATTATGAAGATTACTAAAAAATTGAACTTCCATATGCTCTAGTTATTATACTTCTCAGTATATGTACTAAAGAATTAAAATCTGTTTAAGTGGTCACAAGATAAGTCATGGGACAAAAGTACCTGTATGTAAACCAGGCAATCTAAATTCAATTCTCAGTCATCCATATGGAACAAGGAAAAAACTGACTTCAGAAAGTTTCTTTTGACCTCTATCCATGCACTATGGCATGTGCACACAAACTCTCTCTCTCTCTCTCTCTCTCTCTCTCTCTCTCAAATAACTAAAATCTATTTTCTATAGAAATACCTGCTTAACTGTGTTAATGACAATAAAAAATACTGAATCAATGCAAGTGTAAAGAAAATGGAAGTTTTTTTTCTTAGTCATAAAAAGAATGAAATCATGTTAACTGGAAAAATAGACACAATGAGAAAGAATCTTGTTAATTGAAATAATCCAGTCTCAATAAGAGAAGCTTCATAGTTTTCTCTCCTGTTAAAGAAAGAGAGGTAAAAGAAAGGTATGTAATGAGAATGGAAAACATTATAAATGTGGAAAGAGGAAGAGAAGATGGGTAAGTAGAGAAGAAACAATAATAGGAGAGTCGAATGTGAAAAAAATAAAAAAAGAAGAATTGAATACGATCAAAATATATTATGCATGTTTGAAAATGGCATAACTAAACTCCTTGTTTCTACAATTAGTATATACTGATAATTGTATTTTGAAAAAAGAAAAGTCCCCCCCATAAAAGTGATGACAGTTTCACAAAAATTTAGAAACAATTTTCAGAATTAAGGAAATTAAATAAATTCCAATATCATTATAATGAGAGTTTATTCAAGAAAAATGCTTTAATGTCAATAAGAACTGTAAGAACTATAGTATTTTAGTTTGCTCTTTCTGTATCTCAATCTTTATTCTTTGAGGTTTCTTTTTTTTTTTTTTTTTTTTAAATTTTTTTTTTAATTATTTATTCAACTGTGTGCATATGCATGTGTATGTGCGTGCGCGTATGTGTCTGTGTGTGTGTGTGTGTCTGTGTATGTGTAGAACCACGGACGAATTCGCGAACCACCATGGACGCCTCCACCTCCTTCTGCCCCGGGATTCACAGGCTCCGCCCTACCAGGACCAGAAGCGCAGGTCGCCCCCGCTTCCGCCTGGCGTCTATACGTGGGATCTGGGATCCGAACTCAGGACCTTCCGCCTGCAAGGCGGAGGCTTAACCCCTGAGCCACCTCTCCAGCCCCGCTTTGAGGTTTCTTGTTTGCTACCCACTTTTTCACTATTTTAAGAAGATGAGATAGTCAACAATTACCTCTGATGAGCTTTTTCCCAACATGTCCAGGATACAAAGATGTTTGTTCTCATGAAACTAAAAATAAAAAAATTAAGACATGTTTTTAAATAATATATTGTAGATAAACATGAAACTGAGATGCCAATTCTGTGGCAAATTATCTTTGAGCTTTTTGAATGCTATACATGATTATTAGCACCTACAAGAAAATATAGAAAACGCTTGGGTAATGTGAAATATTAAAAGCAAAAGATAGAGAATGACTTCAAATACAATATTAAATAGAAGTGATGAGAATGGACAGCCTTGTCAGGGCTACAGCAGCCAGGATTTAGTCATAATGTGATTGGGCCTTGCCTGACCTACACAATAGCTGGCATGTCAACGACCCCCCAAAGACTAGCAAGGATCACGGGGGAGAAGGCTTCAGGCAGTAGGATCCTTAGAGTCAAGGGGTTAACAATCATAATAGAGTTCCCGTACTAGCAGGAAACCCAAGAAGGTGCCCCAAGGTATGACTTTGAGTCCTGAAGTCTCACTAGTGTAGATGACTCAAAAGGAAATTCAGAGTCCATATGAACAGGTGCTCTGGAGGATGGGAGGGAGAAAGCAGGAAGCACCAAGAGAAGCGGAGGGAAGGAATAGAGGTGAGAGGGAGCAGGGGGACAAGGAGAGAAAGAGAGAGGGGAGGGAAAAAAAGGGGGGTACTTATTGAGCTTATATGATTAAACAAAAATATAATAAAAATAAATAAAAAAGAGTGATAGATGCAAAAAAGAATATGTATAATAGAAAAAATCAGCGTATTATTGGGAATACATGTGCCAGTGCTACATATAAGCTTAGGGATGTGCATATGAATAAAAAGACCTTATGTGGCCTTAAAATTTCACTTCAGTCTGATCTTAAGTCTGTGTACAAACAAAAAGCAAACTAATTGGAAATGGTTTGGCTAAGTGCTGAAAGAATGCCCAACTATACAAACACATAAATATACACATGGTAAAACAGACATTTTGTATCTGGATGAAATCTTCCTTCACTCATTTAGTGACTAATAAGCAAAGTATTTAGATATCACATATGACAGCTAAAATGAGTGATATACTGGAATATAGAATACATTATGCATTAAATGTTAGTTTTGTCATTCTGAAACAATATTGTGTTGAAAAAATTCAACATGTGAAATTCATTTCTAATTCCTGCCTCATAGAATGTAATATAGTACTGGTGTTTAAAGTTAAATAAATGGTGATTAATTATATAATCTTTGTGAAAAATCAGTTCAATTCACAATAGAAAAAAATCAGGACAAATTTATTGCACAGATGTAGTAACTAATCTCATACACATCCAATTACAAATTCATAATGATAGTAGTCTATGCTGATATTGAAACAGAAAAGTTAGGAATAAAATTACTTCTCTATCTTTCAAGGTTCCTAAGAAAATATCTCTGTTTAATATGTGCACATATTTAATTCGCATATTTTTAATTAGAACTACTTCCTATTTTTGTTCATGGACCTCTGGTCTTCCTTACTTTCAGACTCATTGTGGTTTTAGACTTCTTTTAGAAACTACTCAAACAAAAGCTCATTTAATGCTTCTCTTGCCATTTAAATTCTGTCATTTTCATTCTTTGAATTTTAAATTCTTAAGACAACTTATTATTTGACCGTTGGCCTTTGGTAAGCTGTCCATGTCTAGTCAAAGATGCTAATGGACAGAATTTGGAACTACATAAAGAACAAGCTTATTACAGGCTGTGGGTGAAGAAATGTCTCTGGGAAGGTTTTGCCAAAAAATCAATGGTTTGCAGATTTAATATTTTAGCTATTATATATATAAAATATTATATGCAAATCAATCTTGACTAATTTAATTTTCAGAGAATCATTATATCAGAGAATAGGAATGTCTTGCTTTGCACATTGGAATTCCAAGACTTGTTAATGTGACATCACTTGTTAATTCAGATCATTGGCATTGAACACAGCTATGGCTATTATCTAGGTTACATGAATTCTTTTCAAATGCAGCATTGTGGTGTTTCAATTCATTGTGGTGAAATTCTTCCTAGTAAATGCATTTTTGGGTGATTTCTTCATTGGCTGAATACCACAGAGTGTACTTACATTAATTCAATGGCTATGGTGTTAATAGATAGTAGAACCTAAAGGGACTACAATCGTATGTACATTTTACCTTTGTCCAAAATGTTATGTAACACAGGACTATATTATTTGCAATGTAGTTCAGTACAGTGAGTAAAATTTAATTGTCAGTCAGGATTATCAAAATATTTGGAAATTGAGTTTGATTCTCTCAAATAAGCACAGTAATATGAGCCATCCAAAGCAGTTGTATACAGTTTGTTCACAGAGAATATGATTTATCGTACAGATAAGAACACATAATAAGAAGTGAGCTGAAGTTTGAATGCAAATATGTCATTTATTTTTCTTCCAAAAATTTATTTTATTTTAAATAAACACCATAACAACTGTCCTCCTAACCTTGTGAGTTTATTCAATTGTTTGGGAAACCTTTGTTTCCCTGAATGTAAAGAGAAAGTATCCTCCCAGGTGATTTTTTTATATATGGATATAAACACTAGATTCCAAATTAATAAATTGTGACTGTTCATCTGATGAGACAATGTGGTACAATGCAATTCTTAAAATATGAAAAACAAATGGCTTGATATGATTCAAACACAAGCTGCTAGCTACATATAAATGATAAAATAATAATGTACCAGGGAGCAACATGCAGTTAAAGCAAGAACAAAACAGATGTGCAATAAGTATGCACTGATAGCATTGAAACTCTACTGCTGATATATTCCCACATCCAATAAATTATGTCTTCAAATAGCCAGTTGCTTCTGCATGCTTAATAGCATGTTTCCCACACAGTAATTTTTTTATATTTCATTGTTTTTTTCCATATGCAGGGATCATTTTTTATTATAGGAAATCTACTTAAAAGTTATGTTTGATTATAATTTATATTTCTAGACAACTGAATATTTGTTCATTAAGAATTTTACCCATAACCTAACTAATTAGCCTATTTTCACCAAGCAAAAATGAAAAGGAATTGGTACTAGAGGCAATTGTAACCTCTTTTGTGCTATTACTATAAACAGTTCTCAATGTTAGATTAGATTAGATTTAGAACTAATCAAGTGACATTCACAGAGATTTGGAATCCAGATCTGAACATAAAGAATGCTTACCCTCTCTGTTTCAAATCTACAGTATATTTTTCTAATTCCTCCTTTTCAAACCCCAGCCTCCCAATGGCCTTTTACTAGTTTTCTGCATTCTATGTTGAAGTTCCAACTTTCACGTCTTTTTTTGTATTTGTAGCTACTAATTTTCATCTAGGTTTCCATTAATGACATGTACCTGTATATTTTCTGGAGTAAAGTCAATTTTTTAGTAAGTATACTTTTGACAAAAGTATACTTTCCCCCACATCCAGCATTAACCCTAATTAGTCTCTCATGGAAGTATGATACCTCTTGAGAATTTTCCGCTTCCATGGTGAAACACCTATGAATTCTCACATGTTCATTTTTCTTTATATCTGAATAATATTTCACTGTTCATATGTACCATATTTCCATTATTCACTCATCAGTTGATGGACAACTGCCCTGATTCTATACTCTAAATATTTTGAATAAAGAAACAATGAACATGGATGAATGAATGCCACTATAGTAAGATTTAGACTCTTTCAGTTATATATCCAGGAATGAAATAGCTTGGACACATGATATTACAATTTGTCTTCATACTGCTGATAGATTCCCAACAAACAATTTATGAGAAGAAGGGGTTTTATTATGGCTTATGATATCCAGTTACATTTCTTACTCTAGCTTGGCAAGAGATTTCATACTGATATCAGAAACTGAGCAAACTAGCTATATCGTATTCACTGTGAGAGAGGAGCAGCCTTCACTTACTAGAAGGCAACTCTGTTCAAGTATGTTGAAGAATGCCACTTACAATCTCCTCAGGATTTGGATTTAACTGCTTAGGATTTGGTTTACTATTAGTGCTTCACATATATACCAAAGCTCAGTCTGTAACTGTTAACTTGACATCTGTATCTAACTACTACAAATGATCATTCTCTTTCTAACTTTGTGAGGAAACACTACTCATATTTTGACTGAATCAGGATGAGTTATATATAAAATTTGTTTCTCATTGTATTTGGACCATTCGTCTCTGTAGTTATTGTATTTGGCTTTTCAATCATATGCTATTTTTAATATTTGTTTCCCTGAGACAGTGTCTAGCTATGAGTACCAAAATGGCCTTGAATTCACTATTTAGACAACTATTGGTTTCTTTATATGAGACTGATTTTCATCACATGTGTTTTACTTGACTATTCCAGATAAAAAGAAAATAAAATTTGTTCTGCAAGATCAGTAAAAGTTTTTCTCCCTGCCAAATAAAGTATCCATAATGCTCAGTGTCTCAGATGAAAGGAAACTCAAAGTAAACACAACAGAATTACATATGATTTATCTTACCATTCCTCTGACCTTGTCTTTATAATTAATATCAGGTCATTAGACAAGTGCCTACTCAAATTATTTTGGATCAATTAAACAGCAATGACTTACTGAACTCTAAAACCCTTTCTTCATGACTGGAGAGACATCCTAATTTTCCAGTACTCAAATCTCTATCTTGAATGTGTTTCATTTCTCTGGTAACAGATAACTTCTAACAATTCATTATGCTAATTAACAAGTAACATATTCCATCAATAAAACTTATTTTTGGCATTCATTGTGCTAATAAAAAGCCTCAGCTATTTGTAGAAATAGAATGACAGAAATACATGATTGTTCTGACTCTCGATGCAAGATATCTGAAAAAAATCTAGTTAGCAACCTTTGGAATGTGGATTATCTTTGCTCTGATGGTGTTTAATCTGAACATTTAGCTGCTTCTAAAATTCAGATTTAGCCTGAGTTAAATATGCATGTTCTGAAACATTTTCACATAATGAATTATCAACATTACAACATTTAGCTGTCACAGAAATAGGATTCCGAGTTTACAAACTGGGAAGGAATGTGTTCATGAAAGAAAAAATTAACTTGTTTTGAAGAAATGGTTTCAGATCTTAACTAGAGTCCAGTGTGAGCTGGTTTTGCAGTTTCCTACATGCTATTGATAAAGTACCAACAAAAAACTTAAAAGAACCAGGGAGCTTTATTTTTTTCTTAAAATTCTCAGGTACATTTCTTAGGTCAACTTGGCAGTAGAGTTCATACTAACACCTGGAGCCAAGGGACTGGCCACATCATATCTACAGGATTGCTGAGAGAGAGGCAAATCACAGCCAAATCACAGCCAACTACAAGTCTGTGGAAATATGCTAAAATGAATATCAAATTTTACTGAACCAGCTTCCTCTATCTTTTCCACCTGCCCAGGGAGTGGTTCCACTCTGGAACCTTGGTCTTCCCATATCAGAAAATGTCCTGATGGGTTGCTTAGGGCTTGTCTTAACTATTAAATCTTCACAGATATACCCAGAGCTCAGATTTCAGTTGTCAAGTTGATACCTATAAATCTTAATAACACAATTGACAACCATAAAGCCCTTTTAATTTTCTAATTTTAGCATAAAATCACTTAACTGAAACTATTTCTAGTTATGGTCTCAGAAACTAGGCAACATCTCCCATCAAATCTCATGTTAAAATTTCATTGTAACTGTCGGTATCCACTTGTAAAGCAATTGGTAACCCTACCAAGCTGTAACTCATGATTTCAAACCCACAGTCACAAACATAGCACATGGGAAATAGCCAAACAAAAGGTCATGAAATAGGGAAAGATATTCAGGGAGAAATGAGGTAGTAGGGATGGGAGGAAGACAACAGATATGGGGGAGTAATCAGAATGTACTCTATCCATGTATGAGATTGTCAAAAAGTAAAATTTACCAATTTAACTACAAAAGAGTTGGAATTATTAAAAAGTACTTAATAAGTAATGAAGGAAGAACTCTTATGAATATATCGATTTCCATATTGTAAAAGATATTAGCTTTTGTTATATAAATGATGAGTTTGTTGTTTGCCACTGTTTCTTTCCTCCCACTTCTTAATTGAGTTTTCAATCCTCTGTTTTGCCCATCCTTCTTCCACAACATTGATTATGGACAAACTAGTTTCAGACATATGAAAATTCAATACCAGATTATAAGTTCCTCATTGTGTGATATTCTGTTACAGCAGCACAAAAATGGATTAAAATGTTAAACAACTGATTTATTATTCCCCTCTATTTCCCCTCTGTATGGACATATTACGATGATTCACTTTTAGAGATAAAAGTATCTTTTACGAAGAGGTCTAAGCAGTTGGATATGTACACAGGTGGTACTCTGAGGTAAATCCAGTTCTTAAAACTTTTTCATGTGATTTTCTGGGAACTTTCACCCACTTAGATGTTCATAAAGACAGAAACCAAGCTCCCAATTTCCAAGCCATCTGCCTAAGGAAAAGCTCTTATCTTTTTATATTCCCCTGAAAATATCCTGCTCAGCTTCTTACTATTCTGAACATGTCTTAGCAAGTACTTCTTAGTATTTCTGATAACTTTCCTTTACTAATTGCTTCAGCCCCTCATATAAATGAGGTATATGATTCCAATACCCTTGGCTATTATTAAATTAGTATCACATGCAGAAAAATACATGTCACAGACACTTATATACATACCACAAATAATGAAAACAAGTGTTTTTTACAGTATTAATAAATGACAATAAATAGTTTAAAATATTACACATCATAAAATGTAGGGTCTTCAATGAATAAGGACTGTATCTTAATGTCTGACTAGCACCAGAAGTTTCAAGGATTTAAAGACATGAGAATCAGCAAGTCTGGGAAATGTTTTATTCTTGTGAAATAAAGGAATAAAATTTTAAGATAAATGCACTTGGCTTTATTATTACAGTAACTTAACATTTTTGCACTTGCTTCTCTCCTTCTATTGCCTTATTTCTACCTCAACTGAAATGACTGGGGTTATCCATTTTTCTAATTACAATGCTATGAAAAAATGGGAAAAGAAATCTGATCTACTGTCATTCCCTGAAATATTCCTGTAAACAAAACTTAAAATGCTTTGAGGTATATATTAAATGAAACAAAAATTCTGCATTAGAATATCTTATATAATTAAAAAGAATACTAATTTAAGCCTGGTAAGTGCAATATTATGTCCATTAATCACTTGCAGAGACTAGAAATTCACAGATGTCATATAATTCTTTTCATCAGCTTTCCACTACTATTAAAAATCATAGAGATAATGATTTAAATGGAAGAAAGATTTATTTTTATCAAGTCTGTGGCCAGTTAACACCATGGTTTTTTTTGAGCTTGTTAGTGAGGCAGTATAGCATAAAAGAAATGAATGGCAGAAAAATCCTTGCTTCATGGTAGCTACAAATACGGAGGAAGAAGTGACATTAAGATTATCTTATTCCCGTAACATGGTTCCCTCTCTCCTTGTTTCTGGTGGGGTCCTCCTTCCCCATCCGTCCTGTTTATAATTTTTGCAATTGCTGTAGGTATTACAGAGATTTATCTTTGAATGTCTCTAGGTGGGTTTGGTACTAAGATCCACCTATTAGGGAATACATACGTTGCTTAGTTTTCTGGTCTGGGATATTTCACTCAACATAATTGTTTCTAATTCCATCCATTTCCTGGCAAATTGCATTAAATCATCATTTTTGATGGCCGAGTAGTATTCCATTATATAAGTGTACCACATTTTCCTTATCCACTCGTCAACTGTTGGACATCTGAGTTGATTCCATGACTTTGTTATTGTAAACAGTGCTGCTATGATCATGGTTGTGCTTGTGCTATCGAGGTGAATTTATGCTGTATGGGGGTTATTCCCAAAAGTGGAATAGCAGGGTCATATGACATTTCAATCTTTAACTTCTTTAAGAATTGCCAGATGGCTCACCAGACTGGTTGTATGAGCCTGCATTCCCACCAGCAATGTAGGAGAGTTCCCTTCTTTCCACATTCTCTCCAGCATTTGGTGTTGTTTTATTGTGGATTTTTGCCATCCTGACCGGGGTGAGATGATATCTCAGGGAAGTTTTGATTTGCATTTCCCTGATGGCTAAGGATGTGGAGCATTTTAAAAGATATTTGTTAGGCATTTCAATTTCGTCCCTGGTAAAGTTTCTTTTAAATCCCAAGGCCCATTTTTAATTGGGCCATTTGTTTCCTTGGTGTTTAGTTTTCTAAGTTCTTTCTAGAGTTCTAGCACTCTAGATAATAGAGCTCTATCAGATATGTGGTTAGTGAAGATTTTCTACCATTCTGTGTTTGAGCTCGTGTTACAATCTCTTTATCTGAACAGAAGCTCTTTAATTTCATAAGATCCCATCCGTTGAGTTTTGGTTGTAGTGACTGTGCTATTGGAAGTGTGTTTAGGAACTGTTGGCCTAGCCCAATCAGCTCGAGAGAATTCCCTACCCTTTCAATTAAGGTTTTTATAGTCTCTGGCCTTATATCGGGGTCCTTGGTCCATTTGGAGTTAATTCTTGTTCATGGTGACAAGTACGGGTCCAGTTTTAGTCTTCTGCATGTGGACATCCAGTTTTGCCCACACCATTTGTTGAAGATACTGTTCTTTTTCCATTGGATTTTTTGGGCCCCTTTGCCAAAGATCAAATGGCTGTAGTTGTGTGGGCTTATATCTGGGTCTTCAACCCTTATCCATTGATCTGTGTGTCTATTTTGGAGCCAGTACCAGGCTGTTTTTACAACTATGGATTTGTAGTATAGGATAAGGTTTGGCATGTTATAGCAGAGAAAATAAGCCACCATCAAGGACTGCAAGTAAGTAATGAGACATCTGGTTAAGTTTACAGACTTTCCTTCCTGATCATTTGCAACTGATGGGATATGATCTTACCAGAAGTGGAGGGCATATAGTCTGGCAGATAGAAAGTAACCATTTTGCAAATGGGAGACTGACCCTTCCCTCACCACGGTCTCCTACTTTTATTCCATCTACCTTTGAATATACTTTTATAACAAGACTCTAATTTAACAGGCTTTTATCTGTGGCCAGGGTGTGACATCCAGTACCCATCAGGATACGGCCAAGGGCATTACTGGAGCAGCAAAACTGAAAGTCAACAAACAATAATTCAGAACATCAGACTCTATATCAACCACCTGGAACTAGGCCAGCCTTATCTTTCCCCATCCTGAAGCTCAGGGAAATTTGTGGAAGTGGGGGTTGTAGGATTGTAAGACCACAAGAATGGGAGGAGTAATGATATGCAAGATACTCCACACAAGTTAGGGCCGAAGCAATCATAGTAGGACTTTGCATGACCTGTGCAATATCAACACATTTATTAACCCCACAATGTCTAGTGTGGACTAAAGACACTAGGATCCTTGGAGGCTGGGATTGACAGCCACAATAGTGTTCCTATGCTTAAGGGGAACACAGGAAAAGGTTCTGGGAAATGGCGTTGGGTCCTTCCACCTCATCGGAGAGGAGGACCCAGAGGAGAGTTTGGCATGGGGATTGGGGGGAGGCATTTGGGGATGGGAAGGGAGGAGGAATCAAAGGGGGGGAGTTGGGGCGTCCAAAGTGGGTGGAGGGAGGGAGGGGACCTGTGTACCTGTTAAGTTTGTATGAGCGGAAAAAAAATATAGATTCTTATTCCCCATTGGAGGGCAATCTCCCAGTGATCAAATTTCTTCCACTGGGAAATTTCAAGAGCAAAAATAGAGAGTTTAAAGAAAATATATTGCAATTTACACATTCTTTAATTGAATGATGCACAATTCATCAACTTCACCATAAAAATAGTAAAATAATACAGTTGTCTAAAGGAATTATTCCAGGAAAAACTAATCTTTTCAATCTGTGCTTTCTAAGTGAAAATAACAGTTGCATACAGCATTAAATATTGTCAAATGATAAGTTAATATCTTAGATTATTGATTGCTTAAAGAAGATTTTTCTAAGCAGTATCAACCTCATTGAGAAGTAGATTAATTATATGATGCAATTTGAAGAATGCTAGGGAAAAAAATCCTTAAGTTAAAGCATGTTCCCTAATTGAAAAGAGGTATAGGTAAGGTTACTAGTGGAAAGTTGAAAACTAAGCTAACAAAGAAGAACACAGAATATAGGTTTGGGACTGTTTGCATCTAGTTGACTGCATACAATAAAGTCTTGTTCATATCTGAAATCTAGAGGAAAGAATTTTGAGTGATTTTCACTATTAGGGAAAGTAAATGAAAAGTTAGATATGTTTAGTGGTTTCAAGCATTACACCACATACCCATAAAGTGGACTCTCACTCATATTTATATTTTTATGTTTTATGCATCATTTAAGAAAAATTTAATTTGGGAAAACAGACTTCTCTCCATTGGCTTCTCACCGTATTTGAAATATGCATTTTGCACTGGAATCATTAGCTTGAGTTTTAACTCTGAAAATCATAGTTAAAATGTGCATAAGCTACACAGATTAGTAAAGGAATGAAACTTCTCTTTCTTATTTACATTTGGACCTTCTTTAAAGCCTCATGAAGTTGTTACTTTGCAAATCAGAGGCAAGGCTCAGGAGAATAAGAGGACAATGAATAAAATCAGCATGTGAAAGTGATAGTGAAGGCAGGTCCTCAATTGGGAACTCGGTCATCATCCTTAAAGAGGAGTGAGTGGAAGAACAGAAAAACAAATCCACAAGAAAAACTAGGATTTCGAATGGCCTTAGAACTTGACATTTTTACCCAGTTTTTATAACTAAGAACATAAACTATTTTAACTGAAAGGAGGCAAATACATTTTTAAAACTTGTTCCTTTTCAGACATATACAATGAATTCTACAGAATGTTTTAGCAAGTAGGGAGAATGAAGAAACCCTAGAAAGAATTGGAGTTATTGTTCTCCTCTTTTATTCCAGTGAAAACGTCTTGCTCCTTAAGGAGTTTGTATTGTGTCTCACACTTCTCTATGAAAGAGATTTCTTTGTTGTGACCATAAGATGTGAATCGAGCTATTCTAAAGAATATTCATTTAAACTCTCCATGTGTCTTCCTAATATGTTATTTGACATTTTCCATTACTTGGTTATGGATGAATTTTATGTATATCCTGTAATATTTATGAGAGAAAAAATATGGGAATCATAAGAACAAAGGAATATACATGTGGCTAATGGTTACTGATTATTACTGACAAGACAAAATCCAGACTCACACTCTATTCTCTACTGGTTCATTTTTCAGAGTTTGATCTTTGAAAGATAGAGCAATACCTTTCAACCAAAATCTGAACCTTGAGCAAAAAACATTTGTTTATAACTCATCAAAAGACACATTTAAATCTAATTCAGAGTGGCATGAGAACTATTGTAAACTAGTTCTCTTGAATAAGAGGAAACAGTAACATTTAGTTCTAAAAAATAATTTTATGTTTTCCTCCTGTGTTTGTCAATGCATGTCAAAATGCTGGAGAAGTTTCAGATTAGAAGCTGGCAAACAGTCCTGGAGAAGAGAAGTACAGTGCAATATGTGATATAATTAGGTTTCAATAAGCAGAACATGGACATTTTACCTTAAAGTAACTATACTGTGCATCCCAAGCCACCAATAATGGTATTCATTATTTAAAAGTTCCAAAGCTATCTTGTCACGAATATGACGTTACATATTACTGTGAGGCAAAATTGAGATTTTTCCCCCCTACCCAATTCTTCATATGCTAGTATTTGCTCATTTTGTGTTTTATTATTCACTGATATTATAAGTCATGGGTTTTACATTACATGATTTTGTGGTTATATGTACTTTGATGTTATTTGTCCCCCTGTCCTTTCATATTATCCTTCCTTTTTTCTCCCTTTTGCTCTTCCACATTTCCAGTAGTCTCCATTCTAGTTTCATGGGTCTTTTTACTTTCTTTTTAAATTCCTCATTATCCAGCTGACAGGTGATAACTTTTGACTTACTGCAATGATATTTAGTTTTGTCCATTTTTCTGAAAATTGATTATTTGTGGTTAATTAAAGTTTCTCTCTCTCTCATATATATATACATGTATATAATATACTATATTATATTATGTATCTCTTCATCCAATGTAAGGGCATCTATGCTGATCCTGTAACTTGTTTATTATAAGTACTGCATACTGTTACAAGAAAACAAAGGTACAATGGTATCTCTATGTTGCATGTGGCCTTGATTAACTAAAGTATATTCCAGTGAGTGATATAGCTGAAACACATTGAAGTTCCACTTTTACTTTTGAAAGAATATCTGTACTAATTTTCACAGTGATGGGGGCTGGAGAGGTGGCTCAGGGGTTAAGCCTCCGCCTTGCAGGTGGAAGGTCCTGAGTTCGGATCCTAGACCCCACGTATAGACGCCAGGTGGAAGCGGGGGCGGCCTGCGCTTCTGGTCCTGGTAGGGCGAAGCCTGTGAATCCCGGGGCAGAAGGTTTAGGCGTCCATGGTGGTTCGTGAATTCGTCCGTGGTTCTACACATACACAGACACACACACACACACGCACACACACGCAGACACACACGTGCATGCACATACACACACATATGCACACAGTTGAATAATAATAAAAAAAATTAATTTTCACAGTGATGAACTAATTTACACTCCACCAATAATTTATTCAGTTTCTTTCCTCTTAGAACATCACCAGCACTTGTTCTCATAGTAACTGGGAATGGAATAAGATAGAACCACAATGTAGTCTAGAATTGTATTTATTTAATGATCAAAGACATTGAATGTTTTCTTTGATTTATTCATTTCCATTGCTCATTTATTACCCAAATCATTTGGCCTCTATTATTTACTTTTGGAAATCTTGTTTATGCTAGATATTAAAGACATGTTACATGTATAACTGGCAAGTATTTCTATTCCATTTTTATGTTTTTCATTGTTCCTTTTTGCTGGTATTAGTTTCCTTTTGTTGGGAAGTCTTTTTAATATAATGCAGGGCCATTTTTCTATTCTTGATAATACTTATTAATAATTGAAGTCACATTCAGAAAGACTTTAACTATGCCTATATCTTGTAGTTCTTCTGAGACTTTCAGACTTTTCTTTTTTAAAATCTATTTTTTCTCCCACATTTGATATTTTTCCTAATCATACAAGCTCAACAGGTACACCTGTCTTATTTCTCCCCCTTCCCCAGGCATGCCCCATTGCACTCTCCCCCATTCTGCTCTTCCTTTCACTCTTTCCCTCTCTCCCCTCTCCCTGTGCCTCCACCTCCCTCCATCAAATCACTTGGAGCATACTTTTATATGGGCACCAATACTACCTCTGAGTCCTCCACCCTAGTGAGGGTTCAGGACTCAGTGGCATAACCCAGAGCCCCATCTTGGTATCCCCGTTAGTATGGGAACTCTATGATGGCTGTTTAATCCCTTGACTCTAAGAATCCTACTGCCTGGAGCCTTCTCCTCTGTGATCCATGCTAGACTTTGGGAGGTTGTTAACATGTCAGCTATTTTGCAGGTCAGGCAAAGTCCAATTCTGGCTGCTGCAGCCATAAATTTTGTGGGGTATCTTGGATATCAGTGGTCCTTCCCATCTTTAGGCTCTTATAATCTTGCTGACCCCTCTTCCACAAGGTTCCCTGATCATTAGGATGGGTAGAAACTTGGCAGGTCTGGTTCCAGGTGAATAATGTAGGGTCTTTGGTGTTCTGGTTGTGGTTTGTTGTTGTTTTCAGTTTTGCTTTTCCTGCATTGCCCTTGGCTGCATCCTGGTTAGTATCGAAGTTCATCTCCTAACCAAAGATATAAGATTGTTTAAGTGAAGATGTTAAAATAAGAGGAGACTCAAAGGTAGATGGAAGAATAGGAGTAGGACACAGCAATGTGTGTGTGTGAGGGGTTAGTGTCCTATTTACCTTCTATCCACTAGTCCCTATATCTTCCTTGATTGATGAGATCAAACCTATTCAGTCCCAAGTGACCAGGAATGGAAGTGAGAGTGAGCTGCACCAGACATCTTGCTACTTACATGGAATACGTGACTGTCGCCTATTTTCTCTACTGAAGTGTGATCCCCTACCTCCGTTTTTGGGGGACCCTCCTCCATCCCTCCTGTTTATAAGCCTTTGCAATTACAGTGGTATTGCAGAGATTGACCTTTGAATACGTCATTAAATGGGTTTGGAACCAGGATCCACTTATTAGGGAGTATATAAGGCTTTCTGTGTCTGGGATACTTCATTCAATAAATTTTTTTATAATACCATCCATTTCATGGCAAATTTCAGTAATTCACCATTTTTGACAGCTGAGTAGTATTCCATTGTATAAATATAACACATTTTCATTATCCATTTGTCAACTGTTGGGCATTTGGGTTGATTCCATGACATGGATATTGCGAATAGTGCTGCAATGAACATGGTTGTGCTCATGTCATTGTAGTGAATTTCTGCATTATGGGGGATTATTCCCAGTAGTGCTATATCAGGGTCATATAGCATTTCAATCTTTAACTTTTTAAAGAAATATTCATACTGATCACCAGAGTGCTTGTACAAGCTTGCATTCTCACCAGCAAAGCATGAGAGTTCCCTTCTCTCCACATTCTTCCCAGCATTGGGTAATGATTGCATTGTGGATTTTTGCCATTCTGACTGGGGTGGGATGATATCTCAAGGTAGTTTTGATTTGCATTTCCCTGACGGTTAGGGATATGGAGCATTTTTTTTTAAGATATGTTTTAGACATTTCGATTTCATCCCTGGAAACGTTTCTGTTGAGTTCCCAGGCCCATTTTCTAAGTGAGCTATTTATTTCCTTGGTGTTTAGTTTTTTTTTAAGTTCTTTGTGCACTCTGGGTAATACAGCTCTATCAGATATGTGGTTAGTGAAGATTTTCTCCCATTCTGTGGGTTGCCTTTTTGCTCGGGTTACAATCTCTTATCTGAACAGAAGCTCTTTAATTTCATAAGATCCCATTTGTTGAGTATTGGTTCCAGTGCCTGTGCTATTGGATTTCTGTTAGGAACTTTTGGCCTAAACCAATCAGCTTGAGGGAGTTCCCTACCCTTTCAACTTGGGTTATTATAGTCACTAGTCTAACATTAAGATCCCTGATGGATTTGGTATCAATTTTTATGCATGTTGACAAGTACTGGTTCAGTTCTAATCTTCTACATGAGGACATCAATTTTGCCAGCACCATTTCCTAAAGATGCTTTCTTTTTCCATTGAAGTTTTTGGGCCTATTTGTCAAAGATCAAATGGCTGTAATTGTGTGAAATAATATCTGTGGCTTCCACCCTTTTCAACTGATGTACATGTCTATTTTTGGAGCCAGTACCAGGCTGTTTTTATTACTGTGGATTTGTAGTATACATTAAGGTTTGGTGTGGTGATACCTCCAGCACTGTTTTTGTTTCTCAGGATTGTATTTGCATCCTGGCCTTTTGTGTTTAATATGAATTTTTAGATTTTTTTTAATTTCCTTAAAGAATTGCTTTGGGATTTTGATTGGTATAACATTGAATCTGTATATTGCTTTTGGTAGGATGGTCATTTTTATGATGTTGATTCTGGTGATTCAGGAGTATGGGAGGTCATTCCATCTTCTGGTGTTTTATGTAATTTCTTTCTTTAGGGTTTTCAAGCTTCTATTATAGAGGTCTCTCGCTTCTTTGGTTAGATTTAAACCAAGGTATTTCAATATTTAAGGTAGATAGTAAATGGGATCTTAAGATTTTTTCATTTTTTTCATCCTTTGTGTATAAAAAAGCCACTAATTTTTGCTCATTTATTTTTTAACCTGCCACACTACACAACTTATGTATTAGTTGCAGTAGTTTCATGGTGGAGTTTTTAAGCTCACTCGAAATAGAGATCATGTCATCTGCAAAAAAAAATCTTGACTTCTTCCTTTCTGATTTGAACCTCTTTTATCTTTCTCTCTTATTTTGTGGCTTTCCATTAGACTTCAAGCAGAGTATTGAACAGAAGTGGTATGAGTGGACAGCCTTGTCTAGTTCTTGATCAAAGTGGGAATGCTTCAAGTTTTTCCCCATTGAGTATAATCCCTGCTGCGGGCTTGTTGTATACAGATTTTATTATGTTGATAAAGGTTCCTTCCATTCCAAATGTCTCTATGGTTTTGATCATAATAGGATGTTGGATGTTGTCTAAAGTTTTTTCAGCATCTATCAAGAGTATCATGTGGTGTTGGACTTTGTATTGGTTTATATGATAGATTACATTATTGATCTGCATATGTTGATCCAAGCTTTTATGCCAGAGATAAAAACCATTTGATCAAGGTGAACGATCTTTTTGATATGATTTTGAAACCAATTTGCTAACATTTTGTTTAAAATCTTTGCATCTGAGTTTATCAATGGGATTGGCCTAAATTTTCTTTTTAAGTCAATGCATACTAGGTTTTGGGATTAGTATCATATTAGTTTCATAGAATGTAGAAGTATTCCTTCCTTTGCTATTTTATGTAATAGTTTAATGAGTAGTGGTATTAGTTGTTCTTTAAACACTTGGCCGAATTCTGTGTTGAATCTATCTGGTCCCAGGACATTTTTTGGTGGGAAAATTCAATATTACTTCATCAATTTCTGCATTTGTTATAGGATTATTTAAATAATTCAAAACTTTCTGATTCAATTTAGGTATGTTGTGCTTACTCAGAAATTCATCCATTTCTTCTGGGTTATCAAATTTCATGGAGTTCAAGTTTTTGAAATGTGATTATTATAATTCTGTGAATTTCTTGGGTATCATTTGTGAAAACTCCATTTTCATTTCTAGTTTTTTTAATTTGTTTTCTCTCCATTGCTTTTGGATAATTTAGCTACGGATGTATCAATCTTATTGATTTCTTCAAAGAATCAGCCTTTTGTCTGGTTGATTCTTTGTATAGTTTTCCTTATCTCAGTTTTTGATGTTTCTACCTTGATTTTTCTAAACTCTTCCCTTTTACTGCTTTTGGGATTGGGTAGCTCTTATTTTTTCTAAAGCTTTGAGGTGCATTACTAAGTTATTAAATTATGACATTTCCATTTTTTTACGTGTAGGCATTCAGGGCTATAAACTTACCTCCTAGGACAGCCTTCATTGTGTGCCAGAGATTTTGATATGTTGTAATTTTATTATTGTTCATTTCTAGGAAATCTTGACTTTCCTTTATTTCTTCCTGAACCCATTTCTCATTCAGCATCATATTGTTTAGTTTCCAAGAGTCAGTATATTTTCTGCTGTTGGTTGTGTTATGGATGTCAAGCTTTAGACCATGGTGGTCTGAGAAGGTACAGGTTATAATTTCAACTTTCCTGTATATGTGGATATTCATTTTGTGGCAAAATTTGTCTATTTTGGGGAAAGTTCTGTGGTCTGCTGAGAAGAATGGGTATTTCTTGTTTCTTTGATGGAAGGTTCAATAGAGATTTGTAAGATCCGATTCAATAAGGGTTTGATTTAGTACCCATGTTCTATATTGAGTTTTTAGCTTGTTGATCTAGTCCGTGTTGAGAGTGGGGTATTGAAATCCTCAACTATTATCATTTTAGGATTGATTTCTTGTCTTGGATGTTGTAGTTTTTGCTTAATGAATGTGAAGGAGCTCATATTAGGTGTGTATATAATCGGTATTGTGAAGTCTTCCTTGTGGATTGTTCCTATGGATAAAATGTAGTACCCTTCTGTGGGGGTCCCCGGGGTGGGAATTGCAGCTGCATCCTGCAGGCTGGTCCCTGTGGGTCCTCTACAAGGGGGATCAGGGAAAGGTGAATGTGCTGTCCAACTGCTCCCAGCCTTCCTTCCAAGGACAATCAGACACAACAGGGAGTTTAGTCAAGCAGGAACTCATTTATTGCAAGTCCGCAGCCAGCTTATAAAGGCAGAAACAGTAAGGGGAATTCCAGGGTGGGGAAATGAGCAACCAATCATCTTAAAGGTCAAGCCAGCACACAGGCTGTATGTAGCAAAATTTCTTCAAAACATCCTGAGCTGCCTGCTCCTGACTTCCTACGTCAAAACATCCTGAGCTGTTCAAAATATCCTGAGCTGCCCCTTCCTGACTTCCTCCATCAAAACATCCTGTGGTTTTTAAAACATCTTTGTCTAAGCTTGCCAGATTATTGAGGTCACTTAGACTGAGGCCCTCTCATCTTTCTGTATCTATTATGATTTTATTTGGATTGAAGTCCACTTTGTCAGATTCCATAATTGCTATGCCTGTTGTTTCCTTTTTCAATTAGGCTGAAGAATTTTTAACCAGCTTTTTATTTTTAGAATGTGCCTGTTTTTGTGGTAAGATGTGTTTCCTGAAGGCAGCGGAGAGATGGGTTTTGATTTCTAATCCATATTTTTAACCTTTGTCTTTTGATTGGTAGGTTAATTAAATTAACATTTAGGGATATAATGAAGAAATTACTTTTGATTCATGATATTTTGTGTTTAGTGGATTTCATAAATGTATTATGTAGCTTGTAGGTTGTGATGATATTGAACTTCCATTTTGTCTTCCTGTATTTGCTTGCTCTTTTCTTCAAGTTTGAATTCCTTTTTTCTCCCACATTTTATTTTTTTCCTAATCATAAAAGCTCAATAGGTACACCCATCCTCTACTCCAGCCTCCAATCCATAGTCATCCCCCTTTGCACTCTACCCCTTTTCCCTTCCTCCCCCTCTCCCAGATCATTCCCCTTCCTCCCTCCCATCTCCAGGAACATCCTTTTCTGTTTATGCCAAACCTCCTTCTGAGTCTTCTATTCTAGTGTGGTTCAGGACTTAGTGACATAGTCTGGAACCCCTTCTTGGGCTTTCA
The DNA here is from genome assembly GCA_023101885.1 of Typhlomys cinereus. Lineage (NCBI taxonomy): Eukaryota > Metazoa > Chordata > Mammalia > Rodentia > Platacanthomyidae > Typhlomys > Typhlomys cinereus. The sequence goes on from JALPQD010000582.1 coordinate 735,421, forward strand.
GTTAGTATGGGGATAAGCTTGAATATCCTTTCTAGAATTTTTTGAAGGCCTGGTTTGGTGGTCATGTAAGCCTTCAAGTTGCCTTTATGGTGCAAAATTATTCTTTCACCCTCGAACATAACTGATAGTTTTGCTAGGTATACCAGCCTGGGTTGACATCTGTGCTCATTCAATATTTGAAGTACATCTCTCCAAGCTCTTTTGGTTTTTACTGATTCCATTGAAAACTCATTTCTTACTTTAGTAGGTTTACCTTCAAAAGACTTTTTTTTCCTCTTGAAGCTCTCAACATATTCTCTTGTCTTGTATGTGTAGGGTTTTGACTATTATTTGCTGTGGCGAGTTTCCATTTTGGTCATAGCTCTTTGGGCTGTGGTATGCCTCTTGTATATGGATGGGCTTCTCTTTCTTCAGGAAAGTTTTCCTTTACGATAATTTAAAACATTTCCAGGTGTGGTATTTTGGAATTCTTATTGTGATAGTCCATCAAGGCATATGTTAGGCTTCTTCAGGGTGTCCCAAAACTCTTGAATATTCCTGTCAAGTATCTTTTTGGCTTTACCAACCTCTTTGATTGAACTGCTTTGTTTTTCCACTTTGTGTTCAAGATCTGATATTCTATTTTCTACTTTATTAGTTCTACTGATAAGATTGTAAGAGCCTAAAGATGGGGAGGAGCAATGATAAGCAAGATACTCCACACAAGTTAGGGCCAAAGTAATGCATGACCTGTGCAATTACCAACTTATCATTGAACCCCCAAAGGTAGCATGGATCACAGGCACTAGTATACTTAGAGGCAGGTATTAACAGCCACAATAGTGTTCTTATACTGAAGGGGAACACAAAAAAGAGCTCTTGGCAATGCCACTGAGTCCTTACAACTCATCAGAGAGGAGGACTCAGAGGGAAGTTTGACATGAACAGTAAAGGATGCTCCAGGGATGGGGGGCACTGGGAGAAAGGGAGGGAGGGGGAAAAAGGAAGGGGAAAAGTGAGGAGGGAGTAACGGGATCCAGGGAAGAGTGGAGGGAGGGAAGAGAAAGGGGTACCAATCAAGTTCATATGAGTGGAAAAAATTTTTAAAAATGAATTAAAAAAAAAGACTCTTTGCTGAGTTTTAGGTTGAAGGTAGCTTGTCTTTTAATTTGAGTTCAAACTCTTCTTGAGATTGTTTTAACTACTCTATGCCTTTTTTTTTTCTTCAGCTGCTTTTCTCACCTCCACCAAGTGCCTGCTGTGTTCCTGTTCTAACTTGATTATGTGGTTAATTAATTTCCTCCCGGATTTCCTCTTTCATTATCTTGATCATAGTAAAGATCAGGCTTTGAAAATCATTATCTTGGGTATGGCTTTCTTGGCTATTTTCTGTGATTTGGTTCTGGTTGGATTCCATCATTGTGGGGCTGATTCTTTTTTTTCCCATATTTTATTTTTTTCATTTTTTTTAACATTTTTTATTATTATTTCCGCTCATACAAACTTAATAGGTACACCGGTTTCCTCCCTCCCTCCTCCTCCCCCCCCAGCCCCCTGCTCTCCCTCCCCTCACCCCTCCCTCCTCATCCCTCAGTGCCTCCGCCCCAATTCCCAGACAGTCCTTTAATATGCATCCCTGACTCTCCTCTGGGTCCTCCTCTCCCATGACGTACAAGGACCCAGTGGCATTTCCCAAACCCTTTCCCGTGTTTCCCTTAAGCATAGGAACACTACTGTGGCTGCCAATCCCTTGCCTCCAAGGATCTTGGTGCCTTTAGCAGATGCTAGACTTTGTGAGGTCAATAGTGTGTTGGACATTGTGCAGGGCATGCAAAGTCCAATTATGATTGCTTCGGCCCTAACTTGTGTGGAGTATCTTGCAAATAGTTGCTCCTCCCATCCTTTTGCTCTTACACTCTTACTGCCCCCTCTTCTACAAATGTCCCTGAGCTTCAGGATGGGGAGAGATTAGTCTGGCCTAGTTCTAGGTGGTTGATATAGAGTCTCTGAAGTTCTGGATTGTGGTTTGTTGATTTTCTTTTGCAGTTTTGCTGCTCCTGCAATGCCCTTCACTTCATCCTGCTGGACACTGTATATCATCCCCTGGCCAGAGACAAAAAGCTTAATCATGCAATCTCAATTGGCACTCTGGTACTCTCCTTCTCTCCTCTCTCCCAGTCATCCTCCCTTGCACTCTCCCCCCTTCTCCCTTCCTTTCATTCCCCTCCCTCCAGCCCTCTCAGTGCCTCACTTTTTTTCTCCCTCCCATCCCCTAGATCATCCTTTTATGTGAATGCCAAACCTCCCTCTGAGTCCTCCACCCTAGTGAGGGTTCTGGACTTAGTGGAATAACCCAGAGCCCCTTCTCAGGCTCCCTATTAGTATGGAAACTCTATTATGACTCTCAATCCCTTGCCTCTAAGGATCTTACCGCCTGGAGCCTTCTCCTTTGTGATCTGTGCTAGACTATGTGGAGTCATTAACATGTCAGCTATTGTGCAGGTCAGGCAAAGTCCAATTCTGGTTGCTGTAGCCCTAATTTGTGTGGAGTATATTCTGCAAGGTAATGGAACCAGGAAACAGGAAGGGGTAGCAATTATGCTATCTGACAAAGTGGACTTCAAACCAAAAAAAACCTAAGAGACACAGAAGGATACTACATTTTAGTCACAGGTACAATTCACTAGGACGACTTCAAAATACTGAACATATACACACCTAATATGGGCTCCTCTACATTCATTAAGCAAATGCTACAACATTTAAAATAAGAAATCAATTCCAAAATGATGATACTCAGGGATTTCAATACTCCCTCTCAACGTGAGCTAGACCAACAGGTCAAAAACATAATAGAGACACATTGGAACTTAATGAAACCCTTACTGAAATGGACCTTATAGATCTCTATTGACCTTTCCATCCACGCACCAAAAAATACACATTTTTCTAAGCAGCCCATGGAACTTGTCCCAATATACCACATGTTGGGCCATAAAACGAATCTCCACATGTACAGGAAAGTTGAAATTTTAGCCTGTACCCTATCAGACCACCATGGTCTAAAGTTTGACATCTGCAACACAACTAACAGCAAAAAATACACTAACTCTTGGAAACTAAACATTATGAGGCTGAATAAGAATTGGGTTCAGGGAGAAATCATTAAGGAAATACAAAATTTCCTAAAAGTAAACAATAATGAAAAGATAACACATTAAAATCTCTGGGACACAATGAAAGCATTCCTAAGAGGTAAGTTTATAGCTCTTAATGCCTATATTAAAGAAAACAAAAATATCACAAGAAAATAACTTAACAATGCAACTTAAAACTATAGAGACACAAGAGCAACCCAATCCCAAAAGCAGTAGAAGAGAGGAGATTAGCAAATTCAGGGGAGAAATATCCAAAATTGATTTCAATAAAACAATACAAGGAATCAACCAGTCAAAAAGCTAATTCTTTAACAAATCAATAAGATTGATACAACCCTAGCTAAATTAACCAAAATCAAGAGAGATAAAACCCAACAATCCCAACAAAATTAGAAGTGAAAATGGAGTTATCACATCTGATACCCAAGAAATTCAGAAAATTATAATATCATATTTCAAAAACATACTCCATGATATTTGATGACACAAAAGAAATGGATGAACTCCTGAGTAAGCACAATTTTCCTAATTTGAATCAGGAAATTTTGAATTATTTAAATAATCCTATAATATATAAGGAAATCAGTGAAGTAATCTCAAGTCTTCCCACCAAAAAATGTCCTGGACCAGATGGATTTGGAAGAGAATTCTATCAGACATTTAAGGAAAAACTAACACCAATACTGTTTAAACTGCTCCATAAAATTGTGAAGAATGGAACACTTTGAAATTCTTGCTATGCAGCTAATATCATACTAATCCCAAAACCTAATATACACTTAAAAAAGAAAATTATAGGCCAATCCCTTTGATGAACACAGATGCAAAGATTCTCAACAAAATCTTAGCAAACTGCATTCAAAAAATATCAAAAAGATAATTCACTCTGATTTAGTAAGCTTTAGCTCAGGCACACAAGGTTGGTTCAACATACACAAATCAATAAATGTAACCCGTCATATAAACCAATCCAAAGCCCAACACCACATGATACTCTCGATAGATGCAGAAAAAGCTTTTGACAAGATCCAACAGCCTTTTATGATCAAAACCCTGGAGACAGTTGGAATGGAAGGAACCTTTATCAACATAATAAAAGCTGTATACAACAAGCCCACATCAAGGATTATACTCAATGGGGAAAAACTAGAAGCATTCCTGCTTCAATAAGGAACTAGACTCTCACCACTTCTATTCAATATTGTCCTTGAAGTATTAGTTGGACCCATAAGACAAGAAAGGGAGATAAAAAGGATTCAAATCAGCAAGGAAGAAGTCAAGTTATCTCTATTTGCAGATGACATGATCACATACCTAAGTGATCCCAAAACCTCCACCAGGAAACTCCTGAAACTAATACAGAAGTTCAGCAGGGTAGCAGGATGCAAAACAAATGTGCAAAAATAAGTGGCCTTCCTACACATTAAGAATGAAAAAAGTGAAAAAACTTAAAAGAAACAATCCCACTTACTATTATCCTTTAAAAAATGATGTACCTTGGTATAAACCTAACCAAAGAAGTGAGAGACTTTTATAATTATACTTTAAAACCCTAAATAAAGAAAATTCCAGGGCTGGAGAGGTGGCTCAGGGGTTAAGCCTCTGCCTTGCAGGCAGAAGGTCCTGAGTTCGGATCCCAGATCCCACGTACAGACACCAGGCAGAAGCGGGGGCGGCCTGCGCTTCTGGTCCTGGTAGGGCGGAGCCTGGGAAACCCGAGGCAGAAGGAGGTGGAGGCGTCCATGGTGGTTCCCGATTCGTCCGTGGTTCTACACACACACATACACACATGCGTGCGCACATAAATACACACACATGCACAATTGGATAAATAATAATAAAAAAAAGAAAATTCCAGAAGACACCAGAAGGTGGACAGACCTCCTATCCTCCTGGATTGGCAGAATCAACATCATAAAAATGACTGTCCTATCATAAACAATATACAGATTCATCGCTATACCAATCAAAATTCCAAAGCAATTCTTTAAAGAAATTGAGAAAAGAATCTCAAAATTTATATGGAAGAACAAAAGGCCCAAGATAGCAAATACAATCTTGAGTAACAAAAACAGTGCTTGAGGTGTCACCATACCAAACCTTAATGTATACTACAAATCTATAGTAATAAAAACAGCCTGGTACTGGCTCCAAAATATACATAGAGATCAATGGATAGGGGTGGAAGGTCCAGATATCAGCCCATGGAATTACAGCCATCTGATCTTTGACAAATGGCCCAAAAATTCAATGGAAAAAGAACAACATCTTCAGTAAATGGTGCTTACAAAATGGATTTCCACATGCAGAAGATTAAAACTGAACCCATACTTGTCACCATGCACAAAAAATAATTCCAAATGGATCAAGGACCTCAATATTATGCCAAAGACTATAAAACCCCAATTGAAAGGGTGATTGGGCTAGGCCAAAAGTTCCTAAACAGAAATCCAATAGCACAGTCACTAGAACCAATGCTCAACAAATGGTATCTTATGAAATTAAAGAGCTTCTGTTCAGATAAAGAAATTGTAACTCTAGCAAAAAGGCATCCCACAGAATGGGAGAAAATCTTCACTAACCACATATTTGATAGAGCTCTATTATCTAGAGTGCACAAAGAACTTAAAAACCTAAACACCAAGGAGGTAAATGGCCCAATTAAAACCTGAGCCTGGAAACTCAAAAGAAATTTTCTAGGGAGGAAATTGAAATATCTAACAAATATCTTAAAAATGCTCCATTTCCCTAGCCATCAGGGAAATGCAAATCAACACTTCTGTGAAATAACATCTCACTCTGGTCAGGATGGCAAAAGTTTACAATACAAACAACACCAAATGCTGGAGAGGATGTGGAAATAAGGGAACTCCCATACGTTTCTGCTGGGAATACAGGCTTATATAACTACTCTGGTGATCAGTTTGGTGATTTCTAAAAAAGCCAAAGATTGTTATATCACTGCTATACTACTTCTGGGAATTATTCCACATAAAGCAAAAATTAACTACAATGACACAATTACAACCATGTAAATGCAGCACTGTTTACAATAGCAAAGTCATGGAATCAACCCAAATGCCCAACAGTTGATGACTGGATAAGGAAAATGCAGAACATTTATTCAGTGGAATACTACTCAGCCATCAAAAAAGATGAATTAATGATATTTGCAGGGAAATGGATGGAATTAGAAAAAATTGTATTGAGTGAAGTATCCCAGACCCAGAAAATTAAGTGCCATATGTACTCCCTAATAGGTGGATCCTAGTACCAAACCCAGTTGATGACATATTAAAAGATAAATCACTGTCATACCTACTATAATCACAAAGATTATAAACAGGAGGGAAAGGAAGGAAGGCCTCCACAGAAATAAGGAGAGAGGGGATCATGCTTCAGTAGAGAAAATAGGTCACTATCATATATTGCATGTAAGTAGTGAGACATCTGGTGCAGCTTACTCTCACTTCCCTTCCTGTTCACTGTGACTGAGGTTTGCTCTCATCAATCAGGGAGGTTATGGAGACTGGAAGGTAGATGGTAACCATCCTGCAAATGGAACACTGACCCCACCCCTCACTGTGGTCTTCTACTCCTGTTCCATCTCCCTTTGAATCTCCTCTTTTTAAAAATTTTTATTTCCGCTCATACAAACTTAATAGGTACCCCGGTCCCCTCCCTTCCTCCACCCCTTCCTGGACCCCTTGCTCTATCTCCCTTTTCCCCTTCCTTTCCCCCCTCCCTCCTTATCTCCAAGTGCCTCCTCCCCCCCATCCCTGGAGCATCCTTTAATGTGTATGCCAAACTTTCCTCTGGGTCCTCCTCTCTGATGAGGTGTAAGGACTCAGTGGCATTTCCTAGAACTCTTTCTTGTGTTCCCTTTAAGTATAGGAACACTATTGTGGCTGTTAATCCTTAGCTTCTAAGGATCTTAGTGCCTTTAGTCCATGCTGGACTTTGAGGGGTCAATAATGTATTGGTCATTGCGCAGGTCATGCAAAGTCTTATTATGATTGCTTCAGCCTTAACTTGTGTGTAGTATCTTGCATAACGTTGCCCCTCCCCATCTATAGACTCTTACAATCTTACCGTCCCCTCTTCCATAAATTTCCCTTAGCTTCAGGATGGGGAGAGATTAGGCTGGCCTAGTTCCAGGTGGTTGATATAAAGTCTCTGACACTCTGAATTATGCTTTGTAGACTTTTCTTCCTGAATCTCCTCTTACCTTTGGTTAGGAGGTGACCTTCAGTACCAATCAGGATGGAACCAAGGAGGTGCAGGAACAACAAAACTGAAAAAAACAACAAACCATAATTCAGAACACCCAAGACCCTACATTAATCACCTGGGCTCTGGGTTATGCCATTGAATCTTTATACCTCACTAAGGTGGAGAACTCAGAGGGAGGTTTGGCATTCACACAAGGGGATGCTTCAGGGGGTAGACAGAGGGGGAGGTGGGAGAGTGCAGGGGGATGGGGGTGGAGGGAGTGGGAGGACTGAGGTAACTATTGAGCTTGTATGATTGCAGAAAAAAATCAAATAAATATATGAGGAGACTCAAAAGTAGATGGAAGTATAGGATAGGATACAGCAGTGTGTGTGTGTGGTCAGTGTCCAACCTGCAATTGGGTTGATGCTTTTTTTTTAAAAATTTTAAAGGTTTTTTTTTAAATTTATTCAATTGTGCATGTATGCATGTGTGTATATGTATGTGTGTGTGTGTGTGTGTGTGTGTGTGTGTGTGTGTGTGTGTGTGTGTGTAGAACCACGGGCGAATTCGGGAAACACCGTGGACCGCCTCCACCTCCTTGTTTACTCTGCCCTGGGATTCACAGGCTCCGCCCTACCAGGACCAGAAATGCAGGCCGCCCCCGCGTCCGCCTGGCGTCTATACGTGGGGTCTAGGATCCCAACTCGGGACCTTCAGCCTGCAAGGCAGAGGCTTAACCCCTAAGCCACCTCTCCAGCCCCAGGTTGATTCTTTTTGTAGGAGATTTTTGTCGTAGTTTCTGTTTCTCATGGATTTGCACTGTGACCTGGGCATTTTTGCTTTATCTCTTATGTCCTTCTTTTTGTTTTTGTGTGTTTTTGGCTGAACTGAATTAGACAGTATTACTACACTTCAGCAGTTATTGCATGTGTTTGCCTTGGAGTTGGATATGCCTTTCTGGTGTTGGTGTTATTTCTAGCTGAGGCTATTAGTACATAAATTAAGGTTAGTTTAGTAGACAGGGATTGAAGATTAGTAAGATGGTGGACTTTTTAGGTTTACTTTCTTGGTGATATTTGCATGTGAATGGTATAGCCCCTGAAGTTGTACATGTTTTTGTGTGGGCTATATGGAAATGTTAAACTATGGTGACTAATAATTGAGAGTAACAGGATGGTAAAAAGGGTTTACTTATCTTAGTGCTGGATGTGAATATTCTCTCCTGTATGGTGAGATGATTTTAGAAGACCTCAAATATATGCCTGCGATCTGTGGTAGACACTGGGGGTCATTGACATGCCAGTCACAATGCAGGTCATGCAAAATACATGTATTTGAGGTCTAGCCTGTTGCTTGGGTTTTCTCCAGATTCTCTTGAATTCTGAGGAGCAGGATTCTGCCAGTGTCCCGGGTCTTCGACAGAAGGCAGTGTGTCTAGTGGGACATGCAGATGACCTGGGGCCTGTGGGGTGTCCTAGGGGCCTTCCCCAAGAGCAGGAAGTCAGACTGGCTACTCGTGGGGCCTGGGGCATGTTCTAGTTGCCTTACTTGAGGAGCAGGGGGTCCACCAAGGTCTGAGGTCTGGGGCAGAAAGACAATTTAATATTTTCCTTGAATTTTATTGGTTATTTAAGTACCCTGTATATCCCACACATTTTAACTGAGTCTAGTGTGGTATTTAAACATATTTTCAGTCACAAGTTGATCATTAAGTGTGGAATTCTTTTATGTAGCCACCATGTGAGTTCAGAGATTTTTAACAAATATTCGTTATGTACAAAAAGTCTATTTTTAAAATTTTTCCTAGTTTTACAAGCATACTGAGTAGAAATCCCCTCCTTTCTACCCTTCCTTCCTCCCCCCTTTCTATCCCTCCATGTTCTCCCTTCATCAATTCATCCTACTCCTTTTTATCTTGCCTGCCTGATTCTATGGGTCCCAGGGTTCTTTTGGATCTTCTGCTCTAGTTGGGGCTCAGCTCTCTGTGGCAGAATATGTGGTTCTCTCCCAGATAAACTCACTGATAGGGGTATTCCCCTTAATCTGTCTAGACCCAGTCCCGAAGATTTTCTTTGCATGTAATTATTTTTCCCAAGGTCCTCACTAGTCTGTGGAGGCATGTTAGTATGTCAGCCATTGTGCAGGTCTCCTGGATGCAACAGACCTGCCTTGAGTAGAATATCTTGATCAGCAGTGGATCTTACTATCTTTAGACTCTTACAATATTACTGTCACCTCTTCTGCAAGGTTCTTTGAGCCTTAGGATGGGGAGAGATTTGATTGGCTTGATTCTGAGTGAGCATTGCAGTGTCACCAGTACCCTGCATTCTAGTTGGCTTTTGCCTATTTTACTGCTCTTGCACTTCACTATGCTATGTCCTGTCTGGTTGTTTAGATCCTACACTTCTGTTGTAGAAAAAAGTATTAGCTTGAAGGTTGAATGATTTTTCCAGTCTGTTTGTATAATAACAGGCATTTATAGAACAGTTTGTTGTACTCACTTCCTTCCTATAAGTTAATAGTCTGTTCTTCCCTAGTGATCTATTTCCTTCACTTTATAGTTTCTTGTTCAAATTAACAATAACAGGAATATGTTCTGCTCTGACCAGCAGACCTGGAGTCCAATCAGAAAGCTGTTAATTGTCTTCTTGATACACATTCTATCATTACAGTTGTGGTCACCTGCCACAGTGATTTCCATTGCAACTTGCAGATCATGCAGGTTGTTGAGGCATTTAATTAATTTTATCACTCAGTAGCTTCTATAATATTCCTTGGTACTGTGTAAACTATCCAGCAAGGAGGAAACTCTCAAACCAGTTCCAGTTGGTTCATTTTGCCCATTTCCTGTGATCTGTATGTGTTTTATCTTCAATAATAGGGTCTTACTGTCAGTTTTTTGGAGGGCAACCAAAAGCAATATAATTTGGGGGTGTCCTTCCAGACATCTCTGACCAACAATTTATCAGGAAGTGTAACATTCCTGCTACTTTTAGAATAGTTGTAATTATCCATGGGTTCTAAGTGGACCAACCCAGGACAGTTTTTTGTTTCCTTTCTCTGTACTTCTCTTTATAGGGACTGTCCATTCTTGTTTCTTTTTTTAATTTATTATATATTCAATTGTGCATGTATGTGTGTGTGTGCGTGTGTGTATGTATGTGTGTGTGTGTGTAGAACCACGGATGAATTCAGGAACCACCATAGACCGCCTCCACCTCCTCCTTGTTTACTCTGTCCCGGGATTCACAGACCAGGACCATAAACGCAGGATGCCCCCACTTCCGGCTCACATCTATACATGGGGTCTAGGATCCGAACTCAGGACCTTCCACCTACAAGGCAGAGGCTTAACCCCTGAGCCACCTCTTCAGCCCCTCTTGTTCCCTTTTTAAAAGAAATGTTTTTGACAGATTAATAACATAGATGATTCATATGAGTTTACATCCAACAGTCCTAGGGTTTTTGTATAAGTACCTCTGTCCCTCCCATGTCCCATTCTTTCATTCCCCCTTAGGCGATTTTTCCAATTATTCCCTTCCTTACCCTACTTGCTGCTCTATCCTACACCCCCCTCAAAAGGTTTCACTGTAACAGTCCCTTCTTACCTTTCCACTCATTGATCCCTTTCAAATCTTCTGAGTCTTAGAGTAGTAATTCCAAGCCTAATGCTTTGTCAAAAAACTCAATGCTAGCATCTGCTTATAAGAGAGAGAATGTGGCATTTGTCTGTGTCTAAAATAACTTGCTTAATATTGAACTTTCCAGTTCCATCCATTTATCAGCAAGTTTAATAATCTTATACTTTCTCATGAGTGAATATTCCATTGTATATAGGTACCACATTTTCATTACTCATTCATTCCTCTGTTGATGGGCTTGTTGACAGATCCATTTTCTCGACTATTGTGAATTGAACTGCAATGAACATAGATAAACAAGTATTTTTGTAATAAGGTGCAGAGTCTTTTGGGAATATTCTTAGCAGTATAGCTGGGTCATATGGTAGTTCCATTTTAAACTTTCTGAGGAACATTCACACTGATTTCCAAAGAAGCTGTACTGGTTTACACTCCCAGCAGCAGTGAAAATTTTTCCCTTTTCTTCACATCCTCACCTGCATTCTCTGTTGTGTTCTTGATCTTGGCCCTCCTTACTGTAGTAATATGGCATAACAGAGTAGTTTCAGTTTGCATTTGTCTGATGACAATAGTAGTTGAGAACATTCAAGATATTTGTTTGATATTTCAGTTTCTTTTTTGGGTGAAATCCCTGTTTGATTCCAGGGAGCATTTTTTTAATTGAGATGTTTTCTTTCTTGATGTTTAGTTTTTTGAGCTCTGTATAATCTGCAGGTTAATACTTTGTCAGATTCATAGGTAGCAGAAATTTTGTCCTATTCTTTGAGTTATCTTTTTGCATGATTAATGGTTTCCTTCACAGAACACTTTTTAATTTATAAATAATTTATAGTAATAAAACCTTTTTAATTTCATGAAGTCTTATCATTTGATTATTGGTCTTACGTCCTAAGAATTCGGGGTTTTGTTTTGAAAAATTTAATTTGAATTATTAATCTTTATTTCATCTAACAGTTTCATTGTTTTTGGTTTAATACTAAATGTCTGATCCACTTGGAATTGATTTTTGTGTAAGAAGAGAAGTGGCAGTCAATTTTTATTCTTCTACATGTAGATGTCTAATTTTCCCAATACCACTTCTTTAAGATGTTGTCTTTTCTGTAGTGCCTATGTTTGAATCCTTTACCAAAAATCAAATGGCTGTGTGTGTAGGAGTTTATATCTGGGTACGCTATTCTAATCCATTAACCGAGGTATCTGTTTAATGCCATTACCAAGTTGGTTTTACTACAATAACTCTATAGTATAGTTTGAAATTCAGTGTAGTGATAGCTCCAGCTGTGTTTTTATTGCTCAAGACTGTTTTGGTTAATCTGGGTCTTTCAAAATCAATGAACCATAATCCAGAACTTCAGAGAATCTATATCAACCACCTAGAACTAGGCCAGACTAATCTCTCTCCATCCTGAAGCTCAGGGACATTTGCGGAAGAGGGGGCAGTAAGATTGTAAGAGCACAAGGATGGGAGGAGCAATGATATGCGAGATACTCCACACAAGTTAGGGCCGAAGCAATCTTAATTGGACTTTGCATGCCCTGTACAATGTACCACACACTATTGACCTCATAAAGTCTAGCATTTGCTAAAGGCACCAAGATCCTTGGAGGCAAGGAATTGACAGCCACAGTAGTGTTCCTATGCTTAAGGGGAACACAGGAAAGGGTTCAGTGAAATGCCCAGGGTCCCTGTACGTCATCAGAGAGGAGGGCCCAGAGGAGAGTCTGGCATGCACATTAAAAGGATTCTCTGGGGATTGGGGGGGGCACTGGTGGATGGGGAGGGAGGGGTGAGGGGAGGGGGAGTAGGGGAGTAGGGGAAAGGAGGAGGGAGGGAAGTGGTGTACCTATTAGTTTGTATGAGCGGAAATAATAATAAAAAATGTTAAAAAAATCTGGGTCTTTCCATATGTGTATTCAGTTTTTTTCCTGTTCTGTGAAGAACTGCACTGGAATTTTGATTGGGATTGCATTTAATCTGTATATTTCTTTGAGTAGGATGGTCATTTTCACAATATTGATCCTACAGAATCATGAGCATAGAAGATTTTTGTACTTTTAGCATCTTCTTTAATTCTTTTCAGTAGTGTTTGTAGTGTTCATTGTATATGTCTTTCACTTCCTTGGTTAAGTTTATTGACATTATGATGATTGGAATTAATTCTATTTATTTTTCAACTTGCTTGACTTTGTTACACATAAAGGCTACAAATTGTTAATTTTGTAGCCTGTCACTTTACTGAAATTGTTTATTAATTTTTTATTTCCACACATACAAACTTAACAGGTACACTGGTCCGCTCCCACCCTCTAACCTCCAACAGCTCTATTACCCCCTCCACTCCCCCCTCACACCCCATCTCCCAGTGCCTCCCCCTCCCATCCCCAGAGCATCCTTTAATGTACATGCCTGACTCTCCTCTGGGTCCTTCTCTCCGATGAGGTGCAAGGACCCAGTGGCATTTCCCAGAACCCTTTCCTGTGTTCCCCTTAAGCATAGGAACACTATTGTGGCTTTCAATCCCTTGCCTCCAAGGATCTTAGTACCTTTAGCAAATGCTAGACTTTGTGGGGTCAATAGTGTGTTGGACAATGTGCAGGGCATGGAAAGTCCAATTATGATTGCTTCGCCCCTAACTTCTGTGGAGTATCTTGCATATCATTTCTCCTCCTATCCTTGTGCTCTTACAATCTTACTGTCCCCTCTTCTGCAAATTTCCCTGAGCTCTGGAGGGGGAGAGATTAGGCTGGCCTAGTTCCAGGTGATTTATATAGAGTCTATGAAGTTCCAGATTATGGTATGTTGATTTTTTTTTCAGTTTTGCTGCTCCTGCAATGCCTTTCACTCCATTTTTTTTTATTTATTCAATTGTGCGTGCATGCGTGTGTTCGAATGTGTGTGTGTGTAGAACCACGGACGAATTCGGGAATCACCATGTACTCCTCCACCTTCTCCTTGTTTACTCTGCCCTGGGATTCGCAAGCTCCGCCCTACAAGGACCAGAAACACAGGCCGCCCCAGCTTCCGCCTGGCATCTATACATGGGGTCTAGGATCTGAAATCAGGACCTTCCACCTGCAAGGCAGAGGCTTAACCCCTGAGCCACCTCTCCAGCCCCCCTTCACTCCATCTTGATGGGTATTGGATGTAACCCCCTGGCCAGAGATTAAAAGCTATTAAACTAGAGTCTTGCTATAAGAGTATATTCAAAGGTAGATGTAATAAAAGTAGGAAACCTCAGTGAGGGAGGGGTCAATCACCCATTTGCAAAATGGTTACTTTTTATCTGCCAAACTATATGCCCTCCCCTTCTGGTGAGATCATACCCCCTCAGTTGTAAATGATCAGGAACGAATGTCTGTGAACTTAACCAGGTGTCTCATTATGTACTTGCAGTCCTTGATGGAGGCCTATTTTCTCTGCTGTAACATGGTCCCCTCTCTCCTTGTTTCTGGTGTGGCCCTCCTACCCCATCCCTCCTGTTCATAATCCTTGCAATTACTGTAGGTATTACAGAGATTTATTCTTGAGTGTCTTTAGGTGGGTTTGGTACTAGGAGCCACCTATTAGGGAGTATATATGGCACTTAATTTTCTGGGTCTGGGATATATCACTTAATATAATTGTTTCTAATTGCATCCATTTCCCGGCAAATTCCATTAATTCATCATTTTTGATGGCTGAGTAGTATTCCATTGTATAAATGTACCACATTTTCCTTATGCACTTGTCAACTGTTAATTCCATGACTTTGCTATTGTAAACAATGCTGCTAAGAACATGGTCGTGCTTATGCTACCAAGGTGAATTTTTGCTGCATGGGGGGTTATTCCCAAAAGTGGAATAGCAGGGTCATTTGGCATTTCAATTTTTAATTTCTTTAAGCATCTCCAGATGGCTCGCCAGAGTGGTTGTATGAGCCTGCATTCCCACCAGCAATGTAGGAGAGTTCCCTTCTTTCCACATTCTCTCCAGCATTTGGTGTTGTTTGTATTGTGGATTTTTGCCATCCTGACCTGGGTGAAATGATATCTCAGGGAAGTTTTGATTTGCATTTCTCTGATGGCTAAGGATATGGAGCATTTTTAAAGATATTTGTTAGACATTTTAATTTCACCCCTGGTAAAGTTTCTTTTAAGTTCCAGGGCCCATTTTTTTAATTGGGCCATTTGTTTCCTTGGTGTTTAACTTTCTAAGTTCTTTGTGCACTCTGAATAATAGAGCTCTATCAGATATGTAGTTAGTGAAGATTTTCTCCCATTCTGTGGGTGGCCTTTGAGCTTGCGTTACAATCTCTTTATCTAAACAGAAGCTCTTTAATTTCACAAGATTCCATCTGTTGAGTGTTTGTTGTAGTGACTGTGCTATTGGATGCCCGTTTAGGATCTGTTGGCCTAGCCCAATCAGATCGAGGAAGTTCCCTACCCTTTCAACTATGGTTTTTATAGTCTCTGGCCTTATATCGAAGTCCTTGATCCATTTGGAATTATTTCTTGTACATGGTGACAAGTACGGCTCCAGTTTTAATCTTCTGTATGTGGAGATCCAGTTTTGCCAGCACCATTTGTTGAAGGTGCTGTTTTTTTCCACTGGGTTTTTTGGGCCCCTTAGTCAAAGATCAAATGGCTGTAGTTGTGTGGGCTTATATCTGGGCCTTCAACCCTTATCCATTGATCTGTGTGTCTGTTTTGGAGCCAGTAACAGGCTGTTTTTACAACTATGGATTTGTACTATAGACTAAGGTTTCGTATGGTGATACCTCCAGCAGTGTTTTTGTTATTCAGGATTGTCCTTGCTGTCCTGGGTCTTTTATGCCTCCATATGAATTTTGAGATTGTTTGGTCAACCTCTTTAAAGAATTGCTTTGGGATTTTAATTGGTATAGCATTGAATCTGTATATTGCCTTTGGTAGGATGGTCATTTTTACAATGTTGATTCTGCCAATCCAGGAACGTGGAAGGTCTTTCCGCCTTCTGGTGTCTTCTGCAATTTCTTTCTTTAGGGTTTTAAAGTTTTCATCATAAAGGTCTCTTACTTCCTTTGATAGGTTTATACCAAGGTATTTCATTTTTTTAAGGGCTGTAGTAAATGGGATTTTTTCTCTCAGGGCTTTTTCACTTCTTTCTTTCTGGGCATATAGGAAGGCCACTGATTTTTGTTCATTTATTTTGTATACTGCCACCCTGCTGAACTTCTCAATTAGTTCCAGGAGCTTCCTGGTGGAGTTTTTGGGATCACTCAGGTATAAGATCATATCCTCTGCAAATACGGATAGCTTGACTTCTTCCTTGCTGATTCGAATACCTTTTATGTCCCTTTCTTGTCTTATGGCTTCAGCTAATACTTCAAGTACAATATTGAATAGAAGTGATGATAGTGGACAGCCTTGTCTAGTTCCTAATCGAAGTGGGAATGCTTTCCCCATTGAGTGTAATCCTTGCTGTGGGCTTGTTGTGTACAGCTTTTATTATATTGATAAAGGTTCCTTCCATTCCTACTGTGTCCAGCATTTTGATTATAAAAGGCTGTTGGATCTTGTCAAAAGCTTGTTCAAAGTGGTTAATGCAGTTGTTTAACTCCTCTTGGATTTCCTCTTTCATAGTATTAATCATGGTAATGATCATACTATGAAAGTCGTTATCTTGGGTCTGGCTTTCTTGGCTATTTTCTGTGAATTTGTACTGGTTGGAATCCATAATTATGGGGTTAATTCTTTCTGTGGGTGATTGGTCTTCTTGGGTTTTTTTTCTCATGGATCTGCACTTTGACTTGGGCATTCTTGATTTGTTTCTTAGGACCTCAGTTACTGTGTGTTTTTGACTGAACTGATTTAGTTGGTGTTATTACACTTGGGCAGTTATTACTAGTGCTTGCCTTGGATTGGGTATGTTTGTCTTTTGTTATTGTTATTTCCTAGATGAGGCTATTAGGCTGTTAGTACATCAGTTAAGTAAGGTTAGGTAAACAAGGGGTGAATATAAGCATGGTATTGCACTTTTACAATTTAGTATCTTGGTGATATGTGAGAGTGAACGGTATACTCTCTGCAGTTGTATGTTTTTGGGGTGGTTGTATGGAAAAGTTGATCTACAGCGATTAATACTAGAAAGGAACAGTAAGGTGAAAAAAAGGTTAACTTATCTTTGGGCTGGATGTGAAGAATCTCTCCCATGTGATTGGATGATTGTATAGGGCTTCTGTTCTATGGTCTTTGTCCCTTAGAGTTTTGCTTGAGTTTCCTTTGGACTCTAATGAATTCCGAATAGCAGTGTGTTTTCTATGGACCACGTGTTTGGGTTCCTAGTGGGCTGGAGAGGCAGAGGGGCTGATGTTGATGTCAGAATTCTTCACCTGGGACCTGGGACTTGGCTTAGTGGCCCACCCAAGCTCCAGGGATGGAAGAATGTGAGCAAGTCCAGTCTGGTTGGGCGGAGAGGCGGGCGGAGGAAGCAAGGGGCTGGGGCCGCTGGGACCCGGGGCCACCTGGGGGGACTGGGCGAACTCACCTGGGATGGAGGACTGGGAGCAGTGGTGGGTTGGAGTGGGGGGCGGGAGGAAGTAAGGGGCTGTGGCCCGGGCATGGCCCAGGCAAAAACCGAAGGAAGCCTGGGTGCTGCTGGGACCCGAGGCCACCTGGGGGGGCTGAGCAAACTCACCTGGGATGGAGGGCTGGTAGCAGGGGTGGGGCGTAGAGGCAGGTGGGAGGAAGCTTTGTGGAGTCATTTAGACCTTTCAAATATAGAATCATATTATCTGCAAAGAGGGTTACTTTAACTTTTTCCTCTCCTATTTGTATCCTTTTTAACTCCCTCTCTTTCTTTATTGCTCTGGATAGGACTTCAAGCACAATATTGAACAGGAGTCTCGACAATATACAGCCTTGTCTTGTTACTGATATAAGTGGGAATGGTTCAAATTTTTCTCTATTTGGAATGACATTTGCTTTAGGTTTGTCATATGTAGCTTTCATTATGTTGACATGTGTTCCCTCCATTTCTGTTTTCCGCAGGGATTTTTTTTTTCACAGAGGACACATTTTCTTTATTCTTTCATCAGTTAATTGGCATCTAGATTTATACCCCTTGGCTATTATAAATAATGCTATTATAAATAACTGGATACAAGTTTCTGTGTCTGTGGAGGTGGAGCTGGTAGTGGAGGTGGGAGTGTGGGTGGGAGTGGGGGTGGTCATCCTCAATCTTCTCAAGTATCTTTCTAGAAGCAGACTTCTGGAATCAAACTGGATTGCTCTACTTTCTTCTTGATTTGTTCTGGGCTTTCCCAAGCTTTGCCTTCCAGAGATGGAATTGCAGGCTGCCTTCATATCCACCAGACACTTTTACATTGGATCTAATTACTTTTTTAAAATTTCATCTCCCATCATTGTTCTGTTCAAAGTATCTATTTCATCTTGAGACAATTTTGGTATATTTTATTTGTTTAGGAATTTGTTCTTTTCCTTTAGAAATTCAATTTAAGGGAATATAGATTTTTTAAATATGTTCTTGTGATTCTCTGTATTTCTACAGTATCTGTTGTGATTTGCCCCTCTTCATTTCTGATTTTGTTGATTTAAGTGTTCTCTCTTCCTCTTTTGGTTAGTGTGGATAAGGGTTTGTTGATTCTGTCATTCTTTTAAAAAATAGCTCTTTCTTTCACTGGTTTTATTTTTTGCAGTCTTTTTCAGTTCCAATTTTTTGATTTCTGCTCAGATCTTAGATATTTATTCCCATGTGTTACTTTTAAAATTGTTTCATTTCCTTTTTTTCCACTAAGGCATTCACATATGATGTATAATATTAAGCTACTTATTCAGGATCTTTCCTTTTTTGTGATGTATGCATTTAATGCTCTAAACCTTCTTCT
Source organism: Typhlomys cinereus (assembly GCA_023101885.1). Classification (NCBI taxonomy): domain Eukaryota; kingdom Metazoa; phylum Chordata; class Mammalia; order Rodentia; family Platacanthomyidae; genus Typhlomys; species Typhlomys cinereus. The sequence goes on from JALPQD010000582.1 coordinate 754,279, forward strand.
TAGGACTGCTTTCAATGTGTCCCATAAATTTTGGTATGTTGTGTTTTCATTTTCATTGACCTTAAGGAGATTTTTAAATTATCTCTTTTTTGAACCATCTATCAGTTAAATATGTTTAATTTAGGTTCCATGAGTTTGTGTGGCTTCTGTTGTTTCCTTTGTTGTAGATGTCTACCTTTCATCCATGATGGTCAGATAATATAAAGCGAATGACTTCAAATTTCTATATTTATGAAGGCTTAATTTGTGTCTTAGCATATGATCTATTTTTTTTGAGAATATTCCATGGGCTGCTGATAATAATGTATATTCTTTAGTATTTGGGTGAAATGTTCTGTAGATATCTGTGATGTCCATTGTTTATGATTTCTTTTAATTCTAATGTGTCTCTACTTAGCTTGTGACCCACTGACCTGTCCAATGGTGTGTGTTGCATACTGAAGTTTTCTATCACCATGCTTGGGTTGATAGTTTTGCCTCCTGTAATATTTGTGTGATGAATGTGGGTGCTCCTGTGTTTGGTTCATATAGGCTAAGGATTATAAGATCTTCCTGCTAGAATGTTCCCTCAACTAGGATATAGTATCCATTTGTATATCTTATGGTTTGCTTTAGTTTGAAGTCTATTTTGTTGGATATTAAGATGGCAATTTCTGCTTGTCTCCTCTTTTCATTTGCTTGGTGTACCTTCCACCATCATTTGTCTATTTTTCATGGTGAAGTGTGGTTTTTGGAGGCAGAGGATGATGGGTTATGATGTTTTATCAAAACTATTAGCCTGTGTCTTTTAATTGGGGAGTTGAGCCAGTTGGGGAGTAAGAGCCAAACTCTTAATTGGGGAGTTGGCTTTTATTAGTTTCAAATGCTTTTGAATAAATAACATCTTTTTAAAATTTTTTATTATTATTTATTTAATTGTGCATGTATGCATGTGTGTGCATGTGTGCATGTGTGTATGTGTGTGTGTGTGTGAGTGTGTAGAACATGGACGAATTCTGGAACCACCATGGACCACCTCTACTTTCTCCTTGTTTACTCTGCCCCGGGATCCACAGGCTCTGCCCTACCAGGGCCAGAAACGCAGGCCGTCCCAGCTTCCGCCCCATGTCTATACATGGGGATCTAGGATCCGAACTCAGAACCATTTTTGCCTGCAAGGCAGAGGCTTAACCCCTGAGCCACCTCTCCAGCCCCTGAATAAATAACATCTTTTAAATCACATGGTTTCTATATTACTTTTGCATCACTATGACCCGGTATATAGTAGAAACAACATAAAGGAGTAATGTTTTATTTTGGCTTATGGTTTTAGAATTTCTATCCATCTTAGTGGGAAAGGCATGATAGGTTCCATTTGTGGCCATGAGAGCACAAATCAATGGCTCTTTGCATGACACAGACAAGGATGCAGAATTAATTTTCTAGAAACACCTTCTTTCCCAGCCAGAGCCTATTTTATAAAGGCCCAACAGCACTCCTAACTGGGAAGTATGTAAGAGTAGAATTCCAGATTTTAAGTGTAACAATTACCATTTTCCAAGTTAAGAGCAGAAGAATGTATGTCCAACTGTTTTCTTCTGTTCTTCCTTGGGTCTTAATGCTTTTGAAGACACTACCTCTAGCACATATTTATACAAGAATTAACTATGCATCATTTGGCACTATTTTCAGTCCTAAGTAGCAAAGACTGAGTTGCTTAAATAAACAGTGGGTTCTTTTCCTCATAAAGAATAATTTCTTGTGACTAATACTGTCAATATTATAGAATGTAAAAAATTGTTCTTGACTTTTTACATTGTTTCCCTCAGAGTCACAGGATGCTGGCTCTGTCACCTGGGGTCTGAGTTCTCCAGAGGAAATAACTCTGTTCAGTTAATTCAGATGAGCCAGTGTCAGAGTAGGGATGAAATACAGTGGAAGGAACTGTCATAAATGGCCAGTTTGACAGTCCTGAGTCAAGCTTCCACCTTTATACTTTTACAAAGATTTAAGTTTACTATTCACATAGTCGCAGAATTACAAATCTGAAACTATTGCAAATACCTTGTTTTGCCTTTGAGAAGTATATTAAAAAGCAGAGTCTAGAAAGATTTCATGTTGCCCTGGAGAAGCATTTTAAAACTGGAAGTAGTAGGTCTATTTACTTGCTGAATTTTCAGCAATAAATATCTCATTCATTTGGCAGATATTGACCAAAGGCCTGTTTCAAATCTCAACAGCAACTCTCACCTTGAGATTCTGCTTTTTAATATAAGGCAAGAAAACAAAATTTCACAATTCATCATGTTCATTGAGAGAAAATACCTTGTATAATGTACTATAGTATATCTGCTGTGATATTAACTGAAATAACAGTAAAAAAAATCCCAGAGCTAAGAACATCAGAGTGAAGTAGGATTTGGCTCTTCTCAATTAAAATGAACATTTAACAGATGCCTTTGTTATCAATGGCTAAAAGAATTACACGATGTATCTTGAGTATACAGTTCATGATCATGAGGTTCAGTAATTAGGATCATTGTAAGCATCATTGACCAAAAGGGTTTTCATGGTGTTTGTTTCCGTTTTCATTCATGTTGCCAATGAATTCAAAACATGCTTTCTTGCAGTTCTGTTATGGTTCTTTGTCAAGCTTCATAGGAAAGCTCATAATATCACAGGGACCAAGGGAACTGGCTAATCATATGTACAGAACTGTTGAGTGTCAAATATCACTTGTCAGACAGCATGTCTGTCTAAGTACACCAAAGAATGCCAAATTCCTGAATCAAATACTTCCATATTATCCATCTGCTGAGGGAACATTCCCATCCACTATGGGCTGGGTTTTCACATATATCCTGCAAGCTTTCAAAGGAGTTGTATCAACAACTAATTCTTCACAGATATGTCCAGAGATCAGCCTTCAAATGTCAAGTCAACACCTCTGTATCTAGCCTACATACTGTTGCCTTCTGAAGCAAAGAAAAACAAAAACCAAAAGGATCAACTAGTGTTAAGTTTATTATTTATACCTTTGAGATGTCCTTGTATATTAATTTATGGTTTGAAATGTGAGCTGTCCCCCACAGGCTCATGTGTTTGAATCTTTTTGGGGGAAAGTCTTGACGCCTTTAGGGAGTGGAGACTTAAACAGAGGAAGGCAATCAGGGTGGGGGAGTTATGGGACCTTGAAATTAGTTGGACTTGCAGTAGCTCTCTCCCTTTGATGGATGTAATCTTGGCCTCCTCCAGCTTCTCTTGCCAGCCATGGCTCTTCTTCCACAAAGGATTGTATTTCTCATCTGGACCAATAAGCTGAGTAAATATCCCTTTCTTCCACTAACTTACTTGAGTTTGAGTCTTGTCTCACAGCAATAGAAAAAAATAACTGGTGCAATATACATGCTGATAGATGTTGTGAATTCATATATGAAAAACAGTGCCTACTTTCATATTGCTCACAGTCTACTTCATTTGTGATCTAATACTTTTCTTTCTTCTTCTGTGACACAAGTGTTTGTGATCTTTGGATATTTTTACTGATTAAAACTATCCAACATTGATTGAAATAGAAAATTCAAATAGCATACCAACTTTTGCTGTCCATTCTTCAAAAAGCAACAGCTAAAGAAAATCTATGAATTTAGAATCACAAGACCCAATGTGACAATAATTGGCATGACAGGTACATGACCATATTTACTTTTTTTCCAATTCTGCTAATTTCATTTGTAAATGCCAGTCAATTCTTTCTCTAGAAGTTTTCAGACTCTAACTTTTCTTCTTGTATATGCCTTCTATTGCTCAAATAAAAGAGCTCTTTACTTAGAACAGTTATGTCTTTTGCTATTTTTATCTTTAGGACAGCATTAGCAACCTGTATTTAAAAAAATTAAGAGAAATTATGTAATTGTTTTTTTAATTACCTTCATAAAAAATTCCAAATGTGTTATTGATAAATGTCTTTCACAATATTGACAGCCTTATTCTACCTGATATTCTTAGAAATACATTTGCTCCAATCACAGTAGTGAAATTTCCTATTCTAAAGAATGTAGTTTTAACTTGACATCTTCCTCTCATCTTCTTTGAAGGACTGATAGCTGTTGCCGAATCCCCCGCTGGGCCAGCTGGGGAGAAGAGGGGAAATGGCGGGCCCTCTTGGGTTCCAGGTGAATGGGTGTGCAGGCGTGTGCCTGCGACGGGGTCACCACCCAGACCCTAGGAGTCAGGTGAGAAGCAGTACACAGATGACGAGTTGGCTGCAGACTCAGCCTTTACTCAGGAAGTGTTTGGGCTTATATAGGGTCAGGGTCCAATCAGGTGTGGCCACCCCTCTGCTTGGGGGAGCGGGGAGCAGCCACCAATCATTTAGCTGTTTACTAGGTGTCAGGTTAGATGGCCGTTTCCCATTGGATGTTCACCCCTCCTTCCCATTGATTGTTCATCCCTCTGCCTATTGGTTGTCCATCCCTCTGCCTGTATGGTTCCTTGTTCAGGCTTGTCTGTAGCGGAGCCCAGGCTAGGGCCTTCCTGAATCAGTAGTGCCACAGATAGCCAATGAAGTAAAGCTGAAATTCTTGTCCTGGTCCATGAAGAAAAGTGGTGATATATGATGGGGTCAGGATGTTAGCAGTTAGAAAATAGGCTGGCAGACAATTTTGAAAAGGGAAGGTAGGTTTGCTCTAGTCCATGTCACCAATTTAATGGATTATACCTGAACTTAGCTACTGAAACATGACTTGCAGTATTTACCACTTTTCTTCAGTGATGAATTTTTCTCTGTGTACGGCTGCATTTTAGTGTCATCTTGACAGTTAAAGACTGAGGCACAGTTGTAGAGAGTTAATTTTTGGAGCAGACCCTTGAACAAATCTGCAGGTATTTGATTAATTGATTTGGAAAACCCAGGTCATAGTAGGTGTTACGTTCCAGTGCTAGACTGAATAATAAGAAGTGTAAGGAAGATCGATTTGCTCTTCCCTTATCCTATGTCAACTTGCTATGGAGTCTACTCTTTAAGCATCATTCACTTTTTAGAGCACCATTGCCTTCTTTATTGCTGCTGCTGCTACTTGCCTCCATCCTAGGCTAACTCAGAGCTCTGTCCTTTCAACCTTGTCAGTGCTCCCACTGCCTTTGGAGTCTGGTCTCTAGGCCTTGCTGTTGTTCACTGTTCTTGATTGATGTTGGAGTCCAGCTGTTCTTCACCGACATGGAAGCCCAGTGTCTTTGACTCTCCAGAGAGATAGAGGCTCAAGACTTTCATGGGATCTTTCAGCATTGTGAGAAATTCAGGTCAAGAATGAAACAACTATAGGTGCCTACTTTGAAGGACACTTTTATTTTGAATCTATTTAATAAATTTATATATACATACATATATATATATATAGAGAGAGAGACAGAGAGACAGAGAGAACCCTGACTAATTACACTCTCAATTTTATATATGTATGTAATTTACTGAATAATTTTTCTGTATATTTTCTCATCTCCCTCACTCTTCCTGCCAGTCCTCCTGACCTACCAGTATTTTTCCCACCTTCATGTCTCTTTATTTTAACTTGAGCACCATGGGGTTTAACTAGGGTTTTCTCTGTGATCCTGGGCTTCTGACTTTGTCTTAGATTCTAATAGGAGAACGCAACATACACTGTTTTTTTTAAAGCTTTCCAACTTCGGCCTTGTAATACAGAACACAGAATAAAAACAATATACCACAAACTATCATACAATTCATAGTGTTTTATATTTCTTTGCTTTGACTGAAGCATAAAGTACTCATGACTATGTGTCAATATAAAGCTGTTAAAATTGTGGAAGGCATTTAACACATGGAGGAATTTGGACTTTAAATTGAGTAATTAGAAGAAGGCGTTTTAATTTTCATAACAAGGGGTTGATGCATTTTCTTTGACTTTGTGGATGTTTTAAATATAAAGCCTTGTTATTTTAAGTAAAACACTTAATTTGTTTTATTTCTCATCATGTTCTCAAATTTTTTTTAACCCATGGTTTTTACCTGAAATGGGGAAAATAACATTTTTCTTTCGCTTTTAACTAGATGCTTTGTCATCAAGTTTCAGCTGCAGTTCACCTGAATAGAAAGGTAAGTGTCCTGTGAATTATGTCCTGTGAATTACATCTTTAAAGGAAGTAAGGTCATTCTTCTTATCCTATTGAGTCATGGTTTGTGGTATATAAAATTTACAATAACAATCATGTCAAAGCCCAAGTCTTTCATGATGGTGAAGTGATTGTACCATACTTGAATTTTTACTGTCTTCAGATTTCTTTACACAAAATAAAAATATCAATTTTATTCTATTCCAACAAATTTAATTTGGGTTTTTCCAGCCAAATCATTGTCACTGACATGACTGTTAATTCTTTCCTTAATGCATTCAAAGTTGTGACCTGTTTTCCAGTTATTTTCCAGTGTCAGAAGCTTTCACAGGCTGCTTTCATTGATGTACATAGTTCTTTACAATGATGTGACAGCAAGAAAAAGAAAACCTGTCACTTGGATACAATTCTTCCTCTTTTTTTCAGTAACACCCAGTACTGACATGACCCTACTTATGAAGACTGTCTTACACTTTCTCTCTAGCTTCGCCCCAGTAAAATTTCTTGTATCACTCAGTACAGTCTGGTTCTGACTGAATTGACATAGCATTTCCTCTTGTAATCTACTGCTCATCTTCCACACAGTAGTTCTGCTGCACAATAAGTGATATCTTTTCTGCCTCATCCCATGAGTGTTCCTCACCTATATCATAGGCAATAAATGAATATGTATTGTTGCAATTCACCTGCATCTTGTAGATAAAATCATGACGAAACAGCTTAAAGGAACAAGGCTTTATTGTCTCTTACAATTCCCAGTTACAGTTCATTTTCCAGCTTGGCAGGAGAGCCCATGCCAATACCAGAGATTGAGGGAACTAGTCATACTATATGCTATTGAGAGAGGGACGATTTTTACTTGCAAGAGCAGTATGTTTGGCCAAGTATACACAAGGATGCCCACTTAATTAAACAGTTGCCTCCATTTTATTCCCCTGCCTGGGGATTAGTCCCATTCACCAGGGGCTGGGTTTTCTCCTTTACCAGACAATCTCCTGCAGGTTCACTTTGAGTTTAACTAATAATTCTCTACAAATGTGCCCAGAGCTCAAACCCTCAACTGTCAAGTTGACACTTGTATATAACTATGAAATGAATATAGTATGAAGAAAAGATTGAAGACAGCCAGCTCTTGAATTTAAACGTCTATGGTTGCTGAAAATTACCTGTATTTCAGGAATTATTAACAACTAAATTACCATATCAGGTAACTTCTCTTCTCTCTCTGCCTTCTTACTCCTCTTAATTCTCTTTCTTGTCTCTATGCTAATGAATGGCTAAATAACTCAGAAAGGATTAGGTTAAACTGCAATTCATAACTCCTATTACTCCTGGAATTTTCTGAGCTACTTCTTGTATGCAATTATGTGAAGAAGGGACTTTTCCAGAGTACTTGAAGAATTTTAAACCATAAAAATCTAAAGGTTTTTCACAGTATTTCTTCAGTGAAAACACTAGAAAGTCATTCCATCCACTACCTGCATTTATTTATCCCTTTGCAGTTTTCTCTTCTCTTTCTTTTAATCTGTTGGTCTCTAAGGTAATATTAATGATTAGTTTTGAATATACACTGGGGAGAAATAATAATACTTATACAAAATGTGTATATGTGCATCTTTTTAAAATGTTTTAACATTTTTTATTATTATTTCCACTCATACAAACTTAATAGGTACACCACTTCCCTCCCTCCCTTCTCTTCCCCCCGAACCCACTGCTCCCCCTTCTCTCACCCCTCCCTCCCCATCCCCCAGTGCCCCCCCCAATCCCCAGAGAGTCCGTTAATGTGCATGCCAGACTCTCCTCTGGGCCTTCCTCTCTGATGACATACAAGGACCCAGTGGCATTTCCCTGAACCCTTTCCCGTGTTCCCCTTAAGCATAGCAACACTACTGTGGCTATCAATCCCTTGTCTCCAAGGATCTTGGTGCCTGTAGCAGATGCTAGACTTTGTGGGGACAATAGTGTGTTGGATATTGCGCAGGGCATGCAAAGTCCAATTATGATTGCTTCGGCCCTAACTTGTGTAGAGTATATTGCAAATCATTGCTCCTCCCATCCTTTTGCTCTTACACTCTTACCGCCCCCTCTTCCACAAATTTCCCTGAGTTTCAGCAAGGGGAGAGATTAGTCTGGCCTAGTTCTAGGTGGTTGATATAGAGTCTCTGAAGTTCTGGACTGTGGTTTTTTGATTTTCTTTTGCAGTTTTGCTGCTCCTGCAATGCCCTTCAATCCATCCTGATGGGCATTGTATGTCACCCCCGGGCCAGAGACAAAAAGCTGTTAAACTGGAGTCTTGTTATAAGAGCACATTCAAGGGTAGATTTAATAAAAGTAGGAAACCACAGTGAGGGAGGGGTCAATCACCCATTTGCAAAATGGTTACTTTTTAATCTGCCAGAATATACGCCCTCCCCTTCTGGTGAGATCATATCCCCTCAGTTGTAAATGATCAGGAACGAATGTCTGTGAACTTAACCAGGTGTCTCATTATGTACTTGCAGTCCTTGATGGAGGCCTATTTTCTCTACTGTACAATGGTCACTTCTCTCCTTGTTTCTGGTGTGGCCCTCCAACCCCATCCCTCCTGTTCATAATCCTTGCAATTACTGTAGGTATTACATAGATTTATCTTTGAGTGTCTCAATGTGGGCTGGGTGGGTTTGGTACTAGGAGCCACCAATTAGAGAGTACATATGGCGCTTAATTTTCTGGGTCTGGGATACTTCACTTAATATAATTGTTTCTAATGACATCCATTTCCCGGTAAATTCCAGTAATTCATCATTTTTGATTGCTGAATAGTACTCCATAGTATAGATGTACCACATTTTCCTTATCCACTCATCAACTGTTGGACATTTGGGTTGATTCCATGACTTTGCTATTGTAAACGGTGCTGATATGAACATGGTCATGCTTGTGCTGTCGAGGTGAACCTCTGCTGCATGGGGGGTTATTCCCAAAAGTGGGATAGCAGGGTCATATGGCATTTCAATCTTTAATTTCTTTAAGAATCTCCAGAAGGCTCGCCAGAGTGGCTGTATGAGCCTGCATTCCCACCAGCAATGTAGGAGAGTTCCCCTCTCTCCACATCCTCTCCAACATTTGTTGTTTTTTGTATTATGGATTTTTGCCATCCTGACTGGGGTGAGATGCTATTTCAGGGAAGTTTTGATTTGCATTTCCCTGATGGCTAAGGATATGGAGCATTTTTTTAGATATTTGTTAGACATTTTAATTTCATCCCTGGTAAAATTTCTTTTAAGTTCCAGGGCCCATTTTTTTAATTGGGCCATTTGTTTCCTTGGTGTTTACTTTTCTAAGTTCTTTGTGCACTCTGGATAGTAGAGCTCTATCAGATATGTAGTTAGTGAAGATTTTCTCCCATTTTGTGGGTTGCCTTTGAACTTGTGTTACAATCTCTTTATCTGAACAGAAGCTCTTTAATTTCACAAGATCCCAACTGTTGAGAGTTGGTAGCAGTGCCTGTGCCATTGGATGTCTGTTTAGGAACTGTTGGCCTAGCCCAATCAGCCCGAGGGTTTTTATAGTCTCTGGCCTTATATCAAGGTCCTTGATCCATTTGGAATTAATTCTTGTACATGGTGACAAGTACGGGTCCAGCTTTAATCTTCTGCATGTGGAGATCCAGTTTTGCCAGCACCATTTGTCGAAGATACTGTTCTTTTTCCATTGGATTTTTTGGGCCCCTTTGTCAAAGATCAAATGGCTGTAATTTCGTCGGCTTATATCTGGGTCTTCAACCCTTATCCATTGATCTGTGTGTCTATTTTGGAGCCAGTACCAGGCTGTTTTTATAACTATGGATTTGTAGTATAGACTAAGGTTTGGGATGATGATACCTCCAGCAGTGTTTTTGTTACTCTTTTTAAAATTATGAGTGTGTGGCAGAAGGATTTTACTTGTTAACCAATTGTATTTTAGTCAAAAACGTCACTGAGTAACTCATTCCTTCTTTTTGTCTCTTTAAATTTTCTTGTTTCAGCCATAGAAAAATAAATATACATCGTATTTCTTGTATTTCAAGATTTCTTTACAATGATCCAATTTGTTGGCAACCAAGAAAAGAAATAATGAAGGAACTTACAAGTTTAGGGAATCTGTAATAGTTTTATATTTTATTACTGTAACAAATAAATGATCCAAAAAAATCATGGGAACAAGAGGCATTAACAATCACAATTCTAGATTATGAATCATCATGTTAGGACTAAGGGAACTAGCTGCCTTATATCCACAACAAGAGCAGAGTGGCAAAGACTGTTTCTTCTTTCTAGACTGCTAGCTTACCACATAGTTCTTTCTCCATTTTATCTATCTGTCTGAGAAATGCAACTATGGGTCTCACTTACTATAAGCAGGATCATTCAACACAAAATATGCACTTAGACTATATGTTACATATTTGAATGGATTACATAATTCCTCAAAGGTATGCCTATATGCTCAGCTCTGAAGTGTCACGATGAGAGCTAAGCTTAATGGTCGCATATATAAATTAACTAAGGGGATCCTGGTTTCAAAAGCATCTACCTATATATTCATAAAGTTTTCTCAGACTTTATTAGGAAGTGATTACTTATACAAGTATTGTAGCTGAAATAATCCCAAATAATGCTACCCATTTTGGACTAAAATTTATTATTAAACACTGTTTCATTTTATCAGAGACAAAAGTTAATGAACAGACTAATATATCTTTGACAGTAAAGTGTAAATTAATGAGTTTCTTTGTTGGATAAAGACTATCTTATATGTGTAAAACCAGTAGTCACTGCTTCCTTTAGTGTGTCCTTGTTAATTGATGAAAGGCAGAGGACCAGATAATCCCTAGAGTCTCAGTGCATCCTCTATGCCCATAGTACATAATGTACAATAAGTTGATATCTTTACACTATTGTTGTTGCTAACAGTAGTCATAGTTGTCAAAATATTTTTCTGATCTCTGGATTTGTTTTGTTTTGTGTTGTTTTTTTAATGTGGGGCCTGGGATCCGAACTCAGAACCTTCTGCTTGTGAGACAGAGTCACAACCCCTGAGCCATCTCTCCAGCCCCTCTAGTCGCTGGATTAAGTAAAGAACACTAATATAATTGGAAAGTAAAATAATTTACAAAAGACTTAAGTATTCACTGCTTTATATAAAACCTCTATCAACTAGCAAAAGAGCTCAAGAAAAGAACTTTTCTTCTACTTTGAATATCATTTCTGCTTTCTGCTTCATGAATAATCCAGGGATTCCAGTCAGGGTGCTGCAGCCTCAACAATGCAATAAATTTGTAAATTTGGACAAAGCACGTTTCTTAAAAGCCCTTCAAATGATTATAATGTGCCAACTATTTTTGCGAATCTCTAAGTCTTTATCAATTTGGATTGATTTTATTAACGATTGAATGTCCCAAATAACAATTGAGTACTAACAGGTGCCTTTGGAGAACACTCTATATTTAACAGTGCACAACAATCACCTAGTGAGTTTGACAGAACTGTTTCCTTATCTACATATAAGTGTTACTAATTTATGTGTTAATGTGAAGAATCTACATTTCTAATAAGCTCATAGGAGGTATTGAGGAACACTTAGAACTGCAGATTTACATCAATGAACAATATCTTGAAGAATGTTTAAGTGCTTTTTCAGTCTAGCTGGGGTTACTTGATAGAGTTAGATTTGGACCTATAAAGATTTTTCAATCTCTTCAATGTCAGAAAATATATGCCTGCATATCCATTAAGTCATATTTAATTGCTGCTACAAAAAATCCCCCAAATACAGTAATTTAAATACATGTTATTCTTTCAAATAATAGTTTCTGGTAGGTAGTTTAACAACTAGTATGATAGCACAGTGAAACAGATGACCTACAATTTTTATATGTTTATGTTCCACTAATCATCCTGTATGGCATTATCCTTGAAGATACTCATCTTCTAATGAGTCTTAGAGATTTAGACAATGCAACTACAAAGGAACTTGTAAAGATTTTTTGGGTACTATTTCTTTTCATTTAATTCCTGTTTAAGAAGACTGTCTAGAAGTATCTCCAAGTAAAGTACATATCCATTGATTGTTCAGAATTCTATCACAAGATCAAACCTATTCACAAAAAGAACTTAGGAACCTTTCATCACAGCATTCTCTTTTTTTTTCTAAATGTATCTGTAGTAGACTATTGCTTCCTTCTAGAAGTCTGTACCCACTTGTGTGTGTGTGTGTGTGTGTGTGTGTGTGTGTGTGTGTGTGTATGTGTGTGTGTGTGTGTGTGTGTGCATGTGTTGTGTGTTTCTGTGGTATCCTTATCACCAACGCTACCTTAGTACATAGAAATGCATACTGATGTAGATGAACACAATATTTTATGGAAAACCTCACTCCAGAACTGTCAGTATTCTTTCTTACATGCTTATGGCTGTAGCTTAGTCAATATAACCACATCTAATAAGTCAAGCAGAAGGAAAGATAAAATTTTGCTGTGTGTTGTGGGATCAATTGGTTTCTCACATAATTCCTCACAAAACATAAATAATTTTATTGGTTAGCATATGATAATATAAAGCAATAGAGAAGTATAGTAGTAAAGCACATAACAATAGTGAATGGAGCATAGGTAACCATGACAGGAGAGTAACATCATCTAAGACCGGGGAAACTGGCCACACTGTATCCACAGGAAGAGCTGAGAGAGAAGCATATTTTCTCCTTGGCCAGTTTGTCAAAACCAACAGCTATTTCTCTATCATACCTACATGATGGTCCTATTCACTATGGGTTGGGTCTTCTCATATCAATTAGACAATCTCCCACAGGCTTGCTCAGAAGCTTGTCTAAATTAAATAATTCTTAGCTGTGGGTAAAGGCTCAGTTTTCAATTGTCAACTTGACACCTGTAATTAACTATCACAGTAACTGCTATTCTCTGTTATTTTTACAGGTATTTCTGAAAAACAATGTGGAATCTGAAACTTATAAGAGATAACATATTACAAAAGTATGAATTCCTACATTCTCATCAATGATGCTTTGGTGGTGTTTCATTGTTTACAGTCTTAAACTATGCAATCAGACTATCACCTAACAGTTTGACTTCCATGTCCTTTTCCATAGGCTAAAAGTAACTCTTTCCTTTTTGACCTATGCCCCAGAACATTTGTGGTAATCTAATAATAGTATTTATATTAAACTGTCTCCAAAAACAAAGCAAGCATATGATTGCCATAAATGTATTCTTCTCTTAAGACTATCAGTATAAAATAGAAAGCATATTACAATCTCCAAGTTAGGATAAAATTCAGGGGAGAAAGATAAAGTGAGTATTTATGAAAACTGACTGAATCTCTCAACCAGATGTAAAAGGGGGAAAGAGAGCACCATGTCACTGTAGAACTGTAACACAGAATAGAAGGACAAATCTGTCACTTGACATCATTGCATACTTACTTGTGATAGTAATAGTGGTCTATGTGGCACAAAATGGATGGTCATGGACACTGGGTAATATGCAGACACTGGTATATGCAGAACAGCAACTAATGTGACAGGACAAAATTATTCCAAAAGGCTAAAATACAGTGCTTGCCTCAATCTTGGGCCACAGTTGAAAAGCACACAGACATTGTGTTGGGGCAAGATCACTGAGAGAACTGCTGTGTTCATTCCTTCCTACCAGTGCAATTACACTTCTGGAGAGAAAAGGTGTTAATCTTTTCTTTGACTGATAAATTCACTGAAGTATCCTAGCTAGAGCAATTTATGCTTCCTTCTGGAAAAGTAAGAGGCAGTATCTTTACTTGAGTGAAAAGGATAACAACCAGAGAAAGGGAAAAAATGAGGCTGGCAAACTGGAAAATTAAACATTTTCCTTAGAGTAAATCTTCTCACTATGTAAGTATGAAAAGATTCATTACCTAAAGGGCTAACTGTAAATTGAGATTGTGCAAATGGGATATTTGGAAAACTGAATGGGACCAAATAAGTTGTAAAAAAGTCCTGCACTGATGTTCATCCATCTCTCAAAGCTTTCAGGGTAGTATTTATGGGCAACATTGACTTTAAGAGTTTAGAGGTTCCATACTGACTTTACTACATAATGGCTCTATGATCTTGAACAAGATAATAGAAAGAACTCTTTTCTGTCTTTTATGCACTGCAGTTTCATCATAATGTGTCTAAAAGCAGGTATTTTTATTCATTATTTTCAGTGCTCATAGTTCCTAAATATAAAGATTCAGAATTAATCAATTTTAGAAAATTTTGTCATTATCTCTCTAAAAATTAACTGTTCTTTATCTACTTCTAGCTCCCCCTTTCAGAATTTATTTTAGACATTTGTTCAGCTTCTTTTTGTTAGTCAAGTCTCTTAATCTCTCTTCAACGGTGTAAACACAAAACCAAAAAAATACATATCTTGTGGTTTAAGCACAAAAATCATACAATATCCAGATTTAGGATCTCAGAAAAAAAAAAGAGTTTAGATGTTCCTACATCAGACTTTCATTTTTTAATTACATTTTTTATTATTAATTCAGCTCATACAAACTTAATAGGTACACCAGTTCCCTCCCTCCCTCCTCCTCCCCACGAAACCCTGCTCCCCCTCCCCTCACACCTCCCACCCCATCCCCCCGTGCCTCCCGCCCCAATTCCCAGAGTCCTTTCTTGTGTATGCCTGACTCTCCTCTGGGCCCTCCTCTCTGATGACATACAAGGAACCAGTGGCATTTTCCTGAACCCTTTCCTGTGTTCCCCTTAAACATAGGAATACTATTGTGGCTGTCAATCCCTTGCCTCAAAGGATCTTGGTGCCTTTAGCAGATGCTAGACTTTGTGAGGTAATAGTGTGTTGGACATTGCGCCGGGCATGCAATGTCCAATTATGATTGCTTCAGCCCTAACTTGTGTGAAGTATCTTGCAAATCATTGTTCCTCCCATCCTTTTGCTCTTACACTCTTACCGCCCCCTCTTCTGCAAATGTCCCTGAGCTTCAGGATAGGGAGAGATTAGTCTGGCCTAGTTCTAGGTGGTTGATATAGAGTCCCTGAAGTTCTGGATAGTGGTTCGTTGATTTTCTTTTGCAGTTTTGTTGCTCCTGCAATGCCCTTCACTCCATCGTGATGGGCACTGTATGTCACCCCCTGGCCAGAGACAGAAAGCTGTTAAATTGGAGTCTTATTATAAGAGCACATTCAAGGCTAGATGTAATACTTATACCCAAAAGTGGAATTGCAGGGTCATATGGCATTTGGCAATGGGAGGGGTCAATCACCCATTTGCAAAATGGTTACTTTTTAATCTGCCGGACTATATGCCCTCCCCTTCTGGTGAGATCATACCCCCTTAGTTGTAAATGATCAGGAACGAATGTCTGTGAATTTAACTAGGTGTCACATTACTTTCTTGCAGTCCTTGATGGAGGCCTATTTTCTCTACTGTAACATGGTCACTTCTCTCCTTGTTTCTGGTGTGGCCCTCCAACCCCATCCCTCCTGTTCATAATCCTTGTAATTACTGTAGGTAATACATAGATTTACTTATGAGTGTCTCAAGATGGGCTGGGTGGGTTTGGCATTAGGAGCCACCTATTAGGGAGTACATACGGCGCTTAATTTTCTGGGTCTGGGATACTTCACTTAATATAATTGTTTCTAATGACATACATTTCCTAGCAAATTCCAGTAATTCATCATTTTTGATGGCTGAGTAGTACTCCATTGTATAGATATACCACAGTTTCCTTATCCACTCGTCAACTCTTGGACATTTGGGTTGATTCCATGACTTTGCTATTGTAAACAGTGCTGCTATGAACATGGTCGTGTTTGTGCTATCGAGGTGAACCTCTGCTGTATGGGGGTTTATACCCATAAGTGGAATTGCAGGGTCATATGGCATTTCAATCTTTAATTTCTTTAAGAATCTCCAGACGGCTCGCCAGAGTGGCTGTATGAGCCTGCACTCCCACCAGCAATGTAGGAGAGTTCCCCTCTCTCCACATCCTCTCCAACATTTGTTGTTGTTTGTATTGTAGATTTTTGCCATCCTGACCGGGGTGAGATGATATCTCAGGGAAGTTTTGATTTGCATTTCCCTGATGGCTAAGGATATGGAGCATTTTTTAAGATATTTGTTAGACATTTTAATTTCATCCCTGGTAAAATTTCTTTTAAGTTCCAGGGCCCATTTTTTAATTGGGCCATTGGTTTCCTTGGTGTTTAGTTTTCTAAGTTCTTTGTGCACTCTGGACAGTAGAGCTCTATCAGATATGTGGTTAGTGAAGATTTTCTCTCATTCTGCGGGTTGCCTTTGAGACTTTCATTTTTTTATTGTTGTTCTTCCTCACCAGTATTCCCAGGTTCAGGAAAACATAGCAGAAAGTCACGTACAGAGAAGGCACTGAAAATTGTCTAAGAACCTAACTAAAAAAAATTAGCCTTCTTGATGAATAAAGAGTCTTTCTGGCAACATAAGTTAATTGTTTTCTTTCTGAACACTAGCCATTAAATTGGAATGTGTCTGTACAGATTTCTGGACCCACCACAAAATAAAATTATAGTTTATGGGTGGGTAAGTCAATAGCTTGATGTCTATACATACATTTATAATCCTTTATATAAAAAAACTCACAGAACAGGGTCGTCTCAACTGTGGTATAAAAAGCACTTAAAGGAGCTTATCATTTTTAACTAAAATACACATTTCACAGATGTATTATTGAAGAAGTCTAAGATAAAATTTTGGCGATTTTTATAACATTTCTTGAAGCAATTTTTCTATTCAACTCTGGCAAACTAATATGAGTTAAAATTAATCATAACTGGCCCTTGAAACAGAAACATTTTCTCAATTATCCCCCTTAATTGCCATTCTCCAACCTATGAACAATATGTTCAGAGAAGCAATATTTGGTAAATTTATACCTAATCATTTGTACAAGGCAAAAACTCCCTAGGTAGCATCACTACCTCCCCAACTACAAGGGGAAAATCATCCTTCGTTAACCACAGCTTAATAATCTGCATAGTTCAAAATTTATCACTCTTTTGAGCACTCACAAGATGTGGAAGGATTGTTTTACTTAGTGTTCACTGCAGTACATTTGTGTGTCAAACTACATCCCTGAGAGACATACTTATTCCAACAGTTATTTTGAAGTTTATGTAGCTCCTGATACAAATACATAATTCTTGCCACCATTGATGGGAATCATATTCTTTCAAAGAAAGGAGAAAGAAGCCCCCAAGAACTGTGTGATGATGGCTTAGGAAAGTATATTGACAACCTGAGTGTTAGCAAAATTATGTGCAATCTCCATCTGCCTTTTAGTTTTGATATTATTAGGTTTGCTATTTATAAAAGTAATCATGTGAATTAACATATTTGGGGAGGCCATGGCAGAACTAGTTGTTTCTCTCCATTCTCTTTAAGAAAAACAACAGGATTGGTCTTTATTGCACAGTAGAGCACTGTAATCAAAGCTTTGTTTTCCTGTCATTATTTACAAAGTCAATTATGGGCAGTACATGGAAGCAAGTGTTTATAATGAATAATCAATGCAGAGTTTCTATTTATCCCTCATACAGTCACTAAAATGAAAAGAGAGTTGTGAATACAAGTTAGTTTAATAATAGATTACATTGAATACTTAATACACATCAGAAGGGCTTTGTGCACACTTCTGCTCATTTTATTCTGACAATGTTATGTGATTAATATATTCATATTATTTTCTTTACCACTTATATTTTACAAGCGAGGATACTAAACACAAAGAATTTAGTTACTTTCCTTACCCTCAGTCAGTAACATTCTAAACTTGAATTTCAAGCAATCTAGTTTCATAGATAGAGCTCTTAATCATTATCACATACTTCTTCCAAGAGAAGCCCATTATAGTAGACAAGGATGTGCTCTTGATTCACATTGGAACATACTTCTATCATTGCCAAAATAAGTGATCTTGGGCATGTTACTTACTTCTTTATCTTTCCACTTCCTATCTGCAAAATGAGGATTTTTTTTTCAGATTTCTTTTTTTTTTATTTCCATTCATACAAACTTAACAGGTACATCGCCCCCCCCTTCCTTCAACCTCCTATCTCCCTGTGCCCCCCTCCCCTCCCCCTTCCCTCCCCATCCCCCAGTGCCTCCCCCTCCCATCCCCGGAGCATACTTTAATGTGCATGCCAAACTCTCCTTTGGGTCCTCCTCTCTGATAAGGTGCAAGGATCCAGTGGCATTTCCCAGAACCCTTTCCTGTGTTCCCCTTAAGCATAGGAACACTACTGTGGCTGTCAATCCCTTGCCTCCAAGGATATTGGTGCCTTTAGCAGATGTTAGACTTTGTGAGGTCAATAGTGTGTTGGACATTGCGCAGGGCATGTAAAGTCCAAATATGATTGCTTCGGCCCTAACTTGTGTGGAATATCTTGCATATCATTGCTCTTCCCATCCTTGTTCTCCAAAATGAGGATGTTAATATCATGATATCAAATTTTATTTGTGCACTTAGTGTGTAAGCTAAATTTAATTATATAAAGTCACAATGATCTTGGTATAATTATGATACTGTAATTATCATACCAATAAAGCTGATGACAAATATTAGAGTAATGGAAAGCTAATACAAAAATTTTCATGAAACTGTAAAGAATAATAGGAAGCAGTTATAATTATTTTTCTGACCTCATCTCTGCATCTGATGGTTAGACTTAAAGAAGAGCTCGACTTGATTTTTGGCATCTACATATAGTGTTTTCCTCTGTTCCTTCCATTAGTTTATCTTAGGGACTTTCAAGTTTTCATGCGCATAAGAATTACCATCCTATGGTACATAATAAAGCTATGCATACTGTTCTTTATGGGAAATGTACAATTTTAACTGTTACAATTTTCATACGTTTCTTGAAGAATAAATACCAAACTACTAGTATTTCCTTCCTTGTATTGATGATGTTTTGAAGACTAACTTATATAACACTTATGACCACATAACAGAGCCTAACACCTAGTAAATATCAAATCTGTCTAAGAAGTTTCCATGTATATGAACAGAGTACACAATAAATTCATCACATTGCCATTTGTAATGGTGAAAGACATTAGTCTCAGGGACAGAGACTCTGGTTTCACACCTGCCTTCTAATTGCTAGCCATGTAACATAGAAAATTTTCATTTCCTATGAGTAGTTCTCTTAGTACTATAAGATTATTGAAAGGATTAATTGACATAATAAATGGAAACAATTAGGATAGAACTTGGCAGAGAATAAATTATGCCAATAATCATTACTGTTTATTTGAGAAAGTAATTTCTATATTAGTTTTTGTAGAAAGCCAAAGGTTAAGGTTACTGGAGGCAAGAAGATTGTAGTCATTCCTACATCATGGTTAGCACAGAAGCCAGACTCAGCAAAAGGGGTCACGGCCCTGGGAGGGGCACACTCTGAAGCACTGTTAAGTATAAGGATGAGAAGTATCTCACTTTCATAGTCTACTGTTGTAAAAAAAAGCTGATTCAATCAATTTGGATAAAAAGGGAATACTCATGCCAGCTTACCATTCAAAGTTACATGTATTAACTTTAGGAGTTAAAGGAGATAATTACTTCACATCCTAATCTCATGAATCCCATGGTAATAATCAAATTTCAAATTTGTCAGCTTGCCAACTTCCAAAGAATTCTTGTTCTATATCTTCTACCTTCAAAGAGAATGGTTCTACCCATTATGGGTTTGGTCTTCCTATATCAATTGTGCACTTACCTGGTATCCTGTATTCTTGACCTTACTAGCATCTCCTCAGTTCTGAAGAATCAAGTTTACACCTAACACTAATAGCCATGGGAAAGGACACATTGCATTTCAAATTCATTAGTCTTAAGTTCATTTGGTATGTCAGTACTGTATATATTTACAGCAGCTTTAAACACTTCAAGATTTTTTTTGTTTCTATACACCTCGACACATTGAATATTGCAGTTAATAACTACAGTAGAAATTGTTTCCATTCTAAGTAGCATATAAAATGCCAAATCATCTATTATGTTTTTATTAGAAATGTTTTGGTACATAAGGAACACCCACCATGTAGTCTGAGCTTTTCTTTTTAAGGTTTTATTTTATTATTATCAATACAGGTAGTAATAGTAGTAGTAGTAGTTGTGTGTGTATGTGTGTGTGTGTGTGTGTATGAAGCATGTTAGGTGTTTATTTAAATATGGTCTTTAACTAAACCCTCGGAAGTATAATTTTCTCTGACCAAAACTAGTGCTTGACCTGTAGGCATTGAAAACCACACACATCTTTTCTGTAGTTACTGGGAATATGAACTCAGTACTCAAGCTTGAGCATCCATCTCTCCAGATTCTAGTCATTGAGATTGAATATTCCCTCATTTTTTCTTATGCACTTACAATGGAAAAAATAGATGTTCCTAGTTTAGCTTCAGATATAATATGCAACATAGCAATTTACTTAATAGTCAGAATTTAAATAATTAAATGTATTTGCAAGAGCTATTTCTGCTACTTGAATAATCTTTCTGAAGTTCAAGACATGAAACCGTAAACAGTAAATGTTAGTTGTCTAAGTGTCTCCTTCTTGAAGCACATTGTAAGTACTAAAAACTCAAGGTCATGTCTAACATGAAAGGAGAAACAAAACACAGTCTCATTGAAGTTCCTAAATATGGAAGTCAGATGATACATAAATGTAAAAAGGAAACACCTGTCAGAAACATTGATATAAGATGGAAAGACACTAAGTTAATTGAATCCACAATGTTGATTGTATGGCCAATTCCTTCCTTTTCTTTTGCATGTATATGTGCTTGTGGGCATGTGGGCACATGTTTGCAAGAGAGCACTTTGAGTGTATATGCCTTTTGAGTCCCAAGGGTGAGATTGGAAATCATCTTGAATCACTTTGGATTACTCTGCCTCTTGACTGCTTTGCTCTGGATTTCCCTAGGCTCTGTCTAACAGGGCTAGAATTACACACTACCACAATATCTGCCCAGAATTTTTATATGGAATCTGGTAATTTGAAATCAGGAACTCTGTTGTACAAGCACAGGCTTTAATCTTTGAGCCATTTCCTCTGCCCTGGCCAGTTCTTATAGTGAAATGATATGTGAGCTCCAGTGTCTAAGAGTTATGATTATGTTAAGAATATAATGCAGGATAGTATCCATTTGAGTGCAAGACAGGATAGCACAAAGATGTCCCAAAGAGGGAGAAAGCATTGTCATCCTAAATTCAAAAATAATTCAGTTTGAACAACCAATCAACCAACCTTGAAGAGGGCTTTCTGGATTTAACTCATTTAAAACCCTATATAAATAAGATTGGTTTTTGTTACATTCCAAATGCAGTGGTAAAAACTTTGACACTAGAGTTGACAGAAGGAAAGTCAATACTAAAGAGAATGTCATTGAAAAATACATTAAAGACATCAAAGAATACTAAGAGGAATGTGAAATGTTTGAGTGTGGATGAGTTACTATTTTAAGAAATTACTAGTACATAAAATAAGGACATTGGTGATTAATAAATAAGACACGTACATAAAGGACTAGCATGATACATAGATCAGCATGATACAGAGAACACTGTCTCTCTGTACATTTTCCATTTTTCCTAGTTAGACTCAGGTTTCTAAGACCTCTGATGTTAATTATCACGGCAAGAATTAACAACAGAGGTTCACCTCGATAGCACAAACACGACCATGTTCATAGCAGCACTGTTTACAATAGCAAAGATATGGAATCAACCCAAATGTCCAAGAGTTGACGAGTGGATAAGGAAACTGTGGTACATCTATACAATGGAGTACTACTCAGCCATCAAAAATGATGAATTACTGGAATTTGCCAGGAAATGGATGTCATTAGAAACAATTATATTAAGTGAAGTATCCCAGACCCAGAAAATTAAGCACCGTATGTACTCCCTAATAGGTGGCTCCTAATACCAAACCCACCCAGCCCATCTTGAGACACTCATAGGTAAATCTATGTATTACCTACAGTAATTGCAAGGATTATGAACAGGAGGGATGGGGTTGGAGGACCACACCAGAAACAAGGAGAGAAGTGACCATTGTACAGTAGAGAAAATAGGCCTCCATCAAGGACTGCAAGAAAGTAATGTGACACCTAGTTAAATTCACAATTCGTTCCTGATCATTTACAACTAAGAGGGTATGAACTCACCAGAAGGGGAGGGCATATAGTCCGGCAGATTAAAAAGTAACCATTTTGCAAATGGGTGATTGACCCCTCCCATTGCCAAATGCCACATGACCCTGCAATTCCACTTTTGGGTATAAGTATTACATCTAGCGTTGAATGTGCTCTTTTAATAAGACTCCAGTTTAACAGCTTTCTGTCTCTGGCCAGGGGGTGACATACAGTGCCCATCAAGATGGAGTGAAGGGCATTGCAGGAGCAACAAAACTGCAAAAGAAAATCAACGAACCACTATCCAGAACTTCAGGGACTCTATATCAACTACCTAGAACTAGGCCAGACTAATCTCTCCCTATCCTGAAGCTCAGGGACATTTGCAGAAGAGGGGGCGGTAAGAGTGTAAGAGCAAAAGGATGGGAGGAACAATGATTTGCAAGATACTCCACACAAGTTAGGGCCGAAGCAATCATAATTGGACATTGTATGCCCGGCGCAATGTCCAACACACTGTTGACCTCACAAAGTCTAACATCTGCTAAATGCACCAAGATCCTTGGAGGCAAGGGATTGACAGCCACAATAGTGTTCCTATGCTTAAGGGGAACACAGGAAAGGGTTCAGGGAAATGCCACTGGGTCCTTTTAGGTCATCGGAGAGGAGGGCCCAGAGGAGAGTCAGGCATGCACAAGAAAGGACTCTGGGAATTGGGGTGGGAGGCACGGGGGGGGGGGATGGGACGGCAGGGGTGAGGGGAGGGAGAGCAGGGGATTCCGGGGGAGGAGGAGGGAGGGAGGGAACTGGTGTACCTATTAAGTTTGTATGAGCTGAAATAAAAATAAAAATGTATTAAAATTAAAAAAAAGAATTAAGCTAAACCAAGTACTGAAATGGACAGCAACAACTCAGATCTTGTTTTATTCATTTATCACTAAGAGAACTAGAAATCATTTACTTGGGAATTCATTTCTTCTCCAAAAATGAAGTTTTCTGAGACTGTTTTTTTCAAAGACAATTGAGCCTTTGTCCTTGAGACAGTTAATGAGATATGCTAATTTGAATAAATAGGTCTGCTATGAATTCATGATAAGAAAACATCTGCTTGGCTCACTTTCTTTGCTTTTCTAAGGAAAAAAGTCAGGAATTAAAGACAATAAGATAAGATAAAATATAAGACACTACCTTGAAGAAAACAATTTCAAATAACTATTTCTGGAGTCAAGTTCTAAGAGAAATGATAATTATATCACATCAAGCAGAGAAAGATGATTTGTGGAGTTTCAATGAGTGAGAGTAAAGAAATGCAGACAAAGGTTAAAAGCCAATGACAACTCTGATTAGTTGAGAAGCTTTGGAAAACATCAAACTTTATGATTGAAACACTGCAACACGATGAAGAAAAACCAAATTATTTTTCAAATATTTTATTTATTCATTTGAGAGAGAGTATGTAATAGCCTACATGTGCATGCCAGAGGAAAACATTCAAAAGTACAAAGAAAACCTATTTCCCTATTTCTAACCTTAGTTCAAATCTAATATTAATCTTATCTTTGGCAAATATGTCAAAGAATTAAAACTTAAAGAATATATCAGGAAGATAAGTAGGTATGAAAATAAGCTTTTAAACCTCATCTAGCTGTAGGAATCATGCTAAGGATGTGTTTACATATAAACAAAAGCAAGGGCTTGGACCTTATGTCCTTCTGGATTGCTATTTAATCACTGTCAAAGTTTGAAATGTGTTCCCTACAGTCTCATATGTTTCGGAAGGTCATGGCACACTTGAAAGGTGGAGACTTGGAAGGAAGTAGTCACAGGGGGTGGCCTTTGAGGTGACTTAGCTCCACCCTAATTCTGGGGGAGGTCTGCTCTTGCATTTGGCAGTTATGCAGCTTTCTGTCTTCATGAAGGATTTAGCTGGTCTCCCGCTTACCAGCCAGTCATGCTGCTTCTTCCATGAAGGGCTGTTTCTCCCCTCTGGAAATGTAAGCTCCATATATCTCCCTTTATCCCTTAAGTTGCTTGATTTTGAATGTCCTCTCACAGCAACAGTAAAGAGAAACTGGTACAATTATATAAAAGTAAAAACATATAAGGCTCTTCATTGCTCTACAGACAGGTATGGTGAGCTAAGTACTGATATGCTCTTCACTTGGTTATGCCTATTGAATAAATACAGTTCATATAAATAGGAGAGAGTTTAAAAAGGTGAAGGCAATGCTTTGGTAATTTGGAAAGTCCAAGTTACAGGTAAATAATCTCCAAAATAAGAAAAGATTGTTAAAAAGTGAACTTGTTTATTTTTCCTTCAAAGACAATACAGTCCAACACTGCTTAAGAAAGCATGATGGGGATAAGAAGATGGCTCAGGGATTGGAGCCTTTGTCTGGAAAGCAAAAAGACCTGAGTTCAGATCCCAGGTGCCACATAAAAATGCTGGGCAGAAATTTCAGTGACCCATATTTCAGACCCTGAAAGGAAGAATAGAGGAAATCCCAGAGTAAAGCAATAAGAAGGTAAAGCAATCCAGGATGATTCCAGACGTTACCTTTAGACCTCCACAGAAACACCTATTCAATTGCTCTCTTGTACATACATATAAACATGCCTAGACACACACAAAATAAAGACAAAGGAAAAGAAAAGAGGAGAAAAAAAATTGTATGGTTCTTATGTCCAGAACCAGTTAAGGCCACAAGAACATCTTGTGTTGAATTCTCAGTCCACAAAGAATTACTGCAATGGTTGACTTTTGGGAGGTGACTGGATCATTGAAGGACTCATAGTGTTAATGGAAAAGCTACAACCCTCATGTCAGTAGAATAACAACTATTTCTTTTCTAGAGTCAAATGTGAGTGACAACAATCCAGGAGCACAAATTCGAGTTGCACCTAGATGCATGAGTTCTGCTATGGTAACAGTTTTTTTGAGGGTTTGTAACTCCAGATTAGAGATAACCATGAGTCCGTACATTTTTCAAGTATACTGGTGAAAACATCAGGTAGGTACTTCATAGCATAAGATGTTATTAAAGACAGAAAAGAAGGGGAAGGAATGGCTGTTAAAGTTTTAAAATAATCACCCTAGATAAATTTCACTTATGTTCTTAACCTGAAGCATTCCATTCCTCTTCACAGTCACTGAAATTCTTTTCAGTGGATCAAACTAGTCAGTAAGTATACCCTCTTTCAGAAATTTACTTTCACAAGGTAAGGAACTCCCTTGAGCTGATTGGACTAGGACAACAGTTCCTAAACAGAAGTCTAATAGCACAGTCACTACAACCAACACTCAACAGATGGGATCTTATGAAATTAAAGAGCTTCTGTTCAGATAAAGAGATTGTAACCCAAGCAAAGAGGCAATCCACAGAATGGGAGAAAATCTTCACTAACCACATATCTGAAAGAACTCTATTATCCAGAGTGCACAAAGAACTTAGAAAACTAAACACCAAGGAAACAAATGGCCCAATTAAAAAATGGGCCTTGTAACTCAAAAGAAACTTTACCAAGATACTCCACACAAGTTAAGGCCAAAGTAATCATAATAGGACTTTGCATGACCTGTGCAATGACCAACATATCATTGACCCTTCAAAGTCCAGTATGGATCACAGGCACTAGGGTCCTTAGATGCAAGAGATTAACAGCCACAGTAGTGTTCCTATACTAAAGGGCAATACAAAAAAGCACTCTAGGTAATGCTGCTGAGTCCTTACACCTCATCAGAGAGGAGGACCCAGAGGGAAGTTTTACGCGCATACTAAAGGAAGCTCCAGAGATGCGGGGGGGGGGGGGGGGAGGCAGTGGGAGAAAGGGAGGGGGGAAGGAAGGGGAGAAGGCGGGAGGGAGCAAGGAGATGAAGGAAGGGGTGCAGGGAAGGAGGGTAATTGGGGTATCTATCAAGTTCGTATGAGTGGAAAAAATAAATAAATAGATTTAAAAAGAAAAAAAAAAAAAGAAACTTTACCAGGGATGAAATTGAAATGTCTAACAAATATCTTTAAAAATGCTTCATATCCATAGCCATCAGGGAAATGCAAATTAAAACGTCCCTGAGATATCATCTCACCCTGGTCAGAATGGCGCATATCCACAATACAAACAACACCAAATGCTGTAGAGGATGTGGAGAGAGGAAACTCTCCTACATTGCTGGTAGGAATACACTCTGGTGAACAGTCTGGTGATTCTTAAAAAAGTTAAAGATTGAAATGCCATATGACCCTGCTATTCCATTTTGGGAATAACACCCGATACAGCAAAAATTCACCTCAATGGCACAAGTATGACCATGTTAATACCAGCACTGTTTACAATAGCAAAAACATGGAATCAACCCAAATGCCCAACCCTTGATGAGTGGAGAAGGAAAATGTGGTACATTTATACAATGGAATACTACTTAGCCATCAAAAAAGATGAATTAATGAAATTTGCCGGGAAATGGATGGAATTAGAAACAATTATATCGAGTGAAGTATCACAGACCCAGAAAATTAAGTGCCATATGTACTCTCTAATAGGTGGATCCTAGTACCAAACCCACTTAGTGACACACTCAAAGATAAATCTCAGTAATGTCTTCAGTAATTGCAAAGATTATAAACAGGAGGGAAGGGGAAAGAGGGTCCTATCAGAAACAAGAAGAGAGGGGATCATGCAAAAGCAGAGAAAATAAGCCACCATCAAGTACTGCAAGTAAGACAGACATCTGGTTAAGCTCACAGACTTTCCTTCCTGTTCACTTGCAACTGAGGGGGTTTGATCTCACCAGTCAGCTAAGGCATAGAGTCTGGCAGATAGATGGTAACCATCATGCAAATGGGAGATTGACCCCCCTCACCATGGTCTCCTACTCTTATTCCATGTACCTTTGAATCTACTCTTATAGTAAGACTCTATCTTAACAGCCTTTTGTCTTTGGCTATGAGGTGACATCCAATACCCATCAGGATGGAGCCAAGGGTGGTGCCAGAATAGCAAAACTGAAAAAAAAAAAAACAAACACACCATAATTCAGAACATCAGAGACCCTACATTAATCACCTGGAACCAGGCCAGCCTCATCTCTTACCATCCTAAAGCTCAGGGAAATTTGCGGAATGGGGGCGGTACGATTGTAAGAGCCTAAAGATGGGGAAGAGCAACAATATGCAAGACACTCCATACAAGTTAGGACTGAAGTAATCATAAGAGGACTTTGCATGACCTGTGCAATAAAAAAAGTATCATTGACCCCCCCCCCAAAGTCCAGCATGGATCACAGGCACTAGGATTCTTACAGGGAAGGGATTAACAGCCAAAATAGTGTTCCTATACTAAAGGGTAACACAAGAAAGGGCTCTAGGCAATGCTACTGAGTCCTTACACCTCATCAGAGAGGAGGACCCAGAGGGAAGTTTGACATTCACACTAAAGGATGCTCCAGGAATGGGGGAGGGGGCACTGGGAGAAAGGGAGGGGAGAAAAGAAGAGGAAAAGGGGGTAGGAGCAAGGGGATCAGGGGAGGGGTGGAGGGAGAGAGGGGATGGGGGTACCTATTAAGTTTGTGTGAGTGGAAAAAATAAATAAATAAAAGAAATTTACTTTCAAAATAGCTTAATGTAGTTGGCGAGAGGCATTGGTAAAAAGTGATATCCATATATGTAAAATATCCATAGGTCTTTCTATGAGCAACTAGGCAGCCAACATATACCAATCAAAGCAAATATGATAAAATTAAATTTTTAAAAATTCACTGTGAAGTAGAAGAATGTTAACTTTTTGAATTTTTAATGTAATTTTGCTGTTTTATTCTCACTTGAAATACTCCTTTTTACATGAATGTGAAAATTAGAACACTGGATACAGATATATTGAGTGAACAACAGTTGATGAATGGATATTGAAAATGTGGTATATTTATACAATGAAATACAACTCAGCCATCAAAAAACACAAATTAATGAAATTTGCTAGGAAATGGACAAAATTAGAAGAAATTATATTGAGTGAAATATCCCAAACACAGAAAGTTAGATGCCGTATGTACATCTTAATAAGTGGATCCTGGTTCCTAACCCACTTAAAGACATATTCAAAGGAGATGCCTTCCTGTACATATAGTGATACAGCCAAGAGCAGTCCAGAAACAGCAAATTGCAAAACAACAAACAATAATCCAGAAAACCAAAGACTCCACATTATGCACCTGAAACCAGACCAGCCATATCTTTCCCCATCCTAAAGCTCAGGGAACCTTGCAGAAGAGGGGGCAGCAAGACTGCAAAAACCTAAAGATGGGGAGAACCAATGACATGCAAGGTACTCCACTTAAGTCAGGGCTACAACAGCCAGGATATAACCACAATGTGATTGGACTTTGCCTGACCTGCACAATGACTGACATGTCAACTACCTCTCAAGTCTAGCAAGGATCACAGGGGAGAATGCTTCAACCAGTAGGATCCTTAGAGACAAGGGGTAAAACAGTCATAATAGAGTTCCCATGTTAGCGAGCAAACCAAGAGGAAGTCCCAAGATATGCCACTGAGTCCTGAACCTTCACTAGGGTAGAGGACTCACAGGGAGGTTCAGAGTCCCGATAAATGGATGCTTTGGGGGATGGGAGGGAGGAAGTGGTAGGCACAGGGAGCGGGGGAGGGAGAGAGGGAAGTGAGGAGGAGTGAGGGAAGAGGGGAGAGTGTAATGGGGAATGATGGGGAGGAGAAGGGGAGGAAGAAGAGGGGTGTACCTATTGAGTTTATATTATTAGGCAAGAATAAAATGTGTAATAATGAAAGAGTAAGGAAAATGATTAGAAAATGATTAGAAATATTATTGTCATTTAATTTTGAAAAAGCTGGAAAATACAATCTTTCTCTCCAATATAAAAAATCAAGTATTTCCCAAATAAAATTCATTTCAACATGTATTTTCACATGCACTACTAAAATTGCCTAACAGTGGGTAATAAATTCCTTAAAATACAATTTTTTTTTATTTCAGCTCATACAAACTTATTAGGTACACCAGTACCCTCCCTTCCTCCTCCTCCCCCCGTACCCCCTGCTCCTTCTCCCCACCCCTCTCCCTCCCCATCCCCCAGTGCCTCCCGCCCCAATTCCCAGAGAGTCCTTTCTTCTGCATGTCTGATTTTCCTCTGGGCCCTCCTCTCCGATGACGTACAAGGACCCAGTGGCCTTTCCCTGAACCCTTTCCCATGTTCCCCTTAGGTATAGGAACACTGCTGTGGCTGCCAATCCTTTACCTCCAAGGCTCTTGGTGCCTTTAGCAGATGCTAGACTTTGTGAGGTCAACAGTGTGTTGGACAATGCGCAGGGCATGCAAAGTCCAATTATGATTGCTTCAGCCCTAACTAGTATAGAGTATCTTATATATCATTGCTCCTCCCATCCTTTTGCTCTTACACTCTTACCGCCCCCTCTTCCGCAAATTTCCCTGAGCTTCAAGATGGGGAGAGACTAAGCTGGCCTAGTTCTAGGTGGTTGATATAGAGTCTCTGAAGTTCTGGATTGTGGTTTGTTGATTTTCTTTTGCAGTTTTGCTGCTCCTGCAATGCCCTTCACTCCATCCTGGTGGGCATTGTATGTTACCCCCTGGCCAGAGACAAAAAGCTGTTAGAGTCTTGTGATAAAAGCACATTCAAAGGTAGATGTAATAAAAGTGGGAAACCATACTAAGGGAGGGGTTTATCACCCCTTTGCAAAATGGTTACTTTTTATCTGCCAGACTATATGCCCTCCTCTTCTGGTGAGATCACACACCCTCAGTAGTAAATGATCAGGAACAAAAGTCTGTGAACTTAATCAGATGTCTCATTACTTATTTGGGTCCTTGATGGAGGCCTATTTTCCCTGCTGTAACATGGTCCCTTCTCTCCTTGTTTCTGGTGTGGCCCGCCTACCCCATCCCTCCTGTTCATAATCCTTGCAATTAATGTCTCTAGGTGGGCTGGGTGGGTTTGTTACTAGGAGCCACCTATTAGCGAGTACATACGGTGCTTAATTTTCTGGGTCTGGGATACTTCGCTTAATATAATTGTTTCTAATGACATCCATTTCCCGGCAAATTCCAGTAATTCATCATTTTTGATGGCTGAGTAGTACTCCATTGTATAGATGTACCACAGTTTCCTTATCCACTCGTCAACTGTTGGACATTTGGGCTGATTCCATGACTTTGCTATTGTAAACAGTGCTGCTATGAACATGGTCGTGCTTGTGCTATCGAGGTGAACCTCTGCTGTATGGGGGGTTATTCCCAAAAGTGGAATAGCAGGGTCATGCGGCATTTCAATCTTTAATTTCTTTAAGAATTTCCAGAAGGCTCGCCAGAGTGGCTGTATGAGCCTGCATTCCCACCAGCAATGTAGGAGAGTTCCCCTCTCTGCACATCCTCTCCAACATTTGTTGTTGTTTGTATTGTGGATTTTTTCCATCCTGACCGGGGTGAGATGATATCTCAGGGAAGTTTTGATTTGCATTTCCCTGATGGCTAAGGAAGTGGAGCATTTTTGAACATATTTGTTAGACATTTTAATTTCATCCCTGGTAAAATTTCTTTTAAGTTCCAGGGCCCATTTTTAATTGGGCCATTGGTTTCCTTGGTGTTTAGTCTTCTAAGTTCTTTGTGCACTCTGGACAGCAGAGTTCTATCAGATGTGTGCTTAGTGAAGATTTTCTCCCATTCTGTGGGTTGCCTTTGAGCTCATGTTATAATCTCTTTATCTGAACAGAAGCTCTTTAATTTCACAAGATCTCAACTGTTGAGAGTTGGTAGCAGTGACTGTGCCATTGGATGTCTGTTTAGGAACTGTTGGCCTAGCCCAATCAGCTCGAGGGAGTTCCCTATCCTTTCAACTATGGTTTTTATAGTCTCTGGCCTGATATCAAGGTCCTTGATCCATTTGGAATTAAGTCTTGTACATGATGACAAGTACGGGTCCAGCTTTAATCTTCTGCATGTGGAGATCCAGTTTGCCAGCACCATTTGTTGAAGATGCTGTTCTTTTTCCATTGGATTCTTTGGGCCCCTTTGTCAAAGACCAAATGGCTATAACTTTGTGGGCTTATATCTGGGTCTTCAATCCTTATCTGTTGATCTGTGTGTCTATTTTGGAGCCAGTACCAGGCTGTCTTTATAACTATGGATTTGTAGTATAGACTTAGGTTTGGTATGGTAATACCTCCAGCTGTGTTTTTGTTACTCAGGATTGTTTTTGCTATCCTGGGTCTTTTGTGCCTCCATATGAACTTTGAGATTGTTTGGTCAACTTCTTTGAAAAATTGCCTTGGGATTTTGATTGGTATAGCATTGAATCTATATATTGCCTTTGGTAAAGATGGTCATTTTTACGATGTTGATTCTGCCAATTCAGGAACATGGGAGGTCTTTCCACCTTCTGGTGTCTTCTGCAATTTCTTTCTTTAGGGTTTTAAAGTTTTCATTGTAAAGGTCTTTTCCCTCCTTAGTTAGGTTTATACCAAGGTATTTCATTTTTTTAGGGGCTATAGTAAATGGTATTGTTTCTCTCAAGGCTTTTTCACTTCTTTCATTCTGGGCATATAGGAAGGCCTCTGATTTTTGCACATTTATTTTGTATCCTGCCACCCTGCTGAACTTCTCAATTAGTTCCAGGAGCTTCCTGGTGGAGTTTTTGGTATCACTCAGGTATAAGATCATGTCATCTGCAAATAGGGATAGCTTGACTTCTTCCTTGCTGATTTGAATCCCTCTTATGTCCCTTTCTTGCCTTATGGCTTCAGCTAAGACTTCAAGTACAATATTGAATAGAAGTGGTGAGAGTGGACAGCCTTGTCTAGCTGCTGATCAAAGTGGGAATGCTTCCAATTGTTCCCCATTGAGCATAATCCTTGCTGTGGGCTTGTTGTATATAGCTTTTATTATATTGATTAAGGTTCCTTCCATTCCCACTGTCTCTAGCGTTTTGATCATAAAAGGCTGTTGAATCTTGTCAAAAGCTTTTTCTGCATCTATCGCGAGTATCATGTGGTCTTGGACTTTGGACTTGTGTACATGATGAATTACATTTATTGATTTGCATATGTTGAACCAACCTTGTGTGCCTGGGATGAAGCCTACTTGGTCCCCGTGAATGATCTTTTTAATATGTTTTTGAATCCGATTTGCTAAGACTTTTTTGAGAATCTTTGTGTCTGTGTTCATCAGGGAGATTGGCCTATAGTTTTCCTTTTTAAGTGAATCTTTATTAGGTTTTGGGATTAAAACGATATTAGCTTCATAGAAGGAATTTGGTAGTGTTCCTTCCTTTGCTATTTGATGGAACAGTTTAAGGAGTATTGGTGTTATTAACTCCTTAAATGTCTGGTAGAACTCTGTGCTGAATCCATCTGGTCCAGGACATTTTTTTGGTGGGAAGATTCAAGATTACTTCCTCAATTTCCTTATATGTTATAGGACTATTTAAATAATTCACAACTTCTTGATTCAATTTAGGTAAGTTGTGTTTACTTAGAAATTCATCCATCTCTTTTGTGTTGTCAAACTTCACAGAGAATAAGTTTTTGAAATATGATGTTATAATTCTCTGAATTTCTTGGGTATCAGTAGTGATAACTCCATGTTCATTTCTAATTTTGTTAATTTGGGTTTTCTCTCTCTTGCTTTTGGTTAGTTTATCTAGGGGTGTAACAATCTTGTTGATTTTTTCAAAGAACCAGCTTTTTGATTGGTTGATTTTTTCTATCGTTTTCTTAATCTCGATTTCAGATATTTCTCCCCTTATTTTGCTAATCTCCTCTCTTCTACTGCTTTTGGGATCAGATTGCTCTAGTTTTTCTAAAGCTTTAAGCTGCATTGTTAAGTTGTTTATTTCTGATGT
The DNA here is from genome assembly GCA_023101885.1 of Typhlomys cinereus. Lineage (NCBI taxonomy): Eukaryota > Metazoa > Chordata > Mammalia > Rodentia > Platacanthomyidae > Typhlomys > Typhlomys cinereus. The sequence continues at coordinate 787,470 of JALPQD010000582.1, forward strand.
TTCCATTTTTTTGACGTAGGCATTAAGAGCTATGAACTTACCTCTTAGAACAGCTTTCATTGTGTCCCAGAGATTTTGGTAAGTTGTATTTTCGTTATCATTCACTTTCAGGAAATCTTGAATTTCCTTTCTAATTTCTTCCTGAATCCAGTTCTCATTCAGCATCATAGTGTTAAGTTTCCAATAGTTCGTGTATTTTCTCTTGTTTGATGTGTTGTGGATGTCCAGCTTTAGGCCGTGGTGGTCTGATAGGGCACAGGTAAGAATTTCAACTTTCTTGTATATGTGTAGATTCATTTTGTGGCCCAATATGTGATCTATTTTGGAGAAAGTTCCGTGTGCTGCTGAGAAAAATGTGTATTCTTTGGTGCGTGGGTGAAAAGTTCGATAGAGATCTGTAAGGTCCATTTCTTTCAGGGTTTGATTAAGTTCCAAAGTGTCTCTGTTAAGCTTTTGACCTGTTGATCTATCCCATGTTGATAGGGCGGTGTTGAAGTCCCCAAGAATTATCGTTTGGAGGTTGATTTCTTGCTTTAGACGCTGTAGGGTTTTCTTAATGAATGTGGAGGGGCCCGTATTGGGTGCATATATGTTCAGTATTGTGAAGTCTTCCTGGTGAATTGTACCTGTGACTAAAATGTAGTATCCATCCGTGTCTCTTATAATTTTCTTTGGTTTGAAATCCACTTTGTCTGATAGCATAATGGCTACCCCTGCCTGTTTTCTGCTTCCATTTGCTTGTAGAATTTTTGACCAGCCTTTTATTTTTAGAGCGTGCCTATTTTTTGTGGTGAGATGGGTTTCCTGAAGGCAGCAGATTGATGGATTGTGATTTTTAATCCAAGTTTGTAATCTGTGTCTCTTGATCGGTGAATTAAGTCCATTAACATTTAGTGTTATAATGGAGAGACTATTAATTCCAGACATTTATTATGTTTAGTAGCTTTTATAAGTATATTGCTTCGCTTTTAATGGTGTTATATTTGCCTTCTGTTCTCCTGGATATGCCTGTTTTTTTCTTCACGCTTGAGTATCATTTCTAGCATTTTTTGAAGGCCTGGTTTGGTGGACATGTATCCCTTAAACTTGTCTTTGTGCTGGAAAATTTTTCTTTCTCCCTCGATCATGACTGATAGTTTTGCAGGGTAAATCAGCCTGGGTTGACATTTTTGCTCATTCAATACTTGAAGTATGTCTCTCCAAGCTCTTCTTGCTTTTACTGTTTCGACTGAGAAGTCATTTGTTATTTTAATAGGTTTACCTTTAAAAGTGACTTGTTTTTTCTCCCTTGAAGCTCTCAGCACCAGTTCTTTATCTTGAATGTGGAGTGTTTTAACTATTATTTGCCGCGGCGTGCTTCTATTTTGGTCGTATCTGTTTGGGGTGCGGAATGCCTCTTGTATATGGATGGGCCTCTCTTTTTTTAGATGAGGAAAGTTTTCCTTGATGATTGTTTGAAAAATTTCCTCAGGGGTAGTATTTTGAGATTCTTGCTCTGGTATTCCATGAATACGCATGTTAGGCTTCTTCAGGGTGTCCCATATCTCTTGGATATTTCTCTCAAGTATCTTTTTGGCTTTAACCACCTCTTCCATTGAGCTGGTTAGTACTCCCACTTTATCTTCAAGGTCTGAAATTCTGTTTTCTGCTTCCTTAGTTCTGTTGATAAGACTCTCTGTGGCGTTCTGGGTTGAAGATAACTTGTCTTTTAGCTCAGTTTTAAACTCTGCTTGAGTTTGTTTTAACTGCTCTATGCCACTTTTTGTTTCTTGCACTGTTTTTCTCAACTCCTCCAGATGTCTGTTGTGTTCCTCTTCAAAGCGATTGATTCAATTATGTAATTCCTCCCGGATTTCCTCCTTCATAGTATTGAACATGGTAATGATCATATTTTGAAAGACCTTATCCTGGGTGAGGCTTTCTTGGCCTTTTTCCGCGGGTTCGTTCTTGTTGGAGTCTAACATTATGGGATTAATTTCTTCAGTGGGAAATTTGTTTACTTGAGTGTTGCTTCTCATGGATTTGCACTTTGACTTTGGCATTGTCATTTTAACTCTTAAGATCTCTCAATTTCACTAAACTGAATTATTTGGTATGGGGTCCTGGTGGGCGGACGGGGTCAGAGACTTACCTAGGGCGCGGGGTCAGGTCCGGCTGGACCACGCGTGCGCGTGCCAACCAGCAGAGTGGGGTGGGGTGAAAAGGGAGGATGGGCGCGTCAGCGTGGAGCTATTTAACCCGAGGGCAGCTGGGGCAGGGCCTGGGCGCAGGGGGAGGTCCTCCTCGTCCCTCGGCCCCCGCACGGCAGAGCCGGGTCCCTGTGGGCTGACCTGGTGTCCTAGGGCGCGGGGTGAGGCCCGGCTGGACCGCTCGCGGGGGTCCCGACCGGCGGAGCAGTGCGGGGTGAAAAGGGAGGAAATACAAATTTTTTTTTAATATTTATTTATTTGCGAATGAAGTGGGAAGAGCAGGCATGCATATGCCATGGTATATGTATGGAGATTAGAAGATAATTTTCAGAAGTCGGTTCCTTCCTTCCACCATGTGGGCTCTGGGAATTGATGTGAGTTCACCAGGCTGACACCATTGAACAATTTCACCAGGCATAATATGAGTTTAACAATATGAATTGACTTTAAACCAAATGCTATTAAATAACTGTGATATCTTTGAATTTAATTAATTGTGAGTAATAAATATTTTGTAGTAAATATGTAATAGAGTAAATCCTTCAGATTGAATTTGATACATATTTACAATTGGTTTTTAATTGTTTATTCAATTGTGCATGTGTGCGCGCACACGTGTGTGTGTGTGTGTGTGTATGTGTGTGTGTAGAACCACGGGCAAATTCTGGAACCACCGTGGACCGCGTCCACCTCCTCCTTGTTTATTCTGCCCCGGGATTCACAGGCTCCTCCCTACCAGGACCAGAAATGCAGGCCGCCCCCACTTCCGCCCAGCGTCTATACGTGGGGTCTAGGATCCAAACTCAGGACCTTCCACCTGCAAGGCGGAAGCTTAACCCCTGAGCCACCTCTCCAGCCCCCACAATTGGTTTTTATGTTACAACAGATTCTTAAAATAAACAAGTTAATGGAAGCCATAATTTTCCACATTTATAGGCATATTTTACTTTATTCTTCTTTCTTGTTAAGACACTATCACTCTCCAGAATCCAAATACCACCTCCTTTTTTTTTTTCATCACCATTCCTAACCCATCTTTGTCTTATTTCTTCTCTAGAGCTTTTAGGAAGATAATCTAGTCATACATTACAGTTCTATTTTGGAGATTTTTTCCCACCTGCAGTATGTTTGCATATTGTCAATAAGAAGTCATAATACCTGACAACAAAACCAAACAAAGACCCTTTCTCCAGGTGCCCGGGATGCACGCACACCAGCCAGGACACACTATGCCCTAGGTAAGCACCCCCTGCTTACCCCCAAACCCCAGGTAACCCACTAGTCCCAGCTTCTCCCACCAGCCAGTAGGAGCAGGCGCTGCCCCAGGCCGGGGAGGACCCCTGGGTCACTCCCCAGCTCCACAGGTTAATTGCACCTGCCCTGGAAACACACAGTCCAGCCAGGACATCCAATAGCACAGTCACTACAACCAACACTCAACAGATGGGATCTTGTGAAATTAAAGAGATTCTGTTCATATAAAGAGTTTGTACCAGGAGCACAAAGGCAACCCACAGAATGGGAGAAAATCTTCACTAACTATATATCTGATAGAGCTCTATTATCCAAAGTGCACAAAGAACTTAGAAAACTAAACACCAAGGAAACCAATGGCCCAATTAAAAAAAGAACCTTGGAACTTAAAAGAAACTTTACTAGGGACGAAATTAAAATGTCTAACAAATATCTTAGAAAATGCTCCATATCCTTAGCCATTGGGAAATGCAAATCAAAACCTCCCTGAGATATCATCTCACCCCGGTCAGGATGGCAAAAATCCACATTACAAATAACACCAAATGCTGGAGAGGATGCGGAGTGAGGAGAACTCTCCTACATTGCTGGTGGGAATGCAGGCTCATACAGCCACTCTGGCGAAACATCTGGCGATTCTTAAAGAAGTTAAAGATTGAAATGCCATATGACCCCACTATTAAACTTTTGGGAATAACCCCCCATACAGCAAAAATTCACCTCGATAGCACAAGCTCGACTATGTTCATAGCAGCACTGTTTAAAATAGAAAGTCATGGAATCAACCCAAATGTCCAACAATCGACAAGTGGATAAGGAAAATGTGGTACATTTATACATAAAAAATGACAAATTAATGAAATTTGCCAGGAAATGGATGGAATTAGAAACAATTATATTGAGTGAAGTATCCCAGACACAGAAAAAAAAGCGCCATATGTACTCCCTAATAGGTGGCTCCTAGTCAAACCCACTTAAAGACACTCAAAGATAAAATCTCTGTAATACCTACAGTAATTTTAAAGATTAAAAACAGGAGGGATGGGGAAGGAGGGTCCCACCAGAAACAAGGAGAGAGGGGATCATATTACAGCAGGGAAAATAGGCCACCATCAAGGACTGCAAGTAAGCAATGAGACATCTGGCTAATTTCAGACTTTCCTTCCTCATCATTTGCAACTGATGGGGAATGATCTCACCAGAAGGGGAGGTCATATAGTCTGGCAGATAGAAAGTAACCATTTTGCAAATGAGAGACTGACCCCTCCCTCATCACACTCTTACTTTTATTCCTTCTACCTTTGAATATACTCTTATAACAAGACTCTAATTTAACAGGTTTTTATCTCTGGCCAGGGGGTGACATCCAATACCCATCAGGATAGAGCCAAGGGCATTGCAGGAACATCAAAACTGAAAAAGAATATGAACAAGCCATAATTCAGAACATCAGAGACTCTATATCAACCACCTGGAACTAGGCCTGCCTAATTTCTCCCCATCCTGAATCTCAGGGAAATTTGCAGAAGAGGGGATGGTAAGATTGTAAGAGCCTATAGATGGGGAGGAGCAACGATATGCAAGATAATACATACAGTCAGGGCCAAAGCAATCACAATAGGACTTTGCATGACCTGCTCAATGACCAATACATTATTGACCCCTCAAAGTCTAGCATGGACTAAAGATACTAGGATCCTTAGAAGCTAGGGATTAACAGCTACAACAGTGTTCCTATACTTAAGAGGAACACAAGAAAGAGTTCTAGGAAATGCCACTGAGTCCTTATACTTCATCAGAGAGGCGGATCCAGAGGAAAATTTGACATACACATTAAAGGACGCTCCAGTGATGGCGGGAGAAGGCACTGGGAGATATGGAGGGAGGGAGAGAAAGAAAGAGGAAAACGAGGGAGGGAGCAAGGGGGTTCAGGAAGGGGTGGAGGGAGTGAGGGGACCAGGGTACCTATTAAGTTTTAAGTTTGTATGAGTGGAAGATTAATAAACACCGATTCAAAACTCATTATCTTACTCACAAACTGAATCCAAAATTATATCCAAAAGATTATGCAGTATAATCACGTCACTTCATTCCAGAAATGTAAGGATGGTTTAACATCCAAAAATCAATAAATGCCACTTACCGTATCAACAGACTCAAAAATCTAAAACTATATGATCCTTTAAATAGATGCTGACAGAGCTTTTGACAAAATTTAACATCCCTTTATGATAAGTTTTGGATAAAACAGGAATAAAGTGGATATATTTCAATATAATAAATGTTGTACAACAATCATAAAGCAAACATTATTTCAAATGGGGAAAAACTTGAAACATTCTCACTTAGATCAGGAATGAGACATGGCTGTCTACTTTTGCCACTTTTGTTCAATATTATTCTTGAAGTCCTTCCCAGAGCAATAAGGCAAGAGAGGGAGATAAAAAGGATACAAATAGGAATCGAAGGAGTTAAGTATCCCTGAGAGAACCACATGATTCCACCAGGACACTACTTGAATTAGTAAACAATTTCAGTGAAGTTGGCAGACTACAAAATCAATATACAAAAATCAGTAGCCTTCTTATATTTTAGAGACAATCAAGAAAGAAACAATGGAACCAATCCTATTCACAACAGCCTCAAAAAAAATTTGGAATAAACTTAACCAGGGAAGTGAAACCTTTACAATGCAAATTACAAAATACTTCTGAAAGAAAATAAAGAGGATATTAGAAGTTGGAACGACCTCTGATGTTCATGGACAGGTAAGATTAACACAATGAAAATGACTACCAAAGGAAATATACTGATTCAACGCAATTCTAATCAAAATCTCAGTGTAATTTGTCACAGAACTGGAAAAAACAATCTCAAAATTCATATGGAAAGACAAAAGACCCCATTAACCAAAACAAACTTGAGCAACAAAACACTGCTGTAAGGATTCCAAGTTGTACTACAGAACTACAGTAACAGCAACCAGACAACAGTGAGTGGGAAGAAAATAGGCACTACACAGAAACAGATGTCTTCATGTTAATTGTGAATACTTAATATTAAATTGCTATCTAAATATTTCTCATTATACCCTTAGATAAGAAAAGTTCTCAGCAATCATTCAAGATGCCCAACTTCAATAAAAGTTTACGGACGTGGTAATCCACAACTGGCTAGAGTACAGAGTATAAGCATCCCTGTAATACTCAGCCCTAATCTGGCCATAAAAATCTTTCCCCATCCCAAGGTTCAAGGAAAATTTTGGAATCAAGGTCAATATGATTGTAAGAGCCTAGTGGTGTGGAGATATACTGCTGGCTAAGACATTTCATTCACAACAAGGATGCTTCTTTCAGGAACTAATTGCAAATAAGATCTATTACCACCATATATACACAATGGCAGACATATAAATATTCCCTCATGGATCAGCAAGGATCTCAGGAGAAATAATTACACTCAGTAAGAAATCTCTGGGGCAGGTATTGGACAAAAGAAGGGGGTGATTCTTACTTGTGTGTTTCACACTGAAGGTCAAATATACTACCACAGAGACCAGGCTTACTAACTAACACAGACAGCACTGTGTCCTGTGAATATTTCCAAAGGACTCTATATCTTATTACAAAGACATTTGTCCCTCTGTGGTCACTACAGCTATATTCACAATAGAAAGAAAATGGAATCAGCCAATATGCCCATAAGAAGAGATATAAGTGATAGAAATAAAGTGTATTTACACAATGGAATACTATTCAGTCATCAGGAAGGATGTGATTATGAAATTTGCTGGTAAATGGAAGGAACTAGAAAATATAATGAGAGAACTATTTCAGCCATTGAAAGAAGAATACCACATGTTATCACATGTGAATGCTAGGATTAAATTCTTGATTGAAGTATTTGACTTGGAATTCCTGTAAGTTTCAGAAAACCTGAAAGGGACAAATGAGTAGGAGGGAGTAAGGGGAATGAAAGTTAGTAAAGATTTCAGAGAAGGAGACATAAGATAATATGAGTGAGTGGCAGTTTGGAGGAATAATAATGGGAGAAAATACATAGGGGGAATGAGGAGATGGAGTTTAAGAACGACTGAGTGACTAATGGAAAAAAAAACCTAAAAAGGTGGGATATAATCAGAGAGCAACCTCCTATGGTATTAGTATGACATAAAAATATTTTAGTTAAATAAAAGTGACAAGAATGGATAGTTTCTGTACACAGTAGCACAAAAAAGAGGAAGATAGAGGACAAAACAAAAATGCACTGGGTTGCTTCACACAGAGGCAATTAAATAATGTTATCAGTAATAAGTATGTGATACTTCATAATTTGCTGGTCAGAGAGGTCTTGAAGGCTTCCCAAATTATGTAGGCTTATGCCATTGCTCTTGGTTGCCCTCTAGAAACTGGTGGTAAGACCCTATTACTGAAGATGCAACACACATGGATCACATGACATGAGCAAAAAACACTGGATGGAATTTGTCTGTCCTCCTCGCAGGATAGCTTACCTAGTACTAGAGAGCACTGTAGAAGCTATCAGGAGAGCAAAACAAAGGTCTCATCCATATGTGAAATATGCAAGTTGCAATAACAAACAGGTGATCTTCTGTGTAATAGTGGCATAAATAGTAACATGGCAACCAACGTATTTCTGATCTGATTTATAGCCCACTTTCCAGGAAGGAACACATTCCTGGTACTGAAAACTAGAACAAGAATCTATGAAAGGGAAGGATATAAGTCTATGAGGAAGAGAAGGCTATGAATGTTTAGTCATGATAACATTACATCAAAATTACTTTTAAAAAACTGTTATGCCCATAGATTGAAAGAGTACTCAGCACTCAACATACAAGCTTCCTTCTACAATTGAAGGTGTTTACTACAAAAAAAGCACAATTTACCAAAATTCAGAGAATAAGAGACTGAAAACCACTTGGTTTTAAACAGGACCTCTAAGTCATATCCACCTATACTTCAAGAGGAGGCAGTAAGATTTTATGAGCCTGAAGTGGGACAGTGGAGGACCATACAAAATTCTGCAAGTTAATGGAACCAGGAAACAGACATAGATAGCTATTATGCTCTCAGACAAAGTGGACTTCAAACCAAAAAAAAATTATAAAAGACACAGATGGATACTGTATTTAGTCACAGGTACAATTCACCAGGAACACTTCACAATACTGAACATATATGCACCCAATACGGGCCCCTCCACATTCATTAAGAAAACCCTACAGTGTCTAAAGCAAGAAATCAACCCCCAAACAATAATTCTTAGGGATTTCAACACCACCCTCTCAACATGGGATAGATCAACAGGTCAAAAGCTTAACAGAGACACTTTGTAACTTAATCAAACCCTTAAAGAAATGGACCTTAAAGATCTCTATGGAACTTTTCACCCACGCACCAAAGAATACACATTTTTCTCAGCAGCACACGGAACTTTCTCCAAAATTGATCACATACTGGGCCACAAAACGAATCTCCACATATACAGGAAAGTTGAAATTATAGCATGTGACCTATCAGACCACTACGGCCTAAAGCTGGACATCCACAACACAACAAACAACAGAAAATACAGTAACTACTGGAAACTTAACACTATGATGGATGCTGAATGAGAACTGGATTTAGGAAGAAATTAAAAAGGAAATTCAAGATTTCCTGAAAGTGAACAATAATGAAAATACAACTTACCAAAATATCTGGGACACAATGAAACCTGTCCTAAGAGGTAAGTTCATACTTCTTAATGCCTTCATCAAAAAAAAATGGAAGCATCACAAATAAATAACTTAACAATGCAGCTTAAAGCTTTAGAGAAACTACAGCAATCTGATCACAAAAGCAGTAGAAGAGAGGAGATTAGCAAAATAAGGGGAGAAATATCTGAAATCAACATTAGGAAAACGATACAGATAATCAACCAGTCAAAAAGCTGGTTTTGTGAAAAAAAATCAATAAGATTGATACATCCCTAGCTAAATTAACCAAAAGCAAGAGAGAGAAAACCCAAATTAACAGAATTAGAAATGAACATGGAATTATCACTACTGATACCCAAGAAATCCAAAGAATTATATCTTCATATTTCAAAAACTTACACTCTGTGAAATTTGACAACACAAAAGACATGGATGAATGACTAAGTAAACACAACTTACCTAAATTGAATCAGGAAGTTGTGAATTATTTAAATGGTCCTAAAACAGATAAGGAAATTGAAGAAGTAATCTCGAATCTTCCCACCAAAAAATGTCCCAGACCAAATGGATTCAGCACAGAGTTCTACCAGACATTTAAGGAGTTAATAACACCAATACTCCCTAAACTGTTCCACCAAATAGCAAAGGAAGGAACACTACCAAATTCCTTATATGAAGCTAATATCGTCTTAATCCCAAAACCTAATAAAGATACACTTAAAAAAGGAAACTAGGCAAATCTCTCTGATGAACACAGATGCAAAGATTCTCAACAAAGTCTTAGCAAACCGGATTCAAAAACATATCAGAAAGATCATTCATGGGGATCAAGTAGGCTTTATCCCAGGCAAACAAGGTTGGTTCAACATACGCAAATCAATAAATATAATTCATCATATAAACCAGTCCAAAGTCCAACACCACACGATACTCTCGATAGATGCAGAAAAAGCTTTTCACAAGATCCAACAGCCTTTTATGATCAAAAAGCTAGAGTCAGTTGGAATGGAAGGAGCCTTTATCAATATAATAAAAGCTGAATACAAAAAGCCTTCAGCAAGGATTATAGTCAATGGGGAAAAACTTGAAGCATTCCTGCTTCGATCAGGAACTGGACAGAGCTGTTCACTCACACCACTTATGTTCAATATTTTACTTGAAGTCTTAGCTGAAGCCATAAGACAAGAAAGGGACATAAAAGGGATTCAAATCGGCAAGGAAGAAGTCTAGCTATCCCTACTTGCAGATGATATGATTTTATATCTGAGTGATCCCAAAAAGTCCACCAGGAAGCTCCTGGAACTAATACAGAAGTTCAACAGGGTGGCAGGATACAAAATAAATGTACAGAAATCAGTGGCCTTCCTATATGCCCAGAATGAAAGAAGTGAAAAAGCCCTGAGAGAAACAATCCCACTTACTATAGCCCCTAAAAAAAATGAAATACCTTGGTATAAACCTAACCAAGGAAGTAAGAGACCTTTATAATGAAATCTTTAAAACCCTAAAGAAAGAAATTGCAGAAGACACCAGAAGGTGGAAAGACCTTCCACATTCCTGGATTGGTAGAATCAACATCGTAAAAATGACCATCCTACCAAAGGCAATATACAAATTCAATGCTATACCAATTAAATCCCAACTCAATTTTTTAAAGCAGGTGACCAAACAATCTCAAAATTCATGTGGAGGCACAAAAGACCCAGGATAACAAAGACAATCCTCTATAACAAAAACACTGCTGATGGTATCACCATACCAAATCTTAGTGGATACTACAGATCTATAGTTATAAAAACAGCCTGGTACTGGCTCCAAAACAGACACACAGATCAATGGATAAGGGTTGAAGACACAGATATAAGCCCACACAACTACAGCCATTTGATCTTTGACAAAGGGACCCAAAAAATCCAATGGAAAAAGAACAGTATCTTCAACAAATGGTGCTGGCAAAACTGGATCTCCACATACAGAAGATTAAAACTGGAGCCATACTTGTCATCATGTACAAGAATTAAGTCCAAATGGATCAAGGACCTTGATATAAGGCCAAAGACTATAAAAACCATAGTTGAAAGGGTAGGGAACTCCCTCGAGTTGACTGGGCCAGGCCAACAGTTCCTAAACAGACATCCAACAGCACAGTCACTACAACCAACACTCAACAGATGGGATCTTGTGAAATTAATGAACTTCTGTTCAGATAATGAGATTGTAACACAAGCACAAAGGCAACACACAGAATGGGAGAAAATCTTCATTAATCACATATCTGATAGAGCTCATATTATCCAGAGTGCACAAAAAACTTAGAAAACTAAACACCAAGGAAACAAGTGGCCCAATTTAAAAATGGACCTTGGAACTTAAAAGAAACTTTACCAGGGTGAAATTAAAATTTTTAGCAAATATCTTAAAAAGTGCTCCACATCCTTAGCCAGCAGGGAAATGCAAATCAAAACTTCCCTGAAATAGCATCTCACCCAGGTCAGGATGGCAAAAATCCACAATACAAACAACAACAAATGTTGGAGAGCATGTGGAGAAGGCCACTCTCCTACATTGCTGGTAGGAATGCAGGCTCATACAGCCACTCTGGCGAGCCCTCTGGAGATTTTTAAAGATATTAAAAATTGAAATGCCATGTGACCATGCGATTCCACTTTTGGGAATAACCCCCCATGCAGCAAAAATTCACCTCAATAGCACAAGCATGACCATGTTCATAGAAGCACTGTTTTTAATAGCAAAGTCATGGAATCAACCCAAATGTCCAACAGTTGATGAGTGGATAAGGAAACTGTGGTACATCTATACAATGGAGTACTACTCAGCCATCAAAAATGATGAATTAATGGAATTTGCCACGAAGTGGATAGGACTAGAAACAATTATATTGAGTGAAGTATCCCAGACAGAGGAAATTAAGCGCTGTATGTATTCCCCAATTGGTGGATCCTAGTAACAAACCCACTTAGAGACATTTAAGGATAATTCTCTGTAATACCTACTGTTGGGCCTTCAAGCTTGAGGCCTGCTGGAAATTCCTAAGCCTGGCTGGAGTTTCAGGATCTGTCCTTGAGTTCTAAAACTTATCTCTGACTCCCTCCTCTTCTCTCTGATGTAGTGCTGCTGTAACTTCCCCTCACTGACCTAGACACATCCCTTTGGCTGCCTTTCTCCTTCACCACCCCTCAAGCCATCTAGCTCTCCTCCCAGCAGGACCCTATATAAACTCAGATGCTATTCAATAAAGTTGAGATCCTGCTTTGACAAGTTTCCCAGCCTGGCGTGTTTCTCCCCGGTGGTGAGGGGGGTCCAGGTCCAGGTCGCGACACTCATCACTCGCCCAGCCCCGAGGGATATTTGGCTGGACCAGAATCCCTCAATCGCACAAGGTGCAAGGCCATCCCTACCCCCTGCAGATTGTTGCCCCATGTGAGGGGAACCTCAACTCGCTGGTGGACAGTCGGTCTTTCGGGTGAGTGTACCTCCATAAATTATGGGGAAGTCCTTGTCCCAGGCTAATCCAGCCCTGGATTCATTCCTTAAGGGTACTTTTAAAGAGCCGAGGTTTAAACCTCACTGACAATCAGGCACAGCAATCATGGTCCTGCTTGTTTAAAGTGGCTCCTCGGCTGCCTGAGAGTTATCTCTTTGACTGGGACATGTGGGATAGAATAGAGAATTTGATTAGGAGAGCTCAAATAGAGAAAAGGGAAATTCCTCCTTTGGGGGTCGTCCTGACTGTTTCTGCCTTAACAGACTGTTTTCCACCCAGACCCCCAAGAGAGAAGGAAGCTCGGACCCCTAGTGAAAACAAAAAGGAGACAGAAACAAAGCCAAAGCTCAATTCTAGCCTGAGCTCTCCCCGCTGATCTGGCTCTCTTTACCCCTCCCTAGATCCTTTCGAAAGCGCCCCCTGGCCTTCAAAAGGAACACCTCCTTCAGACCCTCCCCTCACTCCTCAACTAATCCTGTTTATCACCTCTCTATGCCTCTGTCCTCACCTCCCTCTGTGCATCAAACAGTGGAGCTCTTTCCTGTTAATATTAACCCGGGCGTCCTTGTCTCATCTGTTTTATTGTGATTGTTGTTCTCATTGTCCTTGTTATTGGACTGAAGCCTTTCTTCCTCCTTGACTGGTCTTAACATGGGACAGACTTAGATGACTCTTTTATCTCTTATGACAGACCACTTTTGGGGAGTTTAGGGAAAGAACTCAAAAATCTAAGTGTTGAAATTAAAAAAAGAAAATTAATCACTCCCTGTTCTGATTAATGGCTCACTTTCAAGGCCAGCAGATGTGTGTTTTAAACTGTCTTCTTTTTAATTTACCTAATAACACCTCTATTTTAATTTCTAAAGCAACTAAGGAAAGAAAGCCTCTGCGCTTCTGCCCCCCTGTACTGGAGGGGCCAGAAGAAACTGTCTGTCGTTTTTGTGCTGTGTCTGTGATGATCTCATTTTAAGAGTTACTTTAAGTGTTTTGACTTGCTTACTTATCTGGATTTCCCATAATATGTGTGTTTTATGTTTTAAAATAACTAAGCTATGGCCACTTCAAATTATTGTGTGCTTATAATCACATTTTGGTTTTTGACTCTTTTTATTATTTGGCATGCTCAATTTAAATGCATATGCACACTTAAAAATGAATTATTTTGATAACATTAAAAGGCCTGAGTACGTACTGACTAAAATATTTTGTTTTAGCTTGATTTTTAATGAAGCTTCACAAAAGGTGGTATTGTGTTTTTACCTAGGATCTGATAACATCACTTTTGTAGTACCTTTAAAAGTTTGTTTTCCTATGTATAATACCAATATCTAGCAACCAGAAAGGAAAACTGATCTCTGGGAAATTCATTGGAATTTTTTCATTCTCCTGGTATGTATGAGCTCCCTTCCTTGGGGGCAAGTCTGCTTTCTAATTCCAGGTGTACTCCTGTGTTATGCTAAAATCTTGCTAACTTAATTTGGATATAATTTTTTTTTTTTTTTTTTTTTTAAGATGAGGTCTACTGTTTTTGCCTCTTTTAAAGGACATTTCTTAAAGGATAAACAACAGGAAACCATCAAGTGTAAAGAAAATATGTATGGACTTAGATGTGCAGAAGGTTTAAAAAAAGGTTTATAAAATGAAATATGTTACTTAAAAAGTTAAAATATGTACAGGAGGTTTATGACTTGGTTACTTAAAAAATGTTAAAGTATGTTGGAAAGGTTTATGGTATGTTAGGTTTATTAAAAAAACCTAAAAATTAAACATGATCAATTAAAGAAAGCCCCTGGAATTCCCTTGTTTTTGTTATTAATAAGGCTAATGGCTCATGAAGACTTTTACATAATTTGAGAAAGAAAAATGAAAGGATGGTTCCTTTTGGGACCCCTCAAAGGGGCTTGCCCTGGATTCCAGCTATTCCTAAAGATTATTATTTGACTATTATTGACATTAAAAATTATTTCTTCTCCATTCCTCTTCACCCAGAGGATGCAGAAAAATTTGCATTCTCCGTCCCCTCCATTAACTATAGGGGGCCAGATTTAAGATATGAATGGACTGTTTTACCTCAGGGAATGGCTAATAGCCCCCCGATTTGCCAATATTTTATGTCACAAGTTTTTTCATCCTTTCTTGGCCGCACCAAAATTTTATTTTACATTTATATGGATGATATAATTTTGGGGGCTTCCTCTCCAACGGATCTCCAAGAATTAACTAATGAGTGCCTTACTACCCTGGAGGCCAACAAGTTCAGAATGGCTCCTAATAAAATTCAGACTGTTCCTCAAGTATCCTTCAAGATACTGGGCTCTATACTGTCCCTCGATACAGTTTCCCCTATCAAGCCTCAATTACATATCAAAGACTCTTATACATTGCCCCAACTACAGAAACTCCTGGGAGAGATTAATTGGATGAGGCCATGGATACTCATCACTACAGAAGAACTGTCTCCCTTGTTTGATCTTTTAAAAGGCCTGGACCTCTCCTCCCAGGTGACACTCAACCCTTATCATCGTAAGATTCTTCAAAATATTCAACGAGCAATAGACCTATCTGCCTTAAAGAGATATGACCCCAGCCTTCCCATTGTCCTTTATCTTTTTTCTGGAGAAATGTTATGTACCACCATGTTGGGGCAAGGAGGTGATCCCTGTCAATGGATACACCTCTCCACTGGGGGGGCCCCTAGAGTTTATTCTATGACTAATCAAATTGCCGACTGTATTGTTAAAAGCAGAGACACTTGCACCTGATTGTTTGGCCTAGAACCTCACTCTCTTATTGTTCCTCTTAAGTTGTCAGACTTTACCGGGCTCCAAAGAAATAATGACAGGGTCGCCTTAGCCCTTGAAGGATATTTAGGGAAAATTGCCATTATGGCTCTCACAAATGGATGAATTCATTTTCCAGACTGAACTGGAAACCCCCTAGGCTCTTCCTACCTCAACCTGACCCTAACTTTCTTACTGTGTTTACAGATGGAGGGCGCTTAGGAGCCTCCTTAGTGGCTTTTCCCCCTCATAAGAAGAGGCAATCATTGCTTCCCCTTAAAAGTATCGCCCATGAGGTTGAGGGCTCAACACAATTTAAAGAGCTGTTTACAATAGTGCTAGCACTGAACACCATACCGGAGACCTTTAATTTATTTTCGGATAGCCTTTATGTTGTTAATCTGCTGCCCAATCTAGTTGATGTCTATATTAAGTTAGATTTTAATCTTATTACTCCATTAATGCTACAAACTCAATTGCTACTCAAACAAAGACTTAACCCCATCTTCATCCAACACCTTCGGGGTCACCAAAATCTTCCTGGGTTTCTATCTGAAGGAAATGCCCTGACAGATAAGATGGCATCTGCTTTAACTCTTCAGGAGGCAACCAGCTTATACCGGTTAACTCACGTTAACTGGAGGGATCTCCATCACAAATACGCTTTGGTGCCCATCAAGGATCTTAAAAAAATCATCCGTACTTATAAATCATGCCCACCCTTTCTACAGCTCCCTCCTTTACAAAAAATGGGAGTTAACCCCCATGGTTTGCGACCTAACAACCTTTGGCAGACGGATGTTACTCACTACCCTCCCTTTGGTAGACTAAAATATATTTTCCTCACTATTGACACTTTTTCTCACGCTTGCTGGGCTACAGCACATACAGGAGAAAAATCTAAACATACTGTTAGCCATATGTTACAATGCTTCGCTGTTCTTGGTTTGCCTGATCAACTTAAAACAGATAATGGCCCTTGCTTTATTAGTCAGGCATTTGCCAAATTCCTCCAGACGTGGAATATTACCCACTCCACTGGCATCCCTCACAACCCTAGGGGACAGGCAATCATAGAACGTCATAATCAAACTCTTAAAGCTCAATTACAAAAACAAAAGGGGGAATCCCTTCCCCCACATGATCAGCTTAAAAAAAGCCCTACTAACACTCAATATTTTAAATGTGGTAAAAACGGACCCAGAAACACCATTCCAGAGACATTGGACTTCTAAGATCTCATACAAGTCCATTCTGGTCCGTTGGAGAGACCCCGACAGGGGCATGGAGGGGCTCCGACCCTCTCATTACAGCTGGAGGAGGGTTTGGCTGTGTCTTCCCCCAGGATGAACAGCTCCCTATTTGGGTCCCTGCTCAGGATCTACAATACTTCCCTCAGGGAAAAAATAATCAACACAGGCCCATGGAACGCAACACCCCTGAGGGTGACACTTCTGCTCTTTCCCCAGGCCCCAACGATGACACTGTCGATCCTGATGACCTCCATGATGATGATCTTCTCCCTGCCATGTGATGGAGGATTTGGGACCCTCAAAATGCCCGGGCCATCCTTAGTAACCAGACAGGGAAGCCCTGTGACTGTTCTGGGGGGACATACACCTCCCTCCCCTCGGGGGGATATAGCAACCAGACAGTTGAGTGCGCTGGCAAAAAAACCTACTTCTAGAAGACAACGTCATCTTATATTGGGGGAGGTAATGCCATCTGGAGGTGTGTTACCAAGCCCAAAATAATCCCGGTTGTAGGTAACCGCCCGGGACCTTGCCCCTGCTCCACATTCTACCCAGCCATGCACTCCTCTTGTTATTCTACCATCCAACAATGCTTTGACTACCAACAGACTACCAACAAGACATACTGGACTGCCACGCGCCAAGAGGGGAGAGAAACCTTGACACAGGACAGTATAACTGGAGACTCCGGGTCTGCTGTCTCCCTCTGTTTTGACGAGGTGGGGCACACAGTTTGCTGAGATTTAAATGGCCCCATAGGATTCTCAGACAGGGGAGGGGTTCAAGATGAACTTAAAGAACTTCAAGTTGAACATAGAATAGAGAGATTCCTTCAGAATATGTTCCCTCAACTTAATTACCACCCTATAGCTCTCCCGGGGACATGGGGAGAACTTTTTCTTGATCCTCTTACTGAATCCTTATTATAAATGATTTTTACTCTTCTAAATACAACAGCACCGTCTCTTGCCCAGGATTGTTGGCTCTGCCTCAGGCTTGGACCTCCCTGGCCTTTAGCCCTTCCAGCTAACGCATCCCAAGGCCTTACCTCCCCTACTACAAACTGCACTAAAGGTCTTCCTTTGCCTGTTCAGTTAATAACAACCTCCATCAAGACCACCTGCCTCTGGGCTCTACCATCCACAAATAACAACAGCTTGGATCTTGGAGGCATACATCCTTCCTTTTGCGCAGACAACCTCACCGTGAATAATTCCCTGAGGTGCCCGGACGCTGGCTTTATTTTTGTATACAGTAGGGGAATGGCTTACTCCTTCCTGCCTCCTAATTGGACAGGTCTTTGCTTACCAGCTTCCCTCCTCCCAGATATTGATATTATAAGAGGGAATGAACCCTTACCCATTCTGTCCTTTGACCTTATCGGGGAGACATTTAAAAGAGTCATCCAGGTGATCCCCCTCCTTGTGGGGCTTGGAATTACAGCAGGGGTAGCCACAGACACAGCAGGCCTGGGCACCTCCTTGGGCCTTTATAATAAGCTATTCCAGAGACTCATTGATGATGTTCAGGTTGTGTCTGAGACTGTAATTGAACTACAGTCTCAACTTAACTCTCTGGCCAATGTTGTTCTCCAGAATCAGAGAGGATTAGATGTTTTGATGGCCAAAGAAGGAGGGCTTTGTTTATTTCTAAAGGAAAAGTGCTATTATTATGTCAATAGATCAGGAATCATTCAAGATAAGATCAAGAAGCTCCAGGAGGATCTAAAACGCCGACAGCATAAATTTCAAGACAGTCCTTTCTGGACCAGCTTCCATGGCCTCCTACCCTACCTCACTCCACTTTTTGGCCCCCTAGCCACCATACTTCTTTTTGCAGCCATTGGACCTTGTGTGATTAATGCCCTTGTTTGCTTTATTAAGAGGCAAATTGAATCTGTACAGCTTCATCAGGTCCAGGTCCATTACCAAAGACTCGCCACGGAGGAATCCATCCTCCACCCCTGAGCCTGATCTGACTAGGCATTACCTGAGGGCTGGTGGCCAGAGACGGGTAAGTGGGAGCCCAGCCGGAGATCAACCTAAGACAGAACTTGTAACACTTAAAGCTACAAGCTCCCATGACGGGTAAGATTCCAGAGGGAGGCTTCCACACATAAGACAGACACAGTCACTCAAGACCATATGGTCTGTCTGGTCACAGGTGACCTCCTGAACCGTTTCATACAAAAACAAAAGGTGGAAATGTTGGGCCTTCAAGCCTGAGGCCTGCTGGAAATTCCTAAGCCTGGCTGGAGTTTCAGGACCTCTCCTTGAGTTCTGAAACCTATCTCTGACTGAGGCCTGCTGGAAATTCCTGAGTCTGGCTGGAGTTTCAGGACCTGTCCTTGAGTTCTAAAACTTATCTCTGACTCCCTCCTCCCCTCTCTGATGTAGTGCTGCTGTAACCTCCCCTCACTGACCTGGACACATCCCTTTGGCTGCCTTTCTCCTTCACCACCCCTCACACCACCTTCTTTCTCCTTCACCACCCCTCACGCCACCTAGCTCTCCTCCTCCCAGAAGAACCCTATATAAACTCAGATGCTATTCAATAAAGTTGAGATCCTGCTTTGACAAGTCTCCCGGCCTGGTGTGTTTCTCCCCGGTGGTGAGGGGGGTTTAGGTTACGACACTCATCACCCGCCCAGCCCTGAGGGATATTTGGCTGGACCAGAATCCCTCAATTGCACTAGCTGCAGGGCCATCCCTACCCCCTGTACCTACAGCAATTGCAAAGATTATGAACAGGAGGGATGGGGAAGGAGGGCCACATTAGAAACAAGGAGAGAGAGGGGAGCATGTTACAGCAGAGAAAATAGGCCACCATCAAGGACTGCAAATAAGTAATGAGACATCTGGTTAAGTTCACAGAATTTCCTTCCTGATCATTTATAACTGATGGGGTATGATCTTACCAGAAGGGGAGTGCAAATAATCTGGCAGATAGAAAGTAACCATTTCGCAAATGGGCAATTGACCCCTTCCTCACCGCTTTTTCCTACTTTCATTCCATTTACCTTTGAATGTGCTTTTATCACAAGACTCTAGTTTAACAGCTTTTTGTCTCTGGCCAGGGGGTGACATAAAATGCCCACCAGGATGGAGTGAAGGGCATTGCAAGAGCAGCAAAACTGCAAAAGAAAATCAACAAACCACAATCCAGAACTTCAGAGACTCTATATCAATCACCCGAAATTAGGCCAGCCTAATCTCTCCCCATCCTGAAGCTCAGGGAAATTTGCAGAAGAGGGGGCAGTAAGATTGTAAGAGCACAAGGATGGGAGGAGCAATGATATGCAAGATACTCCACACAAGTTAGGGCCGAAGCAATCATAATTGGTCTTTGCATGCCCTGCGCAATGTCCAACACACTATTGTCCCCACAAAATCTAGCATTTGCTAAAGGCACTAAGATCCTTGGAGGCAAGGGATTGACCACCACAGTAGTGTTCCTATGCTTAAGGGGAACAGAGGAAAGTGTTCTGGGAAATGCCACTGGATCTTTGCATCTCATTGGAGAGGAGGACGCAGAGGAGAGTTTGGCACATGCACATTAAAGGATGCTCCAGGGAGTGGAGGGGGAGGCACTGGGGGATGGGGAGGTAGGAGGTGGGGGATGGGAAGGAAGGGGGAGTGGGGGGTTGGAGGGAGGGAGGGGACCGGTGTACCTATTAAGTTTGTATGAGTAGAAATAAAAAAATACAAAAAATTGTGTCTTTTGCCAATAGATTGTTTTCTCTATTCAATGTTAACATGCAGAAAGTACCTAGGTAATTGTTGATACTTCACATTATTTTATTATATTATAAATATAATTATTGTAATAAACACTCTCTTGGTGTTAATAATAAACATTTAGGCGTGTGAAATCGATTTACATAGTACAGCAGTTGCTTATGTTGTGCAAAGCAATGGGTTCAATACCCAGAATCATAAAAATATGAGATGAACTAAAATAGTACTCATTATTTTTCTATTGTACAATATAAAATACGTCTATAAATGTATATTTTCTAGCTTTACATGTGACCAAATTTCAAGATGTTACCTTAATCTTTAAGTTATATGTATTACTCCATTCTCTGAAGTTTGTGAACTTTCAGATTTCCAGCTTTTCATTTCAGTAGTTTACTTACTTTAATTGCTCTGTAGATTTTTTCCAACTGATGATGAACATATGATATTTCTGCCTCTGTTTTTCTCTGCTATTGTGGAAATATTCTTTAAGTCTCCTGACAAATGACTTAAGAACTTTTTTTGAAATATATATATATATGTATATATACATATATATATATTTGAGTCAGAGAGTGGAAGATAGTGATTCAGGTTATGTTCTGCTATGTTTTAAAATGTTTGTTTTTCACTAACACAAATTTATCATTCAAAAAAGTTCATTTGTTTTCAACCATTGAGTTAGTGACTACTTTCATTGTGGTTACACAACATACATGGATCCTTAACTTAAATATCAAAGCCCTGGTGAGAAATAATCAGCTCTTCTCAATAATCAAAACTGATGCTATGCTGTCATATATTAAAAAGAGATCTTGGGGCAAGTGGAAGAACATATGCTTATTTTGAGAGCAATAAACATATAATCCGTGTTTATTAGTTTTCTATAAAATGAAAATGTATTTCGTGAATTTATTTTTATCATTTTATTCCATAGACATTTTGTTTTTACATTGTTCTTTTCCTAACACTAAAAACTCTTTGCTTTTATAATTGCTGTCAGTCTAAAGGGCATAAGAGAGTACCTCATTAACAGTGAAGTTGAATCACCCTCTCCTTTTCTGAACTAGCAATATAATTGTCTCACTTAAGAATTGCTTCGGTTCATGAGTTTCTATAATTTTAAATTTTATTTTTTTCTATGAACACCTTATTAATTCAAATATAACAACACTTCATACATTATATCTATCTCAAGGTATGTATTTTATATTCTGTGCTTTGTCAAAAGGATGCTCCAGGGGATGAAAGGGGGGAAGGAGGAGGCACTGGGAGAATAGGAGGGAGGGGGTTGAAAGGAAGGTGAAAAGGGGGGGAGGGTGCAAGGGAGACTGGGGAAGGGTGGAGGGAGAGAGAAGACCAGGGTACCTATTAGGCTTGCATGATTGGGGAAAAAAAACTATATTCTGTGCTTTGTTTGGATGAAAAGAAATTATTTATTTTATTGTAGTACAAATTATATATATTTTCTTCTTGAATTGTACTTTTCATGCCATAGAGAGCCTCCTTCACTGATATCTTGATATTTTTGTACTCTCTTCACAAAATATTTTGAGTTTTGCATCTACTGTATGGTTGTTGATGCTGTATGTGATCAAGTTTCATTTTCATGGTTAACCAAAATACTTACATTTTTCACTGATTTTCAGTATCATTCATATCTCACAACTCATGTATTCTACTCATTTTTCTCTCAGAGAAAATTCTCCATACAATTTACAATATAATTGATTAAGATTTTATCAGTATCAAATATAAATCTCTAATACATATTTTGTTCTTTAAAAATGCAGTTTTTATCATGGGTCCATTGTCTTTTAATATTTGGTCTGCAGTTTGTTACATTCCTGAAAAAATTTTATTTTACTTGTGTCTTGAATGACATGGAATCTAAAAATGAGGCTGGAATACTAAGATGATTGTAATATGTGACATTCATGCCCCAAATATAGTATATTTCTCCATTTATTTCCCCCATAAAGATTATTGATTAGTTATGTAAAGTAAAACAATCATTCTTAATTATTTTGTGCATAGTTTTTCTTAGAATTTCTATCAACTTAGTAGTATTCAGGGTAGAAACTTTAAGTCAAAACTATTTATTTGTGTACCTTATATGCATAAATTAATCAATTACAGGCATCACAATTTGAACATTATAATGTGCTATTTCTTTAATGTAATTTTTGTTATTACTTAAAACAACCATACACTTTTCCTAAATTCTCTAGTAATTTAACTATCTCTTGAGAAAATGGTATTAATAAGGTAGTGGGAATTAGTTTCCATTTCTTGTCTCCTGTACAGAAACTTTAGTTTGAACAACAATCCATGAATGAAATGTTTTCACAAGCAGTAAAATGATAAATGACCATACAGCACCTGAGTATGGCAGGCAGGCATGGAAGAAGAAAAGATACAATAAAGTTGGCAATAAGGACAGTTTTACATTAATAGTGCTTACCTTCTCACAGATAGAGATGGAGAGAGATAAAGAAAGACAGAAAGAGAGAAAGAGAGACAGAGAAAGAAAGAGAGAGAGAGAGAGATCCTCTGTGTAATAGAAGAATAAAATAATTTACCATAGTGAATTCTGGTGCTGCTATGGCACCCACAGATCCATGTTCCAAGGAATCAACCCAAAAATCACTCCGTTAGAGCTAATACCCAGGTCCAAGTCTGATAGATCAAGTTTTCCTATCTTTCCCTCAAAATTTAGGGCACAAATTCACCCCAACAGTCACAGGTAACACATCTATTATGTAGAACCAGGTGCTAAGACAGTTTCCAGGTATTAGTAACCAAGACAAGACCTGTGGATCCAAATACAAATATCATGTCAGTATTAGGCTATTCCTGATAAATTCAATCTCATAACCCATTCTAGATTCACTTCAGTTCCTTATATTTCTTTTGGACATAAGCTGCACCTCTGGATCTGAACTCAAACACTAGACTTTCCTGTCTAGAGATCTGGATAACACATTCAATGATTTCAGAGAAATCCTAGCTTGAACAGTTCCAAGAAGCTTTGAATCTTTATATAGATTCTCCAGTAAATGAATTTCCCTGAAAAAAAAAACAAACTATCAAGATTATAAGACCATACTTTTACAAATAGCAAGATACCAATGCACCAAATCCATTTGCTATTTCATTAAGTAATATTATTCAAACTCATGGTTTTGTACATAATAACTGCTTTACCACTAATCCCAGCCATAGCAAAAACACTCAGAAACCACAACACCATAACAACATTACACTTTCTGATTTAAAAAATAGGATAATACTCAACTTAGAAACCAGTGACAATTAAAACTGTACTTGAGTAGCAGAATATGACAATTACTGATGAATTGTTAGTCAGAGAGATCTCAAAGGCCCTCAAAAGTTACAGGCTTTTGCCATTGTTTTCGGTTGCCCTCCAAAAAACTGACATAAGACCCTCTTACTTAAGATGCATCATACATGGTTCACCAGACATAGACTAAAGACACAAACTGGAAATTGTTTGAGACCTTCCTCCTTGCTAGATATCTTACACAGAACAAAGAAATACTGTAGAAGCTACTGGAGGAGAAAATTAGGGGTTTGCAACCTGTGAGATCTACAAGGTACAATAAAAATCACAATGACAACAGGTGACCACCAGTGTAATGGTGTCATAAGTTTAAAGAAGATAACCGGTAGCATTCTGATTGGACTTACAGCCAGTTTGTCAGAATGGAACACATTCCTGTTACTGTTAACTAGAATAAGAACCTATAAAAGGGAGGAAATAAATCACTAATGAAGAACATACTATGAAACTATACATAGGAAGTAAGTACACAAAACTACTCTCTGAATACCTACATTATACCCATATAACTCAACACTCAACCTGTATGTAATGCCAGCAAAGTTATAGGTTTGCCAAATTGGACTTTGGTAGAATCTTTACTTGGGTCTGATGTAAGTTTCTTGTCTATGATGAGAAGACATTTGTGTGAAATCTCCCCAGAAAAATGTCACACAATATGAAGTTTGGGAAAAGAAATTCAGTTCTCTCTTTTACAGCATCTAATATGTATTATGATATAAGTTCTTTCTTCACACAGAAGATAGAATATAATTGGCAAAAAGAAGTCATTTCTACTTTTCTTTGCCAGTTTCAAGCATTTGAATCACTTTTTTCCTCTTATTTTAATTTTAGCTATTAAATCTTTATGGTTCTGTTACTCTTCATATTCCTAATAAATAGAAAACAAAACAGCATAGGGGAGCAACATGCATTATTATCCCTTGTAATATGGTTTATAGTTTACAGTCTAACTTGACAGGAAAGTCAGGATGAACAGAAAATGAGGGAACTGGCAACACCATATCCACAGAAATTGCTCAAAGAAAAGTTAATGTTCTCACTTGTCAGATTACAAGTCTGCCTAAATATATCAAAGTATGTCAAAGAATGCCAAATTCCTGAGCCAGTTCTCTCCATCTTATACACTGACTCAGGGAATGGTACTACTTACCATAAACTGGATCATACCATAAATTTTCCACAGGCTTGCTCCAGGTTTTCCTCAATTACTACCTCTTCATAGTTGTGCCCATATCCTCAGTCCTCAATTGGCATGTTGACTCCTGTATTTAACTGTGTACATGGAATAAATCTTAGCCTTCTGTGCAAACATTATTCATTCTAAATCTTGTTCTTTCTGTTAATCTTTTACCTCATGGCCCTCTTTGTATGCATTCTTGGTTATCTATCTGCTTTTGCATTTGAGTAATTTCTCCCACTGATAGTCATACCATAGAAAACTGTAGCTCATTATTATTTTTTATTCCGCTAGTTGCAGGAAATGGAATCCAAACCTTGGATTTTAGAAAGTACATTTCAATGTGTAGTGCATATACCACAATATCTGACACATGAAACATATGCTGGGATAGCACTTAGCAAAATATCATGAACCATGAACTCAAGGACTGTTATAGTTTGATACAGGTGTCAACTTGGCACTTGAAGATTTGAATTCTGGGCACACTTGTAGAAATTAATAGTTCAGTTAAACCCAGAATGAACCTGCAGAAGATTTTCAAGTTGATGGGGAAGGTTCAGCCCAAGGTAGATCGCACTAGTTTCCTGGGAAAGTAAATTAGATTGAGGTAACTGGTTGAGAAAGTTGGTATTCTCCTATATACTTGGCCAGACTGCTGGTCAGGCAAATGAGAATTGTTCCTCTCCCAGTGGTTATGTGGCTATAGTATGGCTAGTTCTCTTGGTTCCTGGTGTAGGTGTTTACTTTCCTGTCAAGTTGGACAAGGAACTGTAACTGGACTATCATAAGAAAGAATATAAACCCTTGTTTACTTAAGCTGTTTGGTCATGACTTTATCAGCAACTATGTAAGGTAACTCCTACAAGGATAGAGGACCTGAAACTGTAATTACATGCCAGGGACTGTGAGCACAGCATACTGGAATACTTGAGAAGGAAAGAAATTGATTACAAAGAAAATAAAACCGCTTTTATTCTCAATTTTGCTTCAGGCTGGCCTTATAGGAAAAATCTCCTATGAAAACTGTGTCCTAACAAAGGAGTGCATACAGAGAAATACCTGGTTTTAAAAACAATACCATGGGAAAAATCACTGTCACGTCAGATTCTTTTCTAAGTAGGACTTCATACTTCAATACAGATTGTAGAGGAAGCTCTATAGGCTAATGCTGTCAGATATTAGCCTCTGGCAATCCTGACAACTTGGATATTCGACCCATATCCACACTCAAATAAAAAAGTTCAAAATTGTATGCCGATTCTCTTTTCTTAGTTATCTAAAAAATTCTTTTTCTAGTGGAGGAAAAAATGCTTAGCATACCCTAGGGTTCTTTGCTCAAATCTAGTTTTTTTTCTTCAAACAGATGGTGTGATTACTTTTATTTAAAACAACTTTTACTCAAAAATAGTCCATCAGTATATTTCATTCATCAATGAGAGCCTAGAAAATGAAAGGGAATGATACTATTTCCTTTGTATGAAGTTCCATTTCATTTTACTTTTTTCAGAATATAAAACACAATTCACTGTGGCTTTCACATATCTTTCCACCTTTTGTCCTGTCTTTCATTCTATTTCTTTGGATGTCTCTGTATGTAGAAAATAAGAAATTAGGAGAAGCATAGCAACAAGATGCTCAAGATTAAGAAAACTGGAAGGCTACAACTGTCTCAGTTCCTTGTTACTGCATGTTACTACATGTTTTAATGTTTTCAAACTTTTTCCAAAGTTATACAAAGTCTTATATTTCCTGTTAACACCTAAAAGCAAACTTGTCATTTTCACTGACAAAATAACAGATGTTTATGAACTCTATAAAAAGTCTAGTATGCTCAATGCAAAATTGGAACAGCATTAATACTAATAAAGATTGTGCTCATCAGTTCATAGTAATGGTTACAAATTGTTTGAAATATTTAATATTTCTGCAGGTTTTATGAAAGGAAACACCTTCTCTACAAAATTATGTGTGCATGTAGGGATAATGTATGGTATCAATAGCTAGATATCTAATTTATAGACCTGGAAATAGATAGTGATTACCTTGTGACCTGAACTATACTTCTCAGATTTGCTTCCAAGTAAAACAATTTCTGATTCAGAGAAATTTTTACTGTAATTGGTTCACAATGCAAAAACAGACATTATAAGGCCCATTAATAAGGCTTTTATTAACAATCAACCTTCTGTACATTCTTACACAGAACAATTTACATTTGGATTGTACACCAGTAATAATGACAATTTTTCTTAAACATATTCTGTGCCTCTTATCCAAAGATGCTGTAAACAGGTAATGTTACAATTTCTAATATTTCTTAGAGGGAGGGTTTTCAGAATATTTGATATCCATTATGATGCATTTTGAGAATGGGAAACTGTATAAACATGAAATTCACTTATTTCTTTGTAGGTGCTTTACATATACAACCTGAAGGAAATGTTATGTATTTTAGCACACATTTTAACATGAGATCATGTGGAATTTTCATGAGTAGAATCATGTTGTTTCTCCAAATGTTCCAGATTTTTGTGCAATTATGACTTAAAATTTTCATTATTAGGGTTGCTGATACTGTAAATAAATTCTAAAGTTAAAATATCAACATATTTATTAAAGAGTGATGTTTATTCAATGTGGCTACATTAGAAAAGTGAATAATTAAAAGTATCTAACTTCATGGTAGGGACATTAGCTTGAAATTCAAACAGAATATATATACATAATTAAATAGGCATGGTAGAAGTGTAATTACATTGATTATTTAAATAATTTCAAATTTTGCCTACTGCAAAACAGAACATATGGTTTTCAGGATAGTATTACTTGCTCTCCAGGGTATAGCCTCACTCTCACAGATGATAGTTATCCAATTGGGTGTGTGTGTATATAGGGGGAATAGTTTCAGCAAGGTTCTGTTATTCCAGGAAAAGACTTATCTATGTTCTTTCATACAAATGTAAAATTAAGGCAAAGATAGCAGACTTTCATTCTTTATATGTTATAGACCAAAGTGAAGCTTTGATGCTTTCTTATTAGAAGCAACTTCAAAGTACTTGTTTCTACTTCCTCTTGTGCATGAACATTCTCTACCTTGAGTTAATCTGGATTGTAGCAGTCCTGGTCCAAAGATTAGCTAGTGAATAACTGAACATACTGTAATGGACTTATATGTTCAGACTTAGGCCTGAATGTAGAAGTATCATTAAAAACCAGATAAAGACTTGATATGTAGGAGCGTCATAGAGGATTAAATAGCACAGAGGATGTAAGATATAGCCAGAAAGAAATATTCCATATTAAAAGTTTATAAAAATTAAAAAGAATAAACAGATACAGGTACACAGGGGCATATAGGGAAAGAAAAAGGATAACTGTGGGGGTCTCCGGGGATCTGTCCTGCAGGCCAGTCCCTCGAGTCCTCCACAAAGAGGATGGGGTAAGGTGAGTGCACTGTCCGTCTGCTCCCAACCCTCCTTCCCAAGGACAATCAGAGGCAACAGGGAGTCTAGTAAAACAGGCACTCATTTAAAAGGCAGAAACAGTAAGGAAAATTCCAGGGTGGGGAAACAGGCAACCAATCATCTTAAAGGTCAAGCCAGCACAGCAGGCTGCATGTAGCAAAATTTCTTCAAAACATCCTAACCTACACCCTCCTGACTTTCTCCATCAAAACATCCTGAGCTGTTCAAAACATCCTGAGCTGCCCCTTCCTGATTTCCTCCATCAAAACATCTTTGCCTAAGCTTGCCAGATTATTGAGGTCACCTGACTGAGGCCCCCACAGATAATAACTATTGTCCTGAGATGTTCTTACCATAAGTCATGGACAATTAAAATTTCCAGTACTAGGTATGTGCTACTTGTAAGTATTTAATTGCAATCTGCCATATAAACATTTGTCATTATACCTTTAGATTAGAAATTTCCTCAAACTTCAATGGGGAGAGTTTTCCCTTAGAAATGGAAGATGTTTAATGTTAAGAATCACAACTGGTCAAAATACATAGAAAAAAAAAATGACTGTGGATTGCTTGGCCCCACACAGGACTTCTAAATCATCCACCATAGCCAGGCTGAGGGAAGATAATGTAAGAGTCAAAAGGTGGCAAGCACTGCTTCCAGACAGTATTTACTAGACATGACAGTGCTGTTCAATCCATGGACTTAATGCAGTTGTGCTTACTTCCACTTCTACCTGCATAAAATTGACCTATCACTAAACAACAAAATGTCCTGGGTTGCTCTACCTACAACCCAGTGACAATTAAAACTGTACTTGAAGTAAAGGAATGTGACATGTTTGAAAATTTGTTATTCAGAGAAGTTTCATAGGCCCCCTAAACAGTAAAGACTTTTGCCATTGCTCTTGATTCCCCTCAAAAAAAACTGACATAAAACCCTATTACTGAACATGCAACACATATGAATCACCGGGCCAGGGTAAAAACACAAAGTGGAATTGGTTTGAGAACTTCCTCCTTGTTAGATAGCTTAAACAGCCCCAAAGAGTACTGTAGAAGCTACTAGTGGAGTAAAACAATAAAAGTTCTCAATCTGTGAGACCTGCAAGGTACAATTACAAGGTGACCACCAGTGTAATGTGACATTAGTATCAAGTAGAAAAACTACAGCTTTCTGATAGTATTTAAGGCCCACTTGTCAGAATAGAACATATTCCTGTTACTATAAACTAAAACAAGAACCTGTAAAAGGGAAGGAAATAGGTGACAAGGGAAGTACAGACTACTGTTGTTTGACTAAGAAGAAAGGACAGCAGACTGCTTTGCAAATACGTGTTCCTATACCTGTAGATTGGAAGAGCACTCAGCACTCAATCTAACATCTTTCTTCTAGAACAGGCAGTGTTTATTACTGAAAAGCATGAGTTTCCAAAAATATGGATTTCTTGTCCCTGAATAGAACATATAAATATCACTCACTCAAACCCCAAGGCTAAGAAAACATTGAAAAAGAGGATGCAGCAAGATTGTAAGAGCCTATAGTGGGAAGGTGGTGGGCCATGCATTATGTCCTGGATATGACATAGTTGTGAACTGAAGATTGCATGATAGATACATAACTTACACAAGAATTGCCCAGGAACTATCTGATCAACATCTCACCATAACATCAGAAAAAGCTCAAGAAGCTCCACACCTCTCTGAGGGAATGATGAGGACCAATGCTAATAGGAAAATGAAGGAGGATTCTTTCCTCATTGGTTTATCTACTGATCTAGGATGCTTGCTGGAGTATGAATCCATACAGAAACATGTCATAAAAGACAGACTAGATGAAACACAGGATTACACAAGTGTAAAGATTTGAAAATAAGAGGGAGTATGGCAGGGGAGATGACAGGTTGTAAAGAGAAAAGGAAGGGGGAATGGGATTTGGACTAAAGGTTGAAAATATAAAGTCATTACATTCATATACACAACATTAGAAATAAATTAATAATTAAAAAGGAAAAGATATTTCATTGTAGAAAAGGATAAATCTCAAGAAATGCAATGCTTCCCTGAAAGACTATTGAAATTTAATGCTAGACTGAGGAAAAGAACTAATTTCATCAATGTTATACACACTGATGTCTCATCCATATTCTAGTAAGTGCTCAGACACATGTCATTACAGGTAACCCATAAGAAACTCAAGTGAGTCACACATGTAAAAAGACATAAAAGGAGGAGAGAGACTAGTTAAGAAGAAGAATGATTGCAATGTGTTAGGGGGAAGGATAGGATTAGGAAACAGAACTCATAATCTTGATGTTTGAATATGAAACTATGATAGAATAAAAATAAATTTAAAAAACAATGATTTGTAGTGGTATGAACTCACAATTTCAGTACTGAGGAGATGGAGAAAGGCAGATTCATTGTCTCGCTGGTCAGTCAGCTGAATCTACTTGGCAAGCTACAGGTGATAAAAGCTTATCTTAATTAATAAGGTAGATCCATTTTTAGCTTAGTGAAGAACTTCACAATACCAAAATTTAAAAAAATCAAGGTAGACAGTGCCTGAGGATTGACACCAAGCAATGACTTCTAACCACCACACATATGCTTTCACATAGTTACACCTACCTGTACATACACAAAAACATGTATATACAATATATATTTCCACTCCCTTTTATAAACAAAGAATGAATTCTAGTGGAAGTAATGTCAGGAAACAGTTCATAAAAAATCTTTCCATGGGGCTAGAGAGGTGGCTCAGGGGTTAAGTCTCTGCCTTGCAGGCAGAAGGTCCTGAGTTAGGATCCTAGACCCCACATATAGACGCCGGGCAGAAGCAGGGGCGGCCTGCGTTTCTGGTCCTGGTAGGGCGGAGCCTGTGAATCCCGGGACAGAGTAAACAAGGAGGAGGTGGAGGCGTCCATGGTGGTTCCCGAATTCGCCCGTGGTTCTACACACACACACACACACACACACACACACACACACACACACACACACACACACATGCACACACACACACTCACAATTGAATAAATAATAATAACAATAATAAAAATGTTTCCATAATGTTTTCACTTCCCTTTTGTAATGGCTATTACAAGTGACTCCATTTTTTTTGTTTGTTTGTTTGTTTTGTTTTGGCTTTGAGACAGAGTTTTACTGTGTACCTTAGGCTGGGAAGAGACTGTTGTAATTACCTTACTTTCTGCTGATGTGAGACAATACTTATACTCAGACAGAAAATGAGAGAGATTTAATTGGCTTCTGGTTCCAGAGGGAAATAAGCCATCAAGTCATGAATTGCATGGCTGGAAACAGAAGATGGACGATTCAGAACACCACAGACATGGTGGTAGAGAAAGCAAAACTGCCTAAACAGGGCCAGGCCACCCAATCTCATAGGGCCACCCCAAATAACCTGTATTCCTCCAGCAAGGCTACATCTCCTAAAGGTAGCAAACCTTCCCAAATATTAATATCAGCTAAAGATTAAAAGATATAAGCCTGTGGGAAACAATACATGTTCAATTAACACCAGAGGCAAATTTTAAAAAATAATTCTTTTTAAGCCTCTTTAATGTCTACATATATAATCCAAAATGATGGAACCATGACACCAAGAAATTTTTGAATAATTTAAAATATCTATAATGTCATGACATCAAAATTGGGTGGGGTATTTTTTTTTTCGGTTCAGGTTTAGTAAAGTAACCTGAGGATATATTCTACCACCTGCATGACATCAATCAGAGAATGGTATCTTTCCATATACAGAAATAATACATTACAATTGCTACAGCTGAAAATATTAAAATTTAAATTATATTCCACCTTGCTGTCAAGATTATATTAACTGAAATATACTAAAAATGACAGTATAATAAAATACAGAGTATGATAAATCACTAAGGTTCTCTATTGCATATATGTGGAGAGAGGGTTGAATACTGAGCTTGAATATCCCTGCCCAAACTTGTCTCAATATTTCAACATTTGTAGGGAGGAAAAACAATAAAATTAGCATCTAGTTCTAACTTTAGAATATATTTCTTATTCTGGGAGAACTTATTGGCACAGTGAAGCTAAAATCACTTTAAAATTTATATTTGTCATGCACCAGATGGGGGTGGGGTAGGAAATAAGGTATATATTGAAGAGTTTAAACGAAGAGATTATCTAACAGCAGTATATCCAGAATTTCAAAGATTAAGGCACCAAAGTAGATTTCAATGTACCAACCTATTCTAAAACAAGTGAAATAATGAAGACTAAATTAATTCCCTTACAAAACATAGTCCTATCAGTAAATAATTTATTGTATCATATATTTTTAGATATGGTATTTCCATATCCCAGTTCTTTTGACTGCTGATATTGGTTTGAAATCTTCTGCTTCACTGATGAACTGCAACCAAGATTCAAAAATGAGAATAAACTCCTTATTCTTAAGTTGTTTTGGTCATTCATTCTCATCAGTAACATGAAGGAAACTGGTACAGAATTTAGTACCAGGACTATGGTGTTATTGAGAAACTAAAAACTTGATACCAGAGAATTACTGTGATTCTGATAAATTTGGCTGTCTGGCCTTTATGATTTACAAAATATTGTATTGGAGAAATGTGGAAATGTTTGAAGACTTTGCGTTTGTGGACTAGAAAATCTGTAGAACAGGGCTTAGTGAATCACATGAAAAATAGCAATACTAAAAGAAAATTGAAATCCTTAAGCTCAGCTCATAATGCTTTGAAAGGTAACAAGGACTTTGTTCATGTTGAATTTAATGATAGTGGACTAGTAGAGAATAACTGTATAGACAGCCTTAAACTTTTGGATGAGGAAAGGGCACATAGCAGAGCATCTGTGACTATTGGAGAAATTAACATCATGGGAGGGAAAATTTTAGTACTTCCTACATGGATGGCAGGGAAACTAATATACTGACCTAAAGAACAGGATAATTATCACGCCAGAATTTAGTCAATCTTGACAACTTTAGTTCTAATTGTGATTTTGTATTTTCTTATTGAGTCATGATTCTTCCATTTTAAAATAAGACTTTGCATGCCCTGTGCAATGTCCAGCGCACTGTTGCCCTCATAAAGTCTAGCATCTGTTAAGGGCACCGAGATCCCTGGAGGCAAGGGATTGACAGCTATAGTAGTGCTCCTACGCTTAAGGGGAACAAGAGAAAGGGCTTATGGAAATGCCACTGGGTCCTTATATGTCATCGGAGAGGAGAACCCAGTGGAGAGTCAGGCGTACACAATAAAGGACTCTCTGGGAATTGGGGAGGAGGCACTGGGGGATGGGGAGAGAGAGGAGGGGGAGGAGGGGATGCGGGGGGAGGAGGGGGGAGGGAGGGAACTGGTAAAAAAATTTTAAAATGTATAATTACATTTTTAATAAAAAAATAAAAAAAGGAAAAAAAAAGAATATTTACTTTGTGCTGTTATATGATGGAAGTATGTAACATTTTGTTTTATATGAATCTGAATTTAAGAAATTCTTAACTAGGGCTGGAGAGATGGCTCGGGGGTTAAGACTCTGCCTCCCAAGCGGAAGATCCAGATTTCAGATTCCATGTCTCATGTAAAAACACCAGGCAGAAATGGCAGAGGCCTGCATTTCAAGATTTGTTGGGCAGAGCCTGGAA
Organism: Typhlomys cinereus; assembly: GCA_023101885.1. Lineage (NCBI taxonomy): Eukaryota > Metazoa > Chordata > Mammalia > Rodentia > Platacanthomyidae > Typhlomys > Typhlomys cinereus. The sequence goes on from JALPQD010000582.1 coordinate 821,583, forward strand.
AATCCCAGAACTAAGCAAGAAGGAGGTAGAAACTATCCAGGATGATTCCACAGGGACACACAGTGTCCACACACACACACACACACACACACACACACACACACACACACACAGAGTAAAATTAATAAATAAAATATTAAAAAGAAATTCCCTTAACTAAAAAATAAGAGAGAATTTGGAGTTTTCAAATGTTAGATTTTCTTTCAAATCTAGACTGTGACAATTTTTAATGTTGACTGTAAAACTTTTAAAATTCAACTACATTCATTTAGTATCGTAAGATGAATGTGACCTTTATGGGACAAGTTCAAAGGTTATGATTTTTAATATATTTCTCTGTGAATTTGACAAGGTATAGAATGTACCAGTTAAATACAGCTGCCAACTTCACAACTGAGAGCTCAGATTTTTGGGTATATCTGTGAAGAATTAGTAGTTAAGGCAAATTCTGATCAAGATATATTACCAAATAGATTTGGGAAGACCTAGTCCTTGGTGGGTGAGACTATTTCCTGGCCAGGTGGATAAGATGGAGAGAGCTGGTTCAGTAGCTTGTCATATAGGCACATGGGCATTACAGCAAGGAAGAAAATATTCCCGTCTCTTATCTTCGTTTTTTTATTTATTCAATAGTGCATGTGTGCACATGTGTGTATGTATGTGCGTGTAGAACCACGGGGGAATTCAGGAACCACCATGGACCGCCTCCACCTCCTCCTTGTTTACTCTGCACAGGCTCCACCCTACCAGGACCAGAAACACGGGCCACCCCTGCTTCTGCCCGGCGTCTATACATGGGGTCTAGGATCCTAACTCAGGACTTTTCGCCTTCAAGGTAGAAGCTTAACCCCTGGGCCACCTCTCCAGGTCCCCTGCCTCTTATCTTCTGTGTCCATATGTTGTAGTCAGTTCCCTCAGCTTCTGATGATGGTATGAGCTCTCTTGCTATGCGGATGAAGTATAACCAAGATCATAAGCAAGAATAAACCCTTTGTTCCACAAAGTTTTTTTGGTTCTGGGTTTATTCAGCAATGTGAACATTAACTGCAACAGGGAGGTTTGGAAAATGGCTCAACCATTAAAAGCTTAGCCTAAAAGAATTATTGCCTTTGTTGTGATCCCTAAATACCATGTAACAGCCATACAGAGTGACATAAGCATCTGTTTTCCACTACATCTACAGAAAAGAGGAGACAGAGACCCAGGAACACCCAGAAACTCACAGGCCATCAAATATGCTGATGCTGCTTTGGCAATGCGGCAAAACTTTAAACAAGGTGGAAATTTAAGGAACAATATGTGGAAGTGACCATAACATCATATATATGTGCATTTGTATATGCATATGTAAATATAATTATGCATAAACATTTATGTACCTGGTGGCTCTGCCAAGAAAACAGATGAAAACAACAATTATGACTATCAACTTTGAGATAGCACTCATTATGCTTACTATATGCAAATAATACTTTAGGTGGTTTACAGTTCAATTTATTATCACAAAAAACCTAGGAAGTAGAAGAAAATATTGCCACTTATTTATTAATGAAGCATAAGAATTGGATTAATAGAATTTTCTCACAAGTGTTTATACAGTAAGTACTAGCTAAAACTGAAAGCCAGGTAGACAGTCCAGTAATAGAAAGTATATTCTAATGGAGAAGAAGGAAATATAATTAATTTTTTCTCCGTTTTATTTTTTCCTAATCATACAAGCTCAATATACACCTTGTTCTCTTCCTCTTCCATTCCTTCCACCAACATTGCCCCTTCTCACCTTCTAATTTTTTCTTAATCATACAAGTTCAATAGGTACCCTCATTCTCTCCCTCCCTCCTCCCTTCCCCAGTCGCCCCCCTTACACTCTTCCCACTTTCTCTCTTCTTTTTACCCCCTCTTCCTCTCTTTCTCCCAGTGCTTTCCCATTCTTCCCTCCCATGACCTGGAACATCGTTTTGTGTGAATGCCAACATCCCTTTGAATCCTCCACCCTAGTGAGGGTTCGGGACTCAGTGGCATATCCCAGAGCCCCTTCTCGGGCTTCCCTTTAGTATAGAAACTCTATTATGACTGATCCCTTGCCTCTAAGGATCCTACTTCCTAAAGCCTTCTCCCCTGTGATCCATGGTAGAATTTGGGAGGGTGATTGACATATCAGCCATTGTGCAAGTTTAGGCAAAGTCCAATCCTGGCTGCTGCAGCTCTAACTTGTGTGGAACATCTAGCATATCCTTGGTCCTCCCCATCTTTAGGCTCATACAATCTTGCTGTCCCCTTTTCCACAAGGTTCCCTGAGCTTTAGGATGGGGAGAGATTTGGTTAGTCTGGTTCCAGGCATTTAATGTAGGGTCTTTGGTTCACTGAATTATGATTTGTTGTTGTTTTCAATTTTGCTTTTCCTGCACTGCCCTTGGCTACATTACTATTGGTATTGAAGGTTGCCTCCCAAATAAGATAAACGACTCTTTAAATGAAAATCTTAATATAAAAAGAGACTCAAAGGTAGATGGAAGAATAGGAGTAGAACACAACAGTTGGGGGGGGGGTCAGTGTCCCTTTATCTGCCAGACCCTGAACCTTCCCTGATTGGTGAGATCAAACCTGTTCAGTTGCAAGTGACCAAAAAGGGAAGTGAGAGTGAGTTTCACCAGAAGTCTCCCTACTTACATGCAATGCTTGAGAGTGACCTATTTTCTCTACTGAAGCGTGATACTCTATCTCCTTTTTGGGGGAAGACCCTCCTTTACCTTCCCTCCTGTTTATAATCCTTTGCAATTACAGTAGATATTATAGAGATTTACCTTTGAATGTCATTAATTAGATTTGGAACTGGGATTCACTTATTAGGGAGTACATATGATGTTTAACTTTCTGTGTCTCGGATGCATCACTCAATATAATTTTTTTTCAGTCCATCCATTTCCTGGCAAGTTTCATTAATTGATCATTTTTGATGGCTGAGTACCATTCTGCTATATACTTGTACTACAATTTCATTATCCATTTGTGTTGATTACATGAATTTGCTTTTACAAATGGTGCTGCTGTGAACAAGGTTGTACTTATGTCACTGTAGTAAATTTCAGCATTATGGGGGATTATTCCCAGTAGCCCGATAGCAGGGTCATATGTCATTTCAATCTTTAACTTTTTTTGAAATGGCCATACTGATCACCAGAGTGTTTGTATAAGTCTGCACTCTCACCAGCAATGTAGGAGAGTTCCCTTTTCTCCACATCCTCTCCAGCATTTGGTGCTGTTTGTATTATGCATTTTTGCCATACTGACTGGAGTGAGATGATATTTGAGGGTAGTTTTGATTTGCATTTCCCTAATGGCTAAAGATGTGGAGCATTTTTTAAGATATTTGTTAGACATTCAATTTCATCCCTGGAAAAGTTTCTTTTTAGTTCTGAAGCCCATTTTCTAATTGGGCTATTTATTTCCTTGGTGTTTAGTTTTTTTAAGTTCTTTGTGCACTCTAGATAATAGAGCTCTATCAGATATGTGGTTATGAAGGTTTTCTCTCATTCCATGGGTTGTCTTTTTGCTTGGTTTACAATTTTTTTTAATTTCCTTGGGTGATCTATATATACATTTTTATTTATTATTTATTCGATTGTGCGTGTATGTGTATGTATGTGTGGGTATAACCACGGACGAACTTGGGAACCACCATGGACACCTCCACCTCCTCTTTGTTTACTCTGCCCTGGGATTCACAGGTTCTACTCCTACCAGGACCGGAAACGCAGGCCGCCCCCACTTCCACCCGGTGTCTATACATGGGGTCTAGGATCTGAACTCAGGACCTTCTGCCTGCAAAGCAGAGGCTTAACCCCTGAGCCACCGCTCCAGTCCCGGTTTACAATTTCTTTAGCAGAAAAGAATCTTTTTAATTTTATAACATCACATTTGTTGATTGGTGGTTCTAGTGACTGTGCTATTGGATTTCTATTTAGAACCTGTTGGTCTAGCCCAATGAGCTTCAGAAAGTTCCCTACCTTTTCAACTTGGGTTTTTATAGTTTCTGAACTAATATTAAGGCCATGTATCCATTTGGAATTAATTTTTGTTCATGGCGGGAAGTACTGGTACATTTATTATCTAATACATGGGGATATCCAGTTTTGCCAGCACCATGTATTACAGATGCTATTCTTTTGCTATTGAGTTTTTGGGCACCTTTATCAAAGATCAAATAATGCAATCCTATAGGATTATATCTGGGTGTTCAAACATTCTCCATTGAGTTACGTGTCTATCTTGGTGATAATATCAGGCTTTGATTACTATGGATTTGTAGTATAGATGAAGGTTTGGTATGGTGATACTTCCAGGAGTGTTTTTGTTACTCAGAACTGTTTATGCTATCCTGGGCCTTCTATGCTTCCATATAAATTTTGAGATCATTTGGTCAATTTCGTTAAAGAATTGCATTTGGATTTTTATTGGTACAGTGCTGAATCTGCATATTGTTTTTGGTAGGATGCTCATTTTTATAATGTGGATTCTGCCGATCCAGGAGCATGGGAGGTCTTTCCACCTTCTGGTGTCTTCTGTAATTTCTTTCTTCATGATTTTAAAGTTTTCATTATAAAGGGCTCTCACTTTGGTTAGATTTATACCAATGTATTCCACCTTTTTTAGGGGCTATGGTAAATGAGATTGTTTCTCTTAGGACTTTTTAACATTTTTGTTCTTGGTGTATAGGAAGGCCATTGATTTTTGCACATTTATTTTGTAACCTTCCACTCTGCTGAACTTACATATTAGTTCCCAGAGTTTCCTGGTGGACTTTTTAGGATCACTCAGGTATATGATCATGTCAACTGCAAATGGAGATATCTTAACTTTTTCCTTTCTGATTTGAATCCCTTTGATCCCCATCTCTTATCTTATGGCTCTAGATAAGAATTCAAGTACAATGTTGAATGGAAGTGGTGAAAGTGGACAGCCTTGTCTAGTTCCTGATTGAAGTGTGAATGCTTCAAGTTTTTCCCCATTGAGCATAATCCTTGCTGTTGGCTTGTTGTATACAGCTTTTCTTAGGTTGATATAAGTTCCTTCCATTCTATCTGTCCCTAGTGTTTTGATCATAAAAGGATGTTGGATCTAGTCAAAAACTTTTTCTGCATCTATTAGGAGTATCATGTTGTCTTAGAATTTGGATTAGTTTATATAATGGATTATGCTTATTGATTTGCATATGTTGAGCCAACCTTGTGCGTCTGGGCTAATGCCTACTTGTTCACAGTGAATGATCTTTTAGATATGTTTTAAATCTGATTTGTTAATATTTTGTTGAGAATCTTTGTGTCTGTGTTCATCAAAGAGATTGGCCTATAGTTTCTTTTTTGAGTGTATCTTTATTAAGTTTTGGGATTAGTATGATATTAGCTTCATAGAAAGAATTTGGAAGTTTTACTTCCTTTGCTATTTCATGGAAAAGTTTAAGGAATAGTGGTGTTAGTTGTTCCTTAAACGTCTGGCAGAATTCTATGTTGAATCCATCTGGTCCAGGATATATTTTGGTGGGAAGATTCAAGATTATTTCATCAATTTCCTCATTTGTTATATGACTATTTAAATAATTCAAAACTTCCCTATTCAATTGAGGTAAATTGTGCTTATTCAGAAATTCATTCATTTCTTTCAGATTATCAAATTTCATGGAGTATGAGTTTTCGAAATATGACTTTAAAATGCTCTGAATTTCTTGGGTATCAGTTGTGATAACTCCATTTTCATTTCCAGTTTTGTTAATTTGGGTTTTCTCTCTCTAGATTTTGGTTAAATTAGCAACAGGTATATCAATCTTAATGGTTTTTTTCAAAAAACCAGCTTTTAGTCTGGTTGATTCTTTGCATCATTTTCCTTATCTCAATTTTGGATGTTTCAGGAAAGGGATTGGATTGCTCGTGTGCCTCTAAAGCTTTAAGGTGCATCACTAAGTTATTTAATTGTGATGTTTCCATTTTTTTTGATGTAGGCATTGAGATATATAAACTTAACTCTTAGGGGAGTTTTCATTACATCCCTGAGATTTTGATATATTTTCATTATCATTTGCTTCTAGGAAATCTTGAATTTCCTTTTTGATTTCTTTCTTAACCCATTTCTCATTCAGCATCATAGTGTTTAACATCCAAGAATTAGTGTATTTTCTGGTACTTTGTCAGATTCTGCAACAAGGATGCATAGAGGGCTGCACAGACCAGCTGGGCAGGCCCTGTGGCTGAGCGGGTTGATAAGCATCGATGGCCTGAAACCCCCTCACTACCGGGGAGAGACACACCAGGCCAGGAGACCTGTCAAAGCAGGATCTCATTTATTGGGGGTAACCAAACAGCTTATATAGACAAAGGACCACAGGGTGCGAAACAGGCAGCTAATTGTGTCAAAGGTCAACCCAATAACCAGGCCCTAGAGGTCAGGCTGGATAATCTCTGTATGGAAGGCAGAACAATTCCTGATTAGGGCTCTCTGTAATGTGATCAAGGTTATGCCCAGGACACTAACTCTCAGCACCATCTTTAGTCCCATGTGCTCGGCAATGCCCTGGGGTAAATCCTGGATGGGCCCAACATCTTCCCCTTTTTGTTTTAGTAGAGAGTATATTTTACAATTAACTATACATATGTCCAATGTCCCATAAATACCAGCATAAGCTTTCGCTGTTGTTGAACATTGATGGTAAATAATGCCAACCCTAGCTGTTGGTGTGGGCTTATCCCCTTTTTCATTTTAGTAGTTGGCCTTTAATTTATTTGGGTATGGTGTCATCTAGCAGAGGGGGATGTCTTTTTGGAATTTTAAAGACCTTCAAAGACCTTGAGAGACCCATCCCAGCATGGCTGTTCTATACCTGCCTACTTTACCCCTTAACCTATTTGAGTACCCAGGCTGCTTAAGGGATGAGAGGCAATGATCATTAGTTGACTACTTTCTGCTGAGAAGGGACGATGAAAGTGAAAACAGCCTTGTGTCCTCATCTAATAAGTGCTGGGATAGTCTAGAGGTCTTTGACAGATGGCTTTATTACTTTAAGGTCCCTTTAAGAGGCAAAATGCGGGTTAAACTTTTAAGATCTACACAAGGATTAAACCATTGTAACTGGGAAGGCACATGGGATAAACCAAATGAGCTCAGTAATCTTACTGTGGGTGCAGGCAAGAGTTAATAAAGAAAACATGTTACCTCACCTGGAATAGTCATTGCCTTTGTCTGGTGTAAAACCAAGAATTAATCTACATACTGAAGACTTTTTTCCTCTGGCAGCTGTGAATCTTTATGATCATATCTTAAAACCTGTTTAAAACAATGTGAACTGCCTTTTTTGCTTCATTAAATGAAGGAATATCTAAAAGCAACATCATTAAGCATATAAGCAATCTCAGTAGTTACTTTGTGAGTGAATGATGAACCTGTCATTTTTTTGATCATTAACATTTTAGTAAAATCAAAGATTGACAAAAGCCTAGGAAGGAAGTTGAGCACTGGAATTTTGTGCTCCCTAGTCTAGAAACAAAGAGGCTTCCCATTTGCATGTTAAACCCAAGGTTCTCATGAGATGCTCAACTTGGCATTTTGGGCCTTCTTTTGCTGGATAACGGAGGCAAACTCCTTTTTCCAATCAGAGGGAAGCTAAGAGCTTCAGGCCATATTATTGGTCCCCACCAGAGGGCTCGACCCCTGGGCCCTGGGGTTCAGCGGGCAATCTTCCTCTAGTGGAGATTCCTATAGTTGGGACATAGGCCACATGAAAGCTTCCTGTGTTTGTAACCATCTCAAAGTGCCCAGTTTGGTCATATTCAAAGCATCTTTTTTTATCTCTCCCCTGTTGGAAGTTGTTCTGGGTTTTCTGCTTGGGCGTGCCTGTTGGTTTTCTATCTATCTCCTTAGGCAAATATCAAGTTTTGATTTCTTTGTTTTGTGGCTCTTTCTCTTATCTTTCCTTTCTCCACAATAAGTCTTAGATCATTTGTCCTATTTTAAAGTCCTTAAAATGGTCTAAAAATAAGTTTAAAAGGGGTTATCTGTATCTGTCTCATTTTATCTGTAGGTGGGGCCACAAGACAATACAGAACAAAAAGAAAAGACAAACAGAAACAAAGGATTTTACCTCCTAGACAGAGATAATAGTTTTCTGATGGTGGACTACTTAATCGCAGTGATCTAACCTCTCCCTTGCAGATGAGGATGTTATCCTCCAGATCGGGGCCTATTTTTTTTCTAATAGATGAGGAGCCTGTCCTCCAGATGGGAGCTTGGCTGATGTGGAAGCTAGATGAAATTCCTGTTCCACCTTAGTCTCTCAAGGGCATTTTTATTATGAAATAAAGCTTTTCCTGAGCTACAAGCTGGTACTTAAGGTACAGATCTCTGGTCTCTTAACTTTCTGTCATTTGTTTGCCATTGTTTGTCTAGTTGGATGGTATTATAATTTAAAGATTTTATTGTGGTCAACTCTTGTCTAAGATGTAAACAAGGCATGTCTGAAATACACTACAAGTTGACTCTCTTTCAGGTTGGTTGGACTAAGCATTTGCATTTTTTAGTTAGTCCCTGGACACGGGAAGGGGAAATTTCTCCTTTGGCTTTAGTTTAGTGGACATGGACTTGAAGAAAGGACACATGGCTCAGCAGAGTTTTGTCAAGCACTATATAAACCCAGCAACTAGATTCTAATCTGAACCTACTCTAGATTGTATGATATCACCATGGAAATGCAGAACTGGCCCAATTGAATCCCATGGCTTCAAGGGGAGCACAGGTCTAATAGGTTTCCCTATAGGCCGACATTCATTCACACATTTGCCCAGAGGTTAAAACATTCCTCCCAAATTTTAAAGGTGTCCTTTTCCTCCCCCTCCAGGAAAAACCTGTTTGCTTTTACCGTGAGATCCAGAATTTGGGTGGAGCCTCAGCTTTTCCTGAGCGGAGCCCTGCTTGGGCCACTGCAGGCCCTAGTCTGAGACCTTCCCTAGGACTGGAAGAGTGACAGATGCACTCCCCTCATGGCCCCTCCAATGAGCTTCCCATCACCCTTGAGAAGTTGGGATTCTATGAGTAACCAAATTCCCGCTTAATCAAAACAGACAATGAAATACATTTGAATACAGGAAGCTTAATTCTTAATCTCTAATCTCTGAGGCTCAATCAATGTCTTTTCTTCTATAACAAGAAGAAGCATAATGTATAACATTTTCTTTTAATCACCATCTCTAATTTTTAATCTTTTTATAAACCCAACACTCCATAAACCTTTATAACATACTTTAACATCCTTTTAAGCAACCAACTCAAACCTTCTGTACACATTTTAATTTTTAAGTGAGTTTTTTTTACATTTATTATTATTATGTAAGCTCATACAAACTTAATAGGTACACCAGTTCCCTCCCTCCCTCCTCCTCCCCCCAAACCCCCTGCTCCCCCTCCCCTCACCCCTCCCTTCCCATCCCCCAGTGCCTCCCGCCTCAATTCCCAGAGAGTCCTTTCTTGTGCATGCCTGACTCTCCTCTGAGCCCTCCTCTCCGTTGTCTATATCAACCACCTAGAACTAGGCCAGCCTAAGTGAGATTTTTTATCCTATAAACCTTCTTTTAAACCTTTTATACATTAAAGTTCCATACATTTTTTTTATACTTTCTTTATCCTCCTCGATGGTTTCCTGTTGTTTTTACATTAGATATCTTGTAAGAAAAGTCTTTTAATAGAGGCATTAACAGTAGATTTGGTCTTAAAACTCATTGTATCCAAATAAGTTTGTAAGATTGTAACAGAACACAGGAGTACACTTGGAATTAGGAACCAGATTTGTCCCCAAGGAAGGGAGCTCATATATACCAGGAGAATGAAGAAATTCTAATGAATTTCTCAGAAATCAGTTTTTCTTTCTAGCTGCTAGATATGTTAACATTACAAATGGGAAAACAAACTTTTAAACGAATTACAAAAGTGATGTAATTAGATTCTAGGTAACAACACAATACCACCTTTTCTGAAGCTTCATAAAAACCAAGATAAAACAAGATATTTTAGTCAGTACATATGCAGGCCTTTTGATGTTCATTTTTAAGTGTGCACGTTCATTTAAATTGGGCATGCCAAATAATGAACAGAGTCAAAAACCAAAATGTGATAAGCATGCAATAAAATATGAAGTGGCCACTGTGGAAGAAAAAGAAATTTTAGACAGACCCAAAAGCAGAAATGTCTATGTCCTTGAGCTTGGTGGTCAGCAGTTTTCAGAGTTCTGAAAACAACAGGTGGCTAGGGACTGAAAAACATCTCCCCTCTCAAGGTCCCTGTGAGAGGGCCAGATGCCAAACCACCCAGACCCAGATACTAGACCACCCAGACCTCCCCCCAAAGTTGGTTCCAGGAATCTTCCCCCTTCAAGGTCTCAGAGAAATGTTTTCAGTATGTCCAGATGCTGTCTAAGCCCGCTTGCCCCCTCCCCACACAGAACTCCGGGAAATGCTCCCAATACGTGCAGTTATGCCAAACACCACCAACGCCTTAGTATTATTATTGTAACTATAACCGAAGCTTCACCCCAAGCCCACTGCTATCTTGCACAAACAAGTCAGCCCTGCCGCGGACGTGCTGACCGAGACCTCGACCAAAACATCTGATGGTCATCCTTGGCTGACTCAACTTCTTTGTGTGCTGTAGAAAGTGTGCCAAAGAGTGCTATAGAAAAATATGTTTTGCTACCCTATAAAAACCCTACTCCGAACTCAGTCGGGGCCGCTCTTCTCTTGCTTGCAAGGGGGAGGCGGTCCTGGCATGCCAGAATAATAAACTCACCTATTGCCTTTGCAGCAGCTTCTCGGTCCTCGTGTCTCCTTTTGGGGTTGGGGCGGGTGACTTGGAGGAACTTCGGTTCCAACAGCCACAGCTGCTACTTTGAAACATAAAACACACATATTTTATAGGAAATTCAGGTAACCAAGCAAGACAGAGCTTTTGAAAGTAACCCTTTATTGTCCCAGGCAACATACAGAGAACAACAGTCAGTTTTTTGGTCCCCCCAGTGGATGAAGGGCAAAGGGTTTTTTAAAATCAGGCTTTAGACACAAACAAAACCCATTCCCACCCACCTGTACAAGGAATTGAGGCATTTGTACGTCAGCTCCCCTGAGCTCCCCGCTCTAGCCTGCCGGGGGCCATGCCTGCATGCGGATTCGGGATAGGTTTTTGTGAAGGTGGATGGGGGGGTCTTCCTCTAACCCATCCCCACCCCTTTCTACCTTGATGAAGGGAACCGTGAGTGCAGCACGGCAGCCACTTCCCTGCATTGGTCTGGGCACACACCCTACCTCCCCTGTTGGGTCAAGCTGGCAGCTCGCCATGGCGCTCACGAGCATTTTGCTCTGTGCCTCAGAGCCAGCAGCAAACAGCACTCGGAAGCATTTTGCTCCGTGCACGGCTTCCCTGTGTGCCAGCTGCACAGGCCTGATTCCTGCACGCTGCCATGGCTCGGGACACTGTGCTTGGGCACCGCCCAGTGGGAATTCCTCCAAGCTGTGGTTTTCCCCACCCTGCCATAACTCCATTGTGGAACACCCGGGATGGCTTGTGTGTTTGGCTCTGGCACTGTGTGGGGAATTGGTGGCCCAGAAGCTGTGTGGGGAGCCAGTAGTCTCTGGTGGGGGCTGGATTGGGTCGGGAAGGAATGCTACCTTAGGTGCTTTTTAACAGAACACTTAATGATTCTAAGGTTGGGTTTGATTTGGACAAAGATTGCCCCATCATTTATGGGGGTACACTCACCCGGAGACCGATTGGCCCATCAGCATTCTTCAGTGGAATGGCTGCCTCACACGGGGCACAAGGAATGCATATGGGGCTGCACAGACCAGCTGGGCAGGCCCTGGGGCTGAGCAGGATGATGAGTGTGGACAGCCCGGACCCCCCTCACCACCGGGGAGAGACACACCAGGCCAGGAGACCTGTTGAAGCAGGATCTCATTTATTGGGGGTAACAAAACGGCTTTTATAGACAAAAGACCACAGGGCACGAAACAGGCAGCCAATTGTGTCAAAGGTCAACCCAATAACCAGGCCCTAGAGGTCAGGCTGGATAATCTCTGTATGGAAGGCAGAACAATTCCTGAAAGCTAATTAGGGCTCTCTGTAATGTGATCAGGGCTACGCCCAGGACACTAGCTCTCAGCACCATCTTTAGTCCCATGTGCTTGACAATGTCCTGGGGTAAATCCTGGGGGGCCCAACAGTATTTGTTATGTTGTGGATGTCAAGTTTTAGACCATGGTGGTCTGATAGGCTACAGGTTATAATTACAACTTTCTTGTGTATGTGATTTGTTTTGTGGCCCAATATATAGTCTATTTTGGAGAAATTGCTTTGTGCTGCTGAGAATAATGTGTATTCGTTTGTGCTTGGATGGAAGGTTTGATAGAGATCTGTTAGGGCCATATCAGTATTGGTTTGATTTAGTTCCAATGTGCCTCTGCTGAGTTTTTGCCTGTTGGTCTATCCCATGTTGAATGTGGGGCACAGAAATCCCCAGCTATTATCATTTTGGGATTGATTTCTTGTTTTAACCATTGTATTGTGTGTTTAATGAATGTGGAGGAGCCTATATGAGGTGCTCATATATTCAGTATTGTGTATCCTTCCTGCTGAATTGTTCCTGTGATTTAGATTGAGAGTAAGAGATCAAGGAAATGTGCCTTTGAAGTTCTTCTCAGAATCAATGTGGAAGAATTTATGAATGGTAACCACTTGATGAAAAGAACAGTCCACAATAAGGGGAAGTCTCTCTGGCCTGATAATATTCTGTTGCTTTTCAGGAACTAAAAAGACCAGATTAACTCAATGATTGAAAACAAAGGAAATGATGAAATGTACCAAAATCTTAGTAGATCACATAATGAGTATACTAATAAATTTAAAGGAAGAGATATCCTGTTTGGAATGCAGCCCTGTAATTCAGCTTAAAATTTTTGTTGCTTTCTTTCTAATTTATTTATTTATTTATTGTGTATATGTATCTGTGTGTATCAAAGGACACCTATGTGTGCTAATGGATGTCCAATGGTGACTTCAGAAAACATCCTGGATTGTTCTTCCACTATTGGTTGGCTCTGAGATTTCCCACGTTCTGCCTTCCAGAATCAGAAGTACAAGCCACATTCATTTCCACATTGTGTTTTTACATGGGATCCAGGAACCCAACTCAGGCCCTTCTGATTTGAGGCAGTCTACCCCTCTGACTTATCTCTCCAGCCCTTGTTGTTCTTGCTCTCTTTATAAATCAAGTCTAGATTGGGTTTGGTGGTTACATATCTTGTGTGTGTGTGTGTGTGTGTGTGTGTGTGTGTGTGTGTGTGTGTATGAGAGGGCACATGTGTCATTGTGAAGTACCAAGTATGACTTGTGGAATCTTATTGGATTGCTTCTACCTCCTTCTTGATTCACTCTGGGCTTTCCAGGCTCTTCCACCTGAGCTGGAATTGCAGTTTGCAGCTATTTCTGCCTATTTTTTTAATGTGGGACCAGGGACCTGCACTCAGATCCTTATGCTTTCAAAGCAAAGTCTTTACCCTGAGCCATCTCTCCAGCACAATAACTGTATGTCTTAACATTGGAATAGGAAGAAAAGAGAAACTTGAGAATTCCTAATCATTCATGGCAAGGACATAGGCTCTGGGACAGAAAATATTTTATTTATTACCACATTTGTAGGGACTGGCACAGAGAAGGTCTTCAGTGGTACTTCAATGAACCAACCACCTGAAAAGAAAGTATTCACAATTACCCAGGAGAATCAGAAAGTGAATAGGAATAAGGAGATCCCCCAGCCACACTTAACCATGTCATGTTTCCCAGACATTCTTGGGCATACAAGACAATTATGAATATTCCTAAAAATTCAGATTTTGATGTAAAACTCTGCAAATCGACTCCAACTAACTCCTAAGTATTGATGTTGCAGTTCTACACTAGAAAGCATTGAGAAGGATCCATATGATTTATGTACACTATAACATTTGAGAGCCACTGGCTTTTATCACCTTAATTTGTCTATTTACTAATAAGTACTTAAAAGATAAATATAAAAGAACTATTAAGTGATATCAAGAGTGTCCTCTCTTTCTGTACATTTATTTCTTTATCTTTATTGTACAGATTTCTACTCGTGCCCATCCAGTACTCAATTAGTACCACAGGGATGATCAATGATTCTTTAAATTGGTGCATGTAAATAATCACAGAACGAACCCTTAATCATCCCATTGTAAAACTACATCTAGTTCTCAGAATTCCTGGACACATCACAAAGTCAAATGGATTCTAACTTTAGGGATTATACATTAAATCCTCTCTCTCTCTCTCTTTCTCTCTCTCTCTTTCTGTGTGTGTGTGTGTGTGTGTGTGTCTGTGTGTGTGCATTTAATAAGGTGGGCAGTAAGATGGCTCAGTAAGTAAATATGCCTGTGTTCAAACCTGAATATCAGAATTTTATCTGCATGATAAAAGGAGAGAACAACTTCTCCAAGTTGCTTCATTTGACCTTGATCTGAGTGAAGTGATATAAATGTCTCTTTCATTCTTACCCTCAAATAAATAAATAAAGTTCTTAAAAAATAAATAACGGGAGAATGGAAGTAGGAGGAGAGAGAGCAATTGCTAATAATCTATGTACAATAGCATAGTGATAGCATTTGGAATAGACTGAAGAATCTGCCCTTGATCCAAGAACTCACATCCATTAGCACAGCAGATTTTTGGAGAGAGGAACAGTTCACCTCTTTTAGTTCCCTCTTGTTCCTTTGTTGAAATTTTTAGTGGCAGATTATATAACTCTCACCAGGTTGCATATAAGCTACATTCAAAATGTGATGCATGTGAGCACATGAAGTATCATGTAATAAAGATAAACATTCCCTTCTCTGAAAATGCACAGCTTCATGGAGAGGCATAGTCTGTGTGAACTAGTACAATTATTCTGAACATTCTGTGAGCAGTAGAAAGCAGGCCTATTTTCAGCTTTCTAAATGAGTGCCAGGCAGTCTGTGATAACTAATGCACATTGCATGCAAAAAAGTCTCTTGAGACATGGTTCCTGGAATCAGACATTCAGTGTTAATTACCAAAGAGATTTTCGTAAGTGGGAAATGGAAAATTACAGACTAAAGGACCTAAAAATATTAACTGTGTATACACATAGCTAGTTTAGATAGAGACTGGATAACTGCTGCATTGTGCAACCATTGAATTTCCAGCCAGAGACCTCCCTCAACAATTCAGCAATCCCACCTTGACAAGGTGGGGGAGGAGAAAGTTCCCACTGAGAGAACAACAAAATCAGGCTGCAAAGAAAAGATGAAAGGGAAGCTCATGCTCTGTTTATCAGAGTTTGGCCATGGGTTGGCCCTATATACAATTTACTCTATCATTTCACATTTTTAGAATAACTTATTATTATTAACTGTTTAAATTATTTTGCATAAGTTATCACATAATCAAAAAGGTACCAATTTTCATTTTTAAGAAGATAAAATTGTATACAGAATCTAAATAACTTGCTCCAAATTAAATAACTCTAGAGTCCCCAAATTATTCCTTTAACCTAAGTCTGAAAAGAAAGCTATTTGCATAAGAACTGAGCCTAACTGATATTATAAAAGGAAATCAAATAAATAATTCTTCAGACTTATAGAATTTTTATATTGGAAGGAGCCTTAGAAAAATAATGCATTAGTTGCTTTTAATTAAAATATCCTCGTCCAAAGGGACAATGTGACTTGATTAAGGAAATACAATATGTAGCCCAATGCTCCTTCAGTTGTACTATGCTGAATTAAGTACATAATGACTTACTAGCAGGATCTTGCTATAACATTCCTGCATCCTTATGTTATATATCACAGGAGACAGATCAAACAAGTATATATTTTCCAGTTGAGGAGTGTAACAGTTACTCTTAACTATTGCTGTGAGAGAGCACCCAAAGTCAAGCAACTTAAGGGAGAAAGGGAGATTTATTCAGTTTACGTTTCCAGAGGGACAGTCTCTCAAAGTAGAGGGAGCGTGGCTGGCTGGCCAAAACTGGAGGAGGCTAAGTCACCACAGACATCTTGATAGCTGAGAGCTGCAGAATGCTTGCTACAAAGGCAGACTTCTCCTAGAGGTGGGGTGGAAGTAATTCACCTCAAGTCCCACCCCTTGTGACTGCCTTTCTCCAGGAAGGCTCCACCTCTCAAGGTGCCATGACCTTGCCAAACACATGAGACTATGGGGGACACATTTCAAACCATGACAAGGAGTGAGAAAAATGTTAATGGGGACTAAAATTAATTTAATGGGGCTCCTGTGCATCCATGGGCATGCTAGACACAATTAGGAATGTATTAATATCAATATGTCAGTATCCTGTGCTGCAAATGGCATGGTAGCATGTAACAACGTAACTGTTACAGATGTAACAGTGTAACAGTGCAACAGGGCTCACAGAGACCCTTGGGGCCTGGATAAGTTGGCACGTAGTCAACAGCACAGACTCCAGGAGTCAAGCAAGTGGCAAAGCAGGCTCTCAGGCTTGTATGCTCTCAGACTTGCGGCTCATTTATTTTAAGTATCAGGCTGTTTATATACCCCACCCAACATCCCATAAGTCCCAGCATGAGTCTTTGCTGAGTTGTCCTATCCGGATTGGTCCTCTGAGAGATTTATAGTCTCGTGAGACTATGAGATTTGTATGCTTAGCAGGAGGGAGGAGTCCAAGGAGCCTCTCCGTATGGAAGCCTCTGTGGCACAATCATTGTCCATTCCTCCTACATATCCATCCTTTTTATTTATTTTTGACAGCCAGCAGGAGCCACAGTTCTTTGCTCTGACCTTGTTGACTCCGCCTCAGAGGGCATCCAGCATTACGGACCTTACCTGTCATCCTGCCTCTCAGGATCTTACCCATCATTGGTTACCAGCCTTCGAAGGACCTCACCTCTGGAAGGCGTCAGGATATGTAGATAATACACTAGACCAAGGCTTCACAAATTTCTGCAATTCAAGCCCGAACCATGTCCCTAGGGGCACTAAGGCTCAGATATTCAGGGGTCATAAGCGCCTGTAGCATGATCTTATTGATGGAGCGCTGCTGAGAGATGTGCTGAAGGAAATACTTAAACAATATAATTGATAAAAGAACAGTTTAAAATCCATTTAAAATTAAAATCAAGTGAGAAAACAATGAAAGAAAACTCATAATCTAATAGAAAAACAATTGTGATCGATATAGATCATAAGTAGCTAAGGCCTTAGATGTTACCAAAATATGCATTCATGTATTTAAAAATGGCATGCCAAAAAAAATCAGCGTGCAACAGAAATGTAAAAAAAATTCAGCACACAACAGAAATGAAAAAAATCAGTGTGCAACAGAAATATAAAAAATATTGAAGTGGCTACAGATTTACTCATTTTATGAATCTGGTTCCCGGGAAGGCTTCACAATCTCTGTTGCTGGTCTTACATCTCAAGCTGGCACCCATGTTTGCGAAGTGGAATCCTGAGGTAAGACACAAGTATATCCTCAACTCCAGGTTAATAAGGGAGCAGGTCCCTGCCATAGCAGTGTGACGGGGTCCCTCCATCGGACAAGAGGCAGGGTAGTAAGAGCCCCAAATGTTCACCCAGCTGCACCAAGCCAGGGTTGGGGAGGATATAAGTAAGGTCTTTTTTCTCTGGGTACTGAGTGAGATTCCATCTGCAAGGGTTATTTTTTTATCAACAAAATGTTATTCTTTAAAATAATTCAGAACTATGAACAAAAAGGCAAAGAAAAAACAAACCCAATCCTATTGTACTAAATAAAACTGTTAAATATGCATAGTTTCATTTTCAGCTGGATTTTCCTGGGTGACAGATATGTAAGAAAAAAATGTTTATTATAAGGCAACTTCCAGTTGGGACAGATCAAATAATGGTGTTTTATATAGCTCAAATTTTAAGATAGACTCTACTTTTGTGTTTTAGAGAAAACCAGTAATTTTTCCCAAGGAGTATGGATTCAGCCTAAGGTAATGGCAGTCTTAGAGATGAATATTTCTGTATGGCTTGTTATAATGCTGGTAGAAATTATTGTTTTGGCCCATTACAATAATAGTTGGCCTAGAGACCAAATACTACTAAGTGGTCTAGTCAAATAAAATAGAATATCTCTCATTTAACTTTCCCCAATGAAAATTTAAGCAATTACTACAATGATTTTAGTCTTCATAAGAATGTCTCTTTCATCAATAATTAAAAGCATTCGATAGAACCTGAGACATCAGCATCTATAACGTTTCTTCTGTAAATAAACAGAACTTACCAAAATGGGAGTTTCAATTACTAATATCCTTTAAGAATTCCAACTTGAAGTGTTACAAGTTATTTTTTTAAGAACAGAGACAAGACTAAAAAAGAACAGACAAGACAAGGAACATACAGTGGGGAGCTTCCGTGGTTCCTAGGCCACAGCTGTATGCTCCCTATCAGTAGACAGACAAACACAAAGAAAGGGAAAGGGACCTTCATGCTCGCCTCTCATGAAAACAAAAACACAAAGGGGCCAGCTTACCAAACAACTGCTGAAGGGGGCACAGTGCTCCACACTGGTGGGGAGACCAGGAAAGGGTTGCGGTGGAAGCCCCACATTGGGTACCAGATGTAACAACGTAACTGTTACAGATGTAACAGTGTAACAGTGTAACAGGGCTCACAGAGACCCTTGGGGGTGGGGATAAGCTGGCACAGAGTCAACAGCACAGACTCCGAGAGTCAAGTGAGTGGCAAAGCAGGCTCTCAGGCTTGTATGCTCTCAGGCTTGGGGCTCATTTATTTTAAGTATCAGGCTGCTTATATACCCCACCCAACATCCTATAAGTCCCAGAATGAGTCTTTGCTGAGTTGTCCTGTATGGATTGGTCCTCTCAGCCAGGCGGTTTAACAGCACCAACTATCTTTGCTCTGGAGAAGGCTTAGTCTTACGAGATTTGTAGTCTTGCAAGATTTGTAGTCTCGCGAGACTATGAGATTTGTATGCTTAGCAGGAGGGAGGAGTCCAAGGAGCCTCTCTGTATGGAAGCCTCTGTGGCACAATCATTGTCTGTTCCTCCTACAGTAGCAGTTGAAAACCTCCCTAATAAAGTATGGTGGTGATTTGGTAATACCATTTTAATGCAACCAGACAGACATTGGTTATTTCCTGTCTCAACAAAGCTAGTCTCTCCTTTGAGGTTAGAAAACTCCTGTTTCAAAGAGGGAAGCCTGTTTACACAAGCAAATGAAAGTAGTCCTAAGTCAAAAATTAAAAAATAAAAAAATGTAACATACCTGAGTTTAAGATAAAGAAAAAAGAAAGGGAAATTGTCTACTTCGAGGATTATGTACTTACCATTAAAGTCCCGCCCTCTGGAACAATCTCTCAATCTGCCCCTGCTGAGATTCCAACTTTTCAATTCTAACTCAGAAAACCTAAATTGCCCAATCCTTTCCATCTCTTTTCTTGGCATCTGCAAAGCTTGGAAGATTGTCTTCCCTTTTGTCAAGGGCACCATCTCTTTCCCAAATACTAGAAACCGCCCTGGACTCACCATCTGTATTTTGTTTCCTAACTTTTATTAAATTTGTTTTGACAATTATTATACATGTGTTTAATTCATAAATTGCTTTAGCTAGAAAGTGGAGTACTTATAAATAGGATACATTGTCTCTCTCCACAGTAACAGGAGCTTTCAATATAATTAGAAACAAAGAAAATTCTTAGATTTGGTTCATTTTATAGTATCTGTAAAAGTGACCAGCTCGTATAACAGAAACCATGGGTACAGAAAGATAATGAAGAAAGTCTATCATAAGAACCAAGGGAAAAGAAAACATAGTTCTAAAGGCAGTTTTCTTTTCCTTTGAGAACTCATGGCAATATCAGGAAAGGATGTAACACAAACAAAGTCACCTATAGGCATGTGAGGTTAAGTATAAAGATGTTGAGGAGACATCGAGGGTCAGAGGTATTAGTGGGCTATACCGCCCAGGTTAATCATTTTACTTCCATGTCTTGGTTTCTTTATAGTGTATAACAAGTTCATCTTAAATAATGGACCTTACCAGAGCACTGCTAGGATTACAGGTAGTAAAATGTTTATAATGTGTTTGGAATTGGATGGTCCAAAGTTGCATTCAACATGAAAAACACTGTCATTGCATAGCGGAAACTGCTGTGGAAAGTATTCTACCCAATTCACTTTTTTTTCTAAAATGTTACTGTGAGATATTAGAACTGTATTTTTTTCAATTTACCATTTAATAAAATGTGTTTACTCAATAACTAGTATGAAATCTTACATACTTCTTACCAAAACACACTGTGTACTTAACAATATCTTTTCAAGGCTACAAGGTTTGATTAGAACAACACATTTGTTCTATTTTACATATTGTCCTGCATCCATATATTAAGTATATACATAATAACAGCTGAAGGAAATTAAAGATTTTAAATAACCTTGTCAGAATGTAAATGCAGGTCTTAGATTTTGTGTCTTGCCCTGCCCTGAATTTCCAAAACTATAGAGTAATGGTTAAACTACAAACAGAGTAGTAATTTTAAGAACAAAATTCCCAACCATTGTAGGCTTCATCTTCCTAGTAAACTTATCTATAATATTCCATTAATTTTTTTTCTTAAAAAGACCAAAGCCTTGAATACCCAGTGTAATTCCAAAAGGATGAGAGCAGATATAAGAGGTCATAAATTAGGCTGAGAGGATCTGGAGACCAATAGTTTCAATTATGTTCAAACTGTTGGAGCTTAGAAATGAAAATGACCAATGTCAGCGTGATAACATAGCAGGGATATGTCTTATGATGAGTATAATTATAAAACAAAGGTCAATAATTCTGATCAACAAAGTCTGTTAGGTATTTCAGAAGTTGAAAATTATCCTTACAGGCAGATAACAAAAATGGAAGCATGGATGTTGCTAAGAAAGAATAATAAGAGAGGAGTATGGTGTAGTCTGCTCATGTTGTTAGCATAGTTGGTAGAAATAAGCCTATTATAAGTAAGATTAGAATGCCAATGGTAAAAAGTAGGGCAGAAGGAAGTTACAGTTTTTCTGGTTTTATAGATAGGCTGGTATGTCACTGAGGGATGCAAAAGTACACAAATGCAAAGAGATAGAGATATATGAAAGATAAACATAAAGAGACAGTTAAAGCCACGACTGCTACAATACCTGCAGTTAGGTCAGAATTCTTGATACATTTCAAACTAGATTGATATAAGTACAAAGGGAACTGGAGAGGTCCCAACAATGAGCATACTCTCAGAACAATTATTTTCAGGTGTTCTACTCACAGGACAAAAACTCAAGCACTATCTAGTTTAAGAGAGACTTTGCTTCAAAAGTAGTCCCACTGAGTAAAGAAAGCTAATTCAATAAAAGATGTTGATACCATTGACTTTTTGGTTTTTAGAAATTATGATTACTTCTTTACACCAAGAATCACATGAAATTTACTTTTAGATAGATTTAAGACTGCTCCTGGGAATGTGAGGGAGGGAAGGGGGGTTCCATTGGGAGAAAAGAGGGGTGAAAGGAAGGGGAAAAGGGGGAAGGGTACAATGGGGACTGGGGAGGTGTGGAGGGAGGGAGGGGACTGGGATACCTATTAAGCTTGTATGATTGGGACAAAATAAGTAAATAAATATAATAAAAATATAAATATATAAAAATATATAAATATATAAAAAATAAAAAATAAATAAATATAATAAAAAGAGTGATTCATTACAATCAAACCATGAGACAACTAGAAGAAAATGGGGTAATTCTATGTTTTGATAGTAGAAAAAAATTGAGGGTATGAGAAGGTGGCTCAGGGGTTAAAGAGTGTGCCTTACGAGCAAAATGACCCAAGATTGGATCCCCATATCCCATGTAAAAATGTACAACAGCCTGAAATCTAACCTTAGAAGGCAGAGTCTGGGAAACCCTAGACCAAAGCAATGAGGTGAAAAAGCAATCCAAGATGATTCCTTATATCACACTTGGGTCTCCGTAGGCACACACATTCAAGTGGCCTCTTATACATGCACCCACATAAAATGCACATACACACACACAAATATAGAAATTATTAAGGATAAAACCAAAAAGAAAAAATATAAAAGATGGCAACAGATTCGAATATACAAAATTTTAGAACAAATTAGGAGGAGTTTCCAATGGTGATTGCAAAGGCTTAATGGCTTTAGTATATATAGAACTTTTCAGAATCAGTAAGAAAATTCTAAGCATTATTGGCTAATTAAGCATAGCAAACTCAATCAGAAATTGGCGGACATGGCCTACAAGCCTAAAGTGAATCTTGTGCTGTATTTTTGTTTTCTCAGTAAGGTTCCTTAGAATATAACTATGAATATTAACATTCATTTTGTGTTTGGCCACAGTGGCAGAGGTGGGGGAGTTATGTCAAAGTCTACATGGGCAAAAAGCCTAAAATATTCCTTATCCATCTGGATATTTACAACAAATCATGGAGATCCCTGAATTTTTAAGTTCAACAGACAACTAAAAAAAAGCATAGTCAATAGCCTATTTATTGATTAATCACTGAAAATTCTACCAAAAAGATACTATCAAACCAGCACTATTGACCAAGGTTTAGGAAAGAGTCTGTTGTCAATTGGAAATGATAGGATTTTAAGTAGCCAAGTTTTTTTTTTTTTTTAGTACATTATTGATGTATGGACTGAAGGATGCTGAAATGATTATAACCCTTTAATAGCAATAGTTTGCAGAAGAGTGTGTCATAAACTAGCAGGGTTAGGACTATTGATGCATGCCTTTTATTGTGGAAATTTATTGAAACAAGTATGGGTACCAATGTACCACAAAAATGATTCTATCCAATTCCATCTTCCTATAAATTTATTTATAAGAACATAGGTAAGGTATGAGTGGATCATGAGTAATTCAAAATCAGATGTATCACTGAAAAGTTCCACCCAAGCATGGATGACACTGCAGGAATACTCGTAAAACTAGAATCCTACCCCCGGTCCTCTATCTACCTCATCTCCCATGTACTCTAGCACCCCTTGCCCAAGATTCTTCAAACCAGCAGGGAGGGACCAGGAGGAGTGGCAGATAAAATAACAGGTACAACTCTGATGACCTTCCTGAGATAAGACTGAGTGAAAGTCTTACTAAGGGACTGAAAATTGGATGTATAAGAAAAATCAGTTGGTAAAGAAGGCCAACTCGAATTAGCTGAGCCCCTGGCTCAGGAGCAGATGCATTCTAGTGTGCCTGATGGAGTTATAACTTATACTATTAACATGCACATTATAATAGAAGATGTAATATGATAATGAGACAGGTGATGCATGAAATTATATGTAGAACTACACATAACAAAAGATGCATAAAAAAACTAATCCTATGAAAATCATCCAAAATGTCTGTACTATCTAACTTTTTTTTAAAATTTTCAATTCCCATTTATTTTTGGCTCTTGGGGCAATGTCATCTTTTCAATATGAAAAAAAGCAGCAAATTCAACACAGGCTAGGACAACACTAGGGCAGGAAGAATGAGGCTAAAGCAAAAAGATGACATTTCACTGACTTGCCTCCGGGGTACCCAAACATCAAGTGTTAGGGTGTTACTCTGAGAACTAAGAAGAGTTTCTAAAGGTCTAGAGACCAAGGAAGGCTCCAGCCCCCTCCACTCTTGGGTCAGAGGAAAGGAGGGCACATGCTCTCCGAGAGTAAAGTATACCCTCCTAGAGATGGATGATAAATGGAAATAATACTGTTAACACCTTTCTAGAGGTGTAGATGAAGGAGGGGGAAAATTGGAAGTTGTCTTTGAAAACCTTGGTCAGTCACACCCCAAACTATTCCCTGAATTGGCAAAAATCCTTCCCACCATCTTCTTTTTTTTTTTTAATTATTTATTCAATTGTGTGCATATGCGTGTGTATGTGTGCACGCGTATGTGTCTCTCTGTGTGTGTGTCTGTGTGTGTGTCTCTGTATGTGTAGAACCACGGACGAATTCGCGAACACACCATGGACGCCTCCACCTCCTTCTGTCCTTGGATTCACAGGCTCCGCCCTACCAGGACCAGAAGCGCAGGCTGCCCCCGCTTCCGCCTGGCGTCTATACGTGGGATCTGGGATCCGAACTCAGGACCTTCCGCCTGCAAGGCGGAGGCTTAACCCCTGAGCCACCTCTCCAGCCCCCCACCATCTTCTTAATGACTTTCACCCCAGCCCTTTATCAGCTACTCTGGCTCAGGCAGGGGCTACTATGGGTTATGAGCACCAGACTGGTTCTAAATGGGATCTGGGGCAGGCTCAGGTTTCTGGAGAATTTTTCAGAAGCTTAAGACGTTATTAACTGAACAGTTGTAAGAAGGAAATACAGGGAGGGGTTGCCTCAAGAGTGGCAGAAATCTAGGTTTGCCAGAGCAGAAAGAGAGAGGAGATATTCAACAAACAAATATTTATTGAGCGCCCACCATGTGTGTGTCAGGCACTATTTACTCCCTCCCCCCCCCCAAAAAAAAAGGAAAAGGAAAAACAAAAAAAGAAACAGGACAACAGAGGCAGCAGAAACAAATTCTGAAAGAAGGAAAGTGGAGGGAATTGAGAAGCATGGAGTCAGAAGATTCTGTGAGCTCAGGCCTCCTCTTCTGCCTCCTCACCGAAATCCTCTTCCTCTTCGGCGGTGGCATCCTGGTACTGCTGGTACTCGGAGACCAGGTCATTCATGTTGCTCTCAGCTTCGGTAAACTCCATCTCGTCCATGCCCTCGCCCGTGTACCAGTGAAAGAAGGCCTTCCTGCAGGACATGGCTGTGAACTGCTCAGAGATGCGCTTGAACAGCTCCTGGATGGCTGTGCTGTTGCCGATGAAGGTGACGGCCATCTTGAGGCCACGAGGTGGGATGTCGCACACAGCAGTCTTGACATTGTTGGGGATCCACTCCACAAAGTAGCTGCTGTTCTTGTTCTGCACGTTGAGCATCTGCTCGTCAACCTACTTCATGGACATCCGTCCTCGGAAGACGGCAGCTACGGTGAGGTAGCGGCCATGGCGGGGGTCACAGGCAGCCATCATGTTCTTGGCGTCAAAGAAGTGAGATGTGGGAAGGGCACCATGTTCACCGCCAGCTTTCGGAAGTCAGCGTTAAGTTGGCCAGGGAAAGGGAGGCAGGTGGTGACACCACTCATGGTGGCCAAGACCAGGTAGTTGTCAATGTGTTCTCCACCAACTGATGAACAGAGAGGGTGGCGTTGTAAGGCTCCACCACAGTGTCAGACACTTTGGGTGAGGGCACCACGCTGAAGGTGTTCATGATGCGGTCAGGATATTCTCGGATCTTGCTGATGAGCAGGGTGCCCATTACGGAGCCTGTGCCCCCACCCAGCGAGTGGGTCAGCTGGAAGCCCTGCAAGCAGTCACAGCTCTCCGCCTCCTTCCTCACCACATCCAGGACGGAATCGACCAGTTCAGCCCCTTCCGTGTAGTGACCTTTGGCCCAGTTGTTACCAGCCCCAGACTGACCAAAAACAAAGTTGTCTGGTCTGAAAATCTGGCCAAAAGGACCTGAGCGAACAGAGTCCATGGTTCCAGGTTCCAGATCCACCAAAGATAGCTCGAGGAACGTACTTGCCACCTGTGGCTTCATTGTAGTACACGGAGATGCGGTCCAGCTGCAGGTCACTGTCACCATGGTAGGTACCGGTGGGGTCAATGCCGTGCTCATCGCTGATGACCTCCCAGAACTTGGCACCGATCTGGTTGCCACACTGACCGGCCTGGATGTGCATGATTTCCCTCATGGTGAAGGTTAATTATAATTCTTTGCTCGCTTTTAGAAAAGATGTTAAGCTTTTTTTTTTTTTTTTTTTTTTTTTCTGGGCTGGTCGGGGGCTGGTAGGATGGAACGTGGCCCAGAGGCTGGAGCGGCGAGGTGCAGGCACGACGGCAGGAAGATTCTAGAACATCACTTCTATAGTAGGTACCATTGAGCTTCTAAACTGTGTTTGGCTTTAATATTCTTTTGCCATTGGAAACATATTCTCTCTTAACATATTCTCTCAATTGGCCTGCTACTAGCCAAGTGTCTCTGGAAATTTCTTGTTCTGAGACTTGAAATCCCTCTGGAGATGGCCACTGAATTCTGATGCTAATAAACATCGCTCCATTACCACATCATCCCAGCTCCATTACTATTATTGTATACCTGGCTGTCACTACTGCTCTGCTTGTGTGTTGCCTTAACTTAAGATCCTATGTATTCTTCAAGTAACAACAACAATTTCTGGGACATAATGTCAATAAATACAAAATAGCACTACTACAATAAAAAGTCTTTCTTGGAGATTCTGTGGCCTTTAGGATTTGTAAATGATAATTATATTTTTTTGGTCACAGAGATGCCACCACTAGGATTCTGTCCTAAATAAATGAGAAATGCATAGATATTTATGCAGAAGGATATTAACATAAACATTAATAACAGCACAAGTATTAAAACAAGTATATGGAAGAAGAATGTCTTAATGATACAGAGTAGTGTTGACAACATAATTCTTAGGTGAAGAAAAAAATTAGTAGAAAGGAGGACATATAGATTTCAATCTGTGTATTCTGCTGCAGTTCTGACATGTTCAGCCTTACCTGGAAACCTATAAAATGAACACAGGTAGTATTTTTGAACCAGAGAAAGAAGCCTCATTTCAAAAAAATTTATTTATAAATAATGGAATGACAACTTCAACTAAAAGAATGTCTTTGTCATGATTCTTCCATGAGTCTCCCCTCACCATAAAATGGAAAAAAAACCCAATAACTTCTTGCTTGACCCATCCTTTTATGAATTTTTATGAAGATAAAAGATCTTAAAATGCTTTGAAAACTTACTTATTAAGACTTACAAAAATGTTAGTCTTGGGCTGGAGAGGTGGCTCAGGGGTTAAGCCTCTGTCTTGCTGGCAGAGGGTCCTGAGTTCGGATCCCGGATCCCAGATCCCAGGTATAGACGCCAGGCGGAAGTGGGGGCAGCCTGCGCTTCTGGTCCTGGTAAGGCCGAGCCTGTGAATCCCAGGGCAGAAGGAGGTGGAGGCATCCATGGTGGTTCTCAAATTCGTCCGTGGTTTTACACACACACAGACACACACACACATACACGTGCACGCGCACATACATATGCACACACGCACAATTGAATAAATAAAAAAAATAAAATAAAATAAAGTCGACCAAAGAAAATGTTAGTCTTATTGGTTTAGTTGATCAGAAATGGTTCCTCAAAAACTTAGCTCATAGGGATGGATTTGTTTATCATTAACTGCTTGTGTTTCCCTCAGCCATGCAACTACTACTACTGCAATTATTTTGACTGAGACGAAGGTTTTTGATATTGTTTCAGGTGGAACAAATGTTCTTCACAAGGGGCTTAGTATTTAATTTCCAATAAGGTTGAAACGCAAACATCTAAGAGTGGTAGGGCTTCTGATGTAGCCCAGTTAATACTAAAATGTTTGATTAATTCCATTTGCTCTAATACTGATTTTATTAATATAGTGATCTCCTTGACTCTTGCTATCATGGAAGTCACATATGCATGCTCTTAAAATGGGCTTCTACAATCCTTACATTTTCACATCATTTTTTCTTTCATGCCTAACTGAACTTCATACGTCTTTCCTGCTTATCTCAGTGCAGAATACAAACAACTCCATTCCTTGTTTTACTCCTTAGGTTAGTTTGGAAAGTCAGAACAAAAGTAACCCTCGCTAACAAGTTTATTTTCAGTAACCAGAATGTAACTGTTGAATGTTACCTAACAGCAAATTGATGAATGAAGTATATAGCTTTTCTCCCTTATTTCTTCTCATTGCACATGCTTCAAACATACCAAACATACTCACTCAAAAGTTACCTATATATTCCTCAAAGTCATTGCTTTTATTCCTCTCACTTTTTTATTACTTTATGCAGAGTTCCTAAAATTTTAGTGACCATCAGAATGTTCTGGAAGACAGTTTCAGTATATATTCATGCCCTCCCATTAGATTTTCTGATCAGTATTTGGTGTGAAATACAAGTATTTGTAGGTTTAACAGGATTCAAATGATATTCATGTTGCCAGTTCTGGGGTGGGGGTGGGAGATGTATAAACACTGTTTTAACTCATTCCTTCTAAATTATCATAAAAGTTTTACCGCTGTTTTATCACTATTATAACTCACCCTTTCTAAATTTCCATAAAAGGTTTCTTAAATGTATTCATCTTTCAATATGCTGAGTAGACATACTCTATACAGTACAGTATGAATACAGAAGAAGGTTTGGGAATCAGACTGACCTGGGTTTGAATCTTGGTTTTTATCATTTATTATGTGATCTTGGGAAGGTCACTTAAATTCTCTGAATTTCTGTCTACAGAAATAATATGCCGGATACCACAAATGTAATGAAATGTCAGATACACATAATCTTATGTAATCAGGGAATGCATATTCCATCAACTTGGTCATAATCCAATGATAGGAACAATTCGTAGGTTCAGCTTTATTAATTATGGGATGGTATTTACACAAAACTGGATACAGGGAAGGAAAGAGAATATCATGGGGAGTCATGTTAATTTCAGCCTGCAAAGGTAGCTGATTACATGATACAGATTTAGTGAAGTTATCTGAGAGTAGTGTATTTTCCTAGCTAAGAGTTTTGAATATTAGATGAACATGTCTTTCCTGTATTCCATATAATTGTCCATTGAAATACCCTGTATCATGTTTGAATCATTATTGACTGAACCATCTGAAACTATGAGCCAAATTAATCTTTCCCCCCTTAGGATGTTAACGTCAGGTACTTTTGGTTATAACAATGTAAAAGTACATAATGCAGTGTTCCATTGTGATATGTCAAAAAGTATATTCAGAAAAACCTTTCAACAACTACCTTATATATTTTCAACTATGTTTTCCAGTTATTATTTTTGCTACATTCTCTCTTGTTCCTAAGTACAATACCTTATATTCCCTCAGAATAAGACAAAGTCTCCTACATAATCACAATGCCATTTCTCTACTTAAGAAATTCAACAATAATGCATTGTCTAATATTCTGTCTATACTCAAAATTTCCAGTTGTCACAATAACTTACTTCAAGAATTTGCTTTCATTAGATTCCAACTCATAATCACTTGTGATGTTTATTTTCCTTGAATGAAAATACTTTTTCAAGATTGCACGTTTATCTGCCTTTGATGACACTGGCAACTTTAGGATAGCTGGTCAGTTATGTTGTAAACTGGCCCCAAATATAGGTTTGGGTAATTCATTCTTCCTAAAGGATCTCTGGCTAAACATTGTAGAAAATAAATAACACTGATGATGCTGTATTCCTACTGTCTCAGGATCTTGTTTGGAACTATATATCATTTTGTTCTGCATTTAGTATGTTGACTTGTTCAGTGAGCTAAAATTAGTTTCAGTAATTTTTCCAATGTAAAACCATGTTTTTTTAATTCATGAGGGAAAATCTTCACCTCATCCCGTAAATATTTTTCTTATGGCTTTAGCATCACTGATAATTCTTGCCAAAGCCAATTCATTAGACTGATGTTACTAAGGAGGCTAGTCTATCATTTCTTCTGTTTTTATTAGTTGGAATTTTTCCATGAAGATGGAATTTCCCCTCCTTTTCCTGCTGTCATTTTTTATGAACTGTAATACTATTATTAAGTAAATAGATTTTAACTGCTATAAATCATTTTGTAATGATTGTCATTCCTTAAAATTGGTCACTAACACTCTTGTTATGCTGATTTCTAAGATACTTCATTTGTACCTGCTCTTGAACACTTGATTAATGTGGTAAGATGTATGTTTCATGCTAACCTTGTACACTACATAAAACCAAATTGCTGAATTCTATTGTAATATTTTGTTTTAAATCTAAAATTATTGGCTTTTACATTTAACCATTGATTCATTATTTCTTACTGATTTCCCAGGCATATATATATTTACATATATTTATTATATATTATTATATATTTTTTAATTATATTTTTATTTTTAATAAATTCCTAGGGAGAAAGGGACAAAAGTTTCTGTGTCACTGTGATTCTTAATAATTGGAAAAATACTTAATTTTTGCTTCAGTTCTCCAAGGAATTTTGAATTTAAGGACACAAGTACTGGTTGCAGAGAGTAGAAGAATGATATTGTAGTTTTCCTGCATATTGCCAATAATTTCACAAACAAACTGCTTAGGAGAATAATGGGGTTTTATTCATTCTTAGGATTCTCACAGTCCTTAGTCCAGCTCTGCAGAGGAGCTCATACAAACAGCGGGAGCTAAGGAAACTGGTCACAACATATATAAAGGATTGTTGAGAAAGGAACAAACTTCATTTGTCAGACAGCAAGACTGTCAAAGTATGCTGAAGAATAACAAACTTTGCTTAAACAACTCCTTCCATCTTATCCATCTGTTCAAGGAATCTTCCCAGTCATCATGGGTTGGGACTTACCATATCAGCCAGACAACCTTCTCCAGGCTTGACTTAACTATTAATTTTTCATAAACATGCTAAGATCTCAGCCTTAAATCGTAATGTTGACACCTATATATTTAATCAACACTGAAGATTAAAAGATATGTGGGAAAAAGAAAGAATAAAATGTAAATATATACAAGACCCCACCCCACTCCACTGGTTGGGATGCGCACGCGGTCCAGCCGGGCCTCACCCCGTGCCCTAGGTAAGTCCCCGTTAGGGCCCCGCCCACCAGGACCACAGGTCAGCCAACGGGGACCCGGCTCCGACTCCCACCATCTAGCCGGAGCCGCGCAGGGGCCGAGGGACGAGGAGGACCTCCCCCTGCGCCTGGGCCGCGCCCCAGCTGCCCTCGGGTTAAATAGCTCCACGCCGACACGCCCATCCTCCCTTTTCACCCCACCCCGCTCTGCTGGTCGGAACACGCACGCGGTCCAGCCGGGCCTCACCCCGCGCCCTAGGTAAGTCCCCCTTCGGGTCCCGCCCACCAGGACCCCAGGCCAAATAATTCAGTTTAGTGAAACTGAGAGATCTTAAGAATTAAAATGACAATGCCAAAGTCAAAGTGCAAATCCATGAGAAGCAACACTCAAGTAAACAAATTTCCCACTGAAGAAATTAATCCCATAATGTTAGACTCCAACAAGAACAAACCCGCGGAAAAAAGCCAAGAAAGCCTCACCCAGGATAACGACTTTCAAAATATGATCATTACCATGTTCAATACTATGAAAGAGGAAATCCGGGAGGAATTACATAATCGAATCAATCCCTTTGAAGAGGAACACAACAGACATCTGGAGGAGTTGAGAAAAACAGTGCAAGAAACAAAAAGTGGCATAGAGCAGTTAAAACAAACTCAAGCAGAGTTTAAAACTGAGCTAAAAGACAAGTTATCTTCAACCCAGAACGCCACAGAGAGTCTTATCAACAGAACTAATGAAGCAGGAAACAGAATTTCAGACCTTGAAGATAAAGTGGGAGTACTAACCAGCTCAATGGAAAAGGTGGTTAAAGCCAAAAAGATACTTGAGAGAAATATCCAAGAGATATGGGACACCCTGAAGAAGCCTAACATGTGTATTCATGGAATACTAGAGCAAGAATCTCAAAATACCACCCCTGAGGAAATTTTTCAAACGATCATCAAGGAAAACTTTTCCTCATCTAAAAAGAGAGGCCCATTCATATACAAGAGGCATTCCGCACCCCAAACAGATAAGACCAAAATAGAAGCACACCACGGCAAATAATACTTAAAACACTCCACATTCAAGATAAAGAACTGGTGCTGAGAGCTTCAAGGGAGAAAAAACAAGTCACTTTTAAAGGTAAACCTATTAAAATAACAAATGACTTCTCAGTCGAAACAGTAAAAGCAAGAAGAGCTTGGAGAGACATACTTCAAGTATTGAATGAGCAAAAATGTCAACCCAGGCTGATTTACCCTGCAAAACTATCAGTCATGATCGAGGGAGAAAGAAAAATTTTCCAGCACAAAGACAAGTTTAAGGGATACATGTCCACCAAACCAGGCGTTCAAAAAATGCTAGAAATGATATTCAAGCGTGAAGAAAAAAACAGGCATATCCAGGAGAACAGAAGGCAAATATAACACCATTAAAAGCGAAGCAATATACTTATAAAAGGTACTAAACATAATAAATGGCTGGGATTAACAATAGTTTCTCCATTATAACAGTAAATGTTAATGGAATTAATTCACCGATCAAGAGACACAGATTACAAACTTGGATTAAAAATCACAATCCATCAATCTGCTGCCTGCAGGAAACCCATCTCACCACAAAAGATAGGCACGCTCTAAAAATAAAAGGCTGGTCAACAATTCTACAAAGCAAATGGAAGCAGAAAACAGGCAGGGGTAGCCATTATGCTATCAGACAAAGTGGACTTCAAACCAAAGAAAATTATAAGAGACACGGATGGATACTACATTTTAGTCACAGGTACAATTCACCAGGAAGACTTCACAATACTGAACATATATGCACCCAATACGGGCCCCTCCACATTCATTAAGAAAACCCTACAGCATCTAAAGCAAGAAATCAACCCCCAAACGATAATTCTTGGGGACTTCAACACCGCCCTCTCTACATGGGATAGATCAACAGGTCAAAAGCTTAACAGAGACACTTTGGAACTTAATCAAACCCTGAAAGAAATGGACCTTACAGATCTCTATCGAACTTTTCACCCACGCACCAAAGAATACACATTTTTCTCAGCAGCACACGGAACTTTCTCCAAAATTGATCACATACTGGGCCACAAAATGAATCTACACATATACAAGAAAGTTGAAATTCTAACCTGTGCCCTATCAGACCACCACGGCCTAAAGCTGGACATCCACAACACATCAAACAAGAGAAAATACACTAACTCCTGGAAACTTAACACTATGATGCTGAATGAGAACTGGATTCAGGAAGAAATTAAAAAGGAAATTCAAGATTTCCTGAAAGTGAATGATAACGAAAATACAACTTACCAAAATCTCTGGGACACAATGAAAGCTGTTCTAAGAGGTAAGTTCATAGCTCTTAATGCCTACGTCAAAAAAATGGAAACATCAGAAATAAACAACTTAACAATGCAGCTTAAAGCTTTAGAGAAACTAGAGCAATCTGATCCCAAATGCAGTAGAAGACAAGAGATTAGCAAAATAAGGGGAGAAATATCTGAAATCGAGATTAAGAAAACGATAGAAAAAATCAACCAATCAAAAAGCTGGTTCTTTGAAAAAATCAACAAGATTGATACACCCCTAGCTAAACTAACCAAAAGCAAGAGAGAGAAAACCCAAATTAACAAAATTAGAAATGAACATGGAGATATCACTACTGATACCCAAGAAATCCAGAGAATTATAACATCATATTTCAAAAACTTATACTCTGTGAAGTTTGACAACACAAAAGAGATGGATGAATTTCTAAGTAAACACAACTTACCTAAATTGAATCAGGAAGTTGTGAATTATTTAAATAGTCCTATAACATATAAGGAAATTGAGGAAGTAATCTCGAATCTTCCCACCAAAAAATGTACTGGACCAGATGGATTCAGCACAGAGTTCTACCAGACATTTAAGCACTTAATAACACCAATATTCCTTAAACAGTTCCATCAAATAGCAAAGGAAGGAACACTACCAAATTCCTTCTATGAAGCTAATATCGTTTTAATTCCAAAACCTAATAAAGATTCACTTAAGAAAGAAAACTATAGGCCGATCTCCCTGATGAACACAGAGGCAAAGATTCTCAACAAAGTCTTAGCAAATCGGATTCAAAAACATATTAAAAAGATCATTCATGGGGACCAAGTAGGCTTCATCCCCGGCACACAAGATTGGTTCAACATACGCAAATCAATAAATGTAATTCATCATGTAAACCAGTCCAAAGTCCAAGATCACATGATACTCTCGGTAGATGCAGAAAAAGCTTTTGACAAGATCCAACAGCCTTTTATGATCAAAACGCTAGAGACAGTGGGAATGGAAGGAACCTTAATCAATATAATAAAAGCTATATACAACAAGCCCACAGCAAGGATTATGCTCAATGGGGAACAATTGGAAGCATTCCCACTTCGATCAGGAACTAGACAAGGTTGTCCACTCTCACCACTTCTATTCAATATTGTACTTGAAGTCTTAGCTGAAGCCATAAGACAAGAAAAGGACATAAGAGGGATTCAAATCGGCAAGGAAGAAGTCAAGCTATCCCTATTTGCAGATGACATGATCTTATACCTGAGTGATCCCAAAAACTCCACCAGGAAGCTCCTGGAACTAATTGAGAAGTTCAGCAGGGTGGCAGGACACAAAATAAATGTGCAAAAATCAGAGGCCTTCCTATATGCCCAGAATGAAAGAAGTAAAAAAGCCTTGAGAGAAACCATACCATTTACTATAACCCCTAAAAAAATGAAATACCTTGGTATAAACCTAACTAAGGAGGTAAAAGACCTTTACAATGAAAACTTTAAAACCCTAAAGAAAGAAATAGCAGAAGACACCAGAAGGTGGAAAGACCTCCCTTGTTCCTGGATTGGCATAATCAACATCGTAAAAATGACCATCCCACCAAAGGCAATATACAGATTCAATGCTATACCATTCAAAATCCCAAGGCAATTCTTCAAAGAAGTTGACCAAACAATCTCAAAGTTCATATGGAGGCACAAAAGACCCAGGATAGCAAAAACAATCCTGAGTAACAAAAACACAGCTGGAGGTATTACCATACAAAACCTAAGTCTATACTACAAATCCATAGTTATAAAGACAGCCTGGAACTGGCTCCAAAATAGACACACAGATCAATGGATAAGGATTGAAGACCCAGATATAAGCCCACAAAGTTACAGCCATTTGGTCTTTGACAAAGGTGCCCAAAGAATCCAATGGAAAAAGAACAGCATCTTCAACAAATGGTGCTGGCAAAACTGGATCTCCACATGGAGAAGATTAAAGCTGGACCCGTACTTGTCACCATGTACAAGACTTAACTCCAAATGGATCAAGGACCTTGATATCAGGCCAGAGACTTTAAAAACCATATTTGAAAGGATAGGGAACTCCCTCGAGCTGATTGGGCTAGGCCAACACTTCCTAAACAGACATCCAATGGCACAGTCACTGCTACCAACTCTCAACAGTTGGGATCTTGAGAAATTAAAGAGCTTCTGTGCAGATAAAGAGATTGTCACACGAGCTCAAAGGCAACCCACAGAATGGGAGAAAATCTTCACTAACCACATATCTGACAGAGCTCTACTGTCCAGAGTGCACAAAGAACTTAGAAAACTAAACTCCAAAGAAAACACTGGCCCAATTAAAAAATGGGCCATGGAACTTCAAAGAAACTTTACCAGGGATGAAATTAAAATGTCTAACAAATATCTGAAAAAATGCTCCACTTCCTTCGCCATCAGGGAAGTGCAAGTCAAAACTTCCCTGAGATATCATCTCACCCTGGTCAGGATGGAAAAAATCCACAATACAAACAACAAAAAATACTGGAGAGGATGTGGAGAGAGGGGAACTCTCCTACATTGTTGGTGGGAATGCAGGCTCATACAGCCACTCTGGCGAGCCGTCTGGAGATTCTTAAAGAAATTAAAGATTGAAATGCCATATGACCCTGCTATCCCACTTTTGGGAATAACCCCCCATGCAGCAGAGGTTCGCCTCGATAGCACAAGCTCGACCATGTTCATAGCAGCACTGTTTACAATAGCAAAGTCATGGAATCAACCTAAATGTCCAACAGTTGAGGAGTGGATAAGGAAACTGTGGTACATCTATACAATGGAGTACTACTCAGCCATCAAAAATGATGAATTACTGGAATTTGCTGGGAAATGGATGCCATTAGAAAGAATTATATTAAGTGAAGTATCCCAAACCCAGAAAATTAAGCACAGTATGTACTCCCTAATAGGTGGCTCCTAGTACCAAACTCACCCAGCCCACATTGAGACACTCAAAAGTAAACCTATGTAACACAGTAATTGCAAGGATTATGAACAAGAGAGATGGGGTAGGAGGGCCACACCAGAAACAAGGAGAGATGGGACCATGTTACAGCAGATAAAATAGGCCTCCATCAAGGTCTGCAAGTAAGTAATGAGAAACCTGGTTAAGTTCACAGACGTTCTTTCCTGATCTCACCAGAAGGGGAGGGCATATAGTCTAGCAAATAAAAAGTAATCATTTTGCAAATGGGTGATGGACCCCTCCCTCAGTGAGGTTTCCTACTCTTATTACATCTACCCTTGAATGTGCTATTATAACAAGACTCTAGTTTAACAGCTTTTTGTCTCTGGCCAGGGGGTGACATACAGTGCCCAGCACAATGGAGTGAAGGGCATTGCAGGAGCAGGAAAACTACAAAAGAAAATCAACAAATCACAATCCAGAACTTCAGAGACTATATCAATCACATAGAACTAGGCCAGCCTAATCTCTCCCCATCCTGGAGCTCAGGGACATTTGCGGAAGAGGGGGCGGTAAGATTGTAAGAGCAAAAGGATGGGAGGAGCAACAATTTGCAAGATTCTGAACAATAGTTGGGGCCAAAGCAATCATAATGGGACTTTGCATGCCCTGCGCAATGTCCAGCGCACTGTTGCCCTCATAAAGTCTAGCATCTGTTAAGGGCACCGAGACCCCTGGAGGCAAGGGATTGACAGCCATAGTAGTGATCTTATGCTTAAGGGGAACAAGAGAAAGGGCTTATGGAAATGCCACTGGGTCCTTATATGTCATCGGAGAGGAGGACCCAGTGGAGAGTTAGGCGTAAACAATAAAGGACTCTCTGGGAATTGGGGGGAGGCACTGGGGGATGGGGAGGGGGAGGAGGGGGTTCGGGGGGAGGAGAGGGGTGGGAGGGAACTGGTAAAAACATTTTAAAATGTATAATTAAATTTTTAATAAAAAAAATAAAGAGAGAGAATAATGGCTAGGGGTGTGGCGCAGTTGGTAAAGTGCCTGCCTAGCACACAGGAAGCTCTGGGATTGGGTCTCAGCACTGTATGAATAGGACATGGCAGCACATGCCTGCGATCCCAGCACTCGAGAGGAGGAGGCAGGAGATTAGAAAGAAGTTCAAGGTCATCCTCAGCTGCATGGCAAGTTCAAGGTTCTGGAATTTCAATGTTATATGAAAGCTATATGAAACCCTGCAGAAGGAAGGAAGGGAGGGAGAAAGGGAAGGAGGGAGGGAGGGAGAGAGGGAGAAGAGAGGAGGAGAAAGAGAAAATAATCTTCAAATTCACCTTTTTTCAACCTTGTGACTCTAATTAATCTTTTTTTCTTTGACACTTTCATACGTAAATACAATGAATTCATGCACTGTCAAAAAATGTAAATATATACAAATATCAGAACAAAATGATAATGCAAACTAGATATCTACTTCAGATATAATAATTTATAATAGCTCCTATCTTATCTCAATCATATCACTCTGTATTATCCATCTTCTTTTTTAATTTTTTTTATTATTATTATTTATTCAACTGTGTGCATGTGCGTGTGTATGTGCGCGCGCGTGTGTGTGTGTATCTGTGTGTGCGTGTGTCTGTGTATGTGTAGAACCACGGACGAATTCGCGAACCACCATGGACTCCTCCATCTCCTTCTGCCCCGGGATTCACAGGCTCCGCCCCACCAGGACCAGAAGAGCAGGCCGCCCTGCTTCTGCCTGGCGTCTATACGTGGGATCTGGGATCCGAACTTGGGACCTTCCGCCTGCAAGGCGGAGGCTTAACCCCTGAGCCACCTCTCCAGCCCCTATTATCCATCTTCTAACCAAATATTTCTCCAGAAATTTATCTTCTAACTTCCCTCTTATCACCTTGAGTATGTAATCACCCTATTTGAGTATGTAATCACAGACTAACACAATTCTACTTATTAGCATCCCCATGAGAGTAAATATGACAATATTTTAATTGATTCTAGGGCTTCCAAACTTTGTGTTCATTTTCTTATTTTTTTGTAAGTTTGAGGATGAAAAAGTGATCCTTAGACAAGCTAGGTAAATGTTGGAACACTAAGTTATATTCCAAGAACTCTAATAAACATTTCTCATCTTTTTCCTTTACTTCTTACATTCAGTCAAACAGAGTTTCCAGTAACCTTGCGTCTTGAATTTGTTCACTTGGAATCGCATTCCATTGTGAAAATTCTATTTAAAGAATTCAAGTAGAATTCTTTGCTATCATGTTTCACCTGGAATTGTTAAGTTGTCTCTTAATGAGATTTCCAGTCTTTGTCTTGTTCAGCTGATGTCCATTAGTCACACAAAAGATACAATATATTAAAGTATATAGCTACATCATTTTCTGACTTGGAATGCTCTAATGGTTTTCCGTTGAAATAATAAAATTCAGACTTCTTAGATTGGCTGAAATCCTATTCATGATTTCACCTTTTTTTCTTCCTTTGTTTAGTTCAATCTATTCACACTCATTTCTTTGATTTCTGGAGCATGACTACTTTCTCATTGTAGATATTTCTCTTCCCTTCTACCTCTATCCTTTTTCCTCTGCTTGGCAAGCCTGTTCTTTCCTCTAAGGCCTCAGTTTTACTCATTATCTTGTCATACATGAAATAGAAAAATTAATGTCATGTAGGGCTTTCAAATAAGGCTGATTTGCATGTTTATTTTCACTACAGCTCTTGCTACAACCTTCATTTACCTTCTGTGCTTACCTTTTGAGTAGTTGAAGAGTAGTTGCAGAACCACATTATAATGTAGGATTCAAAAGAGTTACATCATTAGTCTTGCTTTCTGTCATCTGCAACACTTAGTTGAATGCCTCATAATAAAGGGTGTCAAGTAAAACATACTCAATAAATGAATTTAAAAATTACTGAAGTAACAAGCATTTGCAAGCCTCCTGCTGGTTAAATAATCTGAAAATTGCAAGCTGAGATATTCACAATTGTTCAAGATTCTTTTTTTTTCTTTTCTGAAATTCATGGACAATTGAAGTCTCTGTATGTTAATAAATGGCACAGTAAATGACCAGCATAGCATTGACCACCTTCCCCCAAAGTCTAGCATGGAACTATGATCACAGGAACTATGATCCTTAGAAGCAAGGGATTAACAGCCACAACAGTGTTCCTATACTAAAGGGGAACACAAAAAAGGGCTCTAAGCAATGCTACTGAGTCCTTACACCTCATCAGAGAGGAGGACCCAGAAAGAAGTTTGACATGCACACTAAAGGATACTCCAGGAATGGAGGGAGGGGGCACCGGGAGAAAGAGAGGGAGGGAGGAAGGAGCAAGAAGGTACAGGGAGGGGTGGAGGGCGGTAGGGGACCGGGGTACCTATTATGTTTGTATGAGTGGAAAAAACAAATAAATAAATAAATGGCACAGTAACAGGTATGTCACAATTTACATAGTTTGCATCATGAAAAATCATGTTCATGTTATAAAGACATCACTTACTTCTTTGCCAAGGTGCAAAATTTTGTATTTTCATGATTTTTTAAAATTCTCTTACCACATAAATTGCTACATGTTAATAGGATGCTACCAACGTGAAGATTATTAGGTCATAAAAGCTCTTTATCATCAGGACTTAACTTGTACAGTGTAGATAGTTTTGCTTATTTCATCACTTGCTCATTTTCTCCCTGCCCCATAAAAAGAACATTTCTTTGTCTAACTTTGTCTAACAATTATCTAACTTGTTTGGGAAAAATAGTCCCTGAGATTATCCTTTCAATCAAATTATTTCAACATAGACTTAAGCTATCCTCTAAAATAGTTTTAAGAAGGGGAAAAGTAAGGCACAGAAAAAAGAGGAAGGAAAACGTGTACAGTTAATTTCTTAGCTTTTTTTAAAACAGTAGGTCACCACTGAGGATAGCAGTATCAGTGTATAAAGAAATGGAGAAACATGCATATTATGGAATTATTTGCTATATCATTATAGATCTGCAACTCATGTATTTTGAATTGTCCTACAGGATGACTTTAAGTATTTGCTATTTACAAAGGACAAAGCAGAGTCTATGCAGTTAAATTTATTTCTCAAACTCCATTTATAGATACTGGTTTTCACAGCCATATTTCCAATCTATATAACATCAAAGTCTGTGATCCTTCAACTGTAACATACTGTCTTGATAAGGGATACTAAAATATCTCTAAGGTATAGGAGTAGGTGATTATAATAGTGTGCTTTAACTTTATAAAACAAATTTACTCTTTCTTTGGGATTTCTGAAAAAAATGAGACAAAGACAATGACCTATTTATTCTGTCACAAATTGAATATTGTTTAACTCCAATCTTGTCAAACATTCACCACAAATTCACTTATTAGAACCACAGGGAGCACTGGGAGCCAAGACAAGTGACCACCCACCTGCCTACCTGCCCCTACCCTTCCAGAAACCTTGTCCAGTGCCAGGTAAGAGCAGCATAGAGCTAACAGAGCCAGGGGACAGCCATATCACTCATCCAAACCCACATTCAGAGAAGCTTTCCCAACAATATTCAGAGACTCATGATTCATCTGACTCAGTAGAGCCGAATACAACTAACAAAAAAAGCAATCACAGACTTAAGAAAAATACCCGTCACATCATGAAACCACAAAATACAGTAAGTATCAGGAAAAATATCTCCAACAAAAAATACCAACTTTCATACTATAGATTCCAATCAATACAACTTCATAGACATAAGGAAAACAATACTGATAATGTCTTCCAAATAAATGTTATTAACATTATCACCAAATTAGAGAATAATTACAAAAGGAGCATGAGGAATGACAAAAGGAATGTGAAGAACTCACGAGCAAATGAATAAGCATATAAACTTATATGAACAAGAAGTTTTTTTAAAAAAAATCTGAGGTGAAAAAGAAAATAGAGGAAACAAGATCAAGTTTAGAACAGGTGAAAGCAGACCAAAATAAAATTGGGCTGGAACCCAAATCTGAGCTAACTGTATTTGAAAACCAAACAGAGAATAAGACAAGCAGAAGATAAAATATGAGATCTGGAAGATAAGCTGACAGAAGAGTATCCTTCAATTAAAGAAGGTGAAGTGAAAGGAATATTCAAGAACTGTGGGATACTATGAAGAAGCCAAACATTCATGGAATCCCAGATGAAGAAATCCATGAAAACATTCCAGCTCAGGTACTTCAGTGAGTCATAAATGAGAACCTTCCACACTTAAGGAGTGACCAATCTAGTACATGAATATCACACACCTTCCAGATATGACCATAATAATAATACAAGAAGGCAAATAATAATAGCAACATCTCAGATAAAAGCCAGAAGAGCTTGCAAAGGCATGAAAGATCACAAATGTTAAACTAGGTTGTTATATCTAGCCAAACTATTGACAATGCTTGAAGGAGAAAGAAAAAATATTTTCATACAAAAAATAAATTGAAGTTCTTCTTATCTAACTAGTCCTATAGAAAATGCTGAAAAAAATTCTCATGACAGACTAAATTGATCAACACACTCAAGAGAACAAAAGGGATAAATAATGCCGATACAATTACATGAAAAGAATTGACAACACATACCAATAAAAAAACACAATAAACTAAATAATGACAGGAATCAACAAAATCGTCTCAATTACAACTTGAAACGTCAACAGGATGAATTCTCAAGTCAAAAGACAAACTAACAGCATGGATTAAAAGCCACAACACATAAATATGCTGCCTTCAAGAAACACTTCACTTTGAAAGATAGGCACAATCTCAGAGTCAAAGGATGGTTGAAGATACTTAAAGCAAATTCACCTAAGAAACAAGTATGAGAAATCATCCTAACAGCTAACAAAATAGATCTCAATCTAAAACAAATCATAAAAGATATAAAAGGATACTACATACTTGTCAAAGGAATAATGCATCAAGAAGAACCCACAATTTTAAACATATATGCTCCAAACATAGGCTCACCAACATTAAATAAAGAAACACTACAATGTGTACAACAGATCAACCCAGACACAGTAATAGTAGGTGTTAAACACTCCAACTCAGTGGTAGACAGGTTAACATGCCAAAATACTGAGCAGAGACACACTAGGACTAATCCACACCATAACTAAATGGACCTAACAGACATCTACTGAACATTCCATCCTAACACAAAGGAATATATGTTCTTTTCAGCAGGCTATGGACCTTTTTTTAAATTATTTATTGAATTGTGCATATATGTGCGCATGTGTGTATGTATGCGTGTGTATGTATGTGTGTGTGTGTAGAACCACAGACGAATTCGGGAACCACCATGGATGCCTCCACCTCCTCCTTGTTTACTCTACCCCGGGATTCACAGGCTCCGCCCTACCAGGACCAGAAACGCAGGCCGCCCCCACTTCCACCTGGCGTCTATACGTGGGGTCTAGGAGCCGAACTCAGGACCTTCCGCCTGTAAGGCAGAAGCTTAACCCCGGAGCCACCTCTCCAGCCCCCAGAACTTTAAATAGATCAAATTCTACTTTCCCCACCCTCCGCCCCGGCCACTTGTAGTGCAGCAAGGACTCACCCCGATCTAGATAAGCTCTGCCCACTCCTCCTCCACCCGCAGAACCCCAGGGAGTCCAAGGGACCCAGATCCTCCCACCAGCCAGCTGGAGCCAGAGCTGCGCCGGCTGGGGAGAACCCCCCCTCCGCTACACCCCAGCTCCCCAAGTTTAATAGCTTCCTGCTGCGGCCACATCCTCCCCTTCCCCACCCGCTGCCAGTCCAGACTGGACTCACCACGACCTAGGTAAGCTCCGACTCTGCCCAACCCCAAAACCCCAGTCCAAATAATTCAGTTCGGTGAAAAGCACACAGAAATTGACAGAAAGTCTTAAGAGTTAAAAGGACAATGCCCAAGTCAAAGTGCAAATCCATGAGAAACAACACCCAAGTAAACAAATCTCCCACTGAAGGAATTAATCCCATAATGATAGACTCCAAAAAAACCAAAGTCACGGAAAATAGCCAAGAAAGCCTGACCCAGGATAACGACTTTCAAAACATGATCATTACCATGTTAAATACTATGAAAGAGGGGGCCTGGTGAAGTGGCTCAGGGCTTAAGCCTCTGCCTTGGAGGCGGAAGGTCCTGAGTTCGGATCCTAGACCCCACATATAGACATCGGGTGGAAGCAGGGGCGGCCTGTGTTTCTGGTCCTGGTAGGGCAGAGCCTGTGAATCCTGGGAAGAGTAAACAAAGAGGAGGTGAAAGTGGTCCATGGTTGTTCCTGAATTCGCCCCAGGTTCTACACACACACACACACACAAACATACACACATGTGCACAAACACAAACATGCACAATTGAATAAATAAAAAAATACTATGAAAGAAGAAATCCAGGAGAAATTAAATAACCTCATCAAGAGCTTTGAAGAGGAACACAACAGACACTTGGAGGAGTTGAGAAAAACAGTAAAAGAAACAAAAAAAGGCATACAGCAGTTAAAACAGACTTAAGAAAACAAGTTATCTTCAACCCAGAACTCAACAGAAAGTCTTAACAGCAGAACTAACGAAGCAGAAAACAGAATTTCAGACCTTGAAGACAAAGTGGGAGTATTAACCAGCTCAATGGAAGAGAGTTAAAGCCAAAAAGATACTCGAGAGAAATATTCAAGAGTTATGGGACACCCTGAAGAAGCCTAACATGCGTATTCATGGAATACCAGAGCAAGAATCTCAAAATACCACCCCTGAGGAAATTTTTCAAATGATCATCAAGGAAAACTTTCCTCATCTAAAAAAAGAGAGGCCCATCCATATACAAGAGGCATTCCACACCCCAAACAGATACGACCAAAACAGAAGCACGCCACGGCAAATAATAGCTAAAACACTCCACATTCAAGATAAAGAACTGGTGCTGAGAGCAACAAAGAAAAAAAAAGTCACTTTTAAAGGTAAACCTATTAAAATAACAAATGACTTCTCAGTTGAAACAATAACAGCAAGAAGAGCTTGGAGAGACATACTTCAATTATTGAATGAGCAAAAATATCAACCCAGGATGATATCCCCCACAAAAGTATCCGTCATGATCAAGGGAGAAAGAAAAATCTTCCAGCAAAGACAACTTGAAGGGATACGTGTACACCAAACTAGGCCTTCAAAAAATGCTAGAAATGATACTCAAGCTTGAAGAAAAAACAGGCATATCCAGGAGAACAGAAAGAAAGTATAACACCACTAA
The DNA here is from genome assembly GCA_023101885.1 of Typhlomys cinereus. NCBI lineage: Eukaryota > Metazoa > Chordata > Mammalia > Rodentia > Platacanthomyidae > Typhlomys > Typhlomys cinereus. The sequence goes on from JALPQD010000582.1 coordinate 865,975, forward strand.
AAGCGAAACAATATACTTACAAAAGCCATAAAATACAAAAAATGTCTGGAATTAAAAACAGTTTCTCGGGGCTGGAGAGGTGGCTCAGGGGTTAAGCCTCCACCTTGCAGGCGGAAGGTCCCAAGTTCGGATCCCAGATCCCATGTATAGACGCCAGGCGGAAGCGGGGGCGGCCTGCGCTTCTGGTCCTGGTAGGGCGGAGCCTGTGAATCCCAGGGCAGAAGGAGGTGGAGGCGTCCATGGTGGTTCGCGAATTCGTCCGTGGTTCTACATATACACAGACACACACACAACACACACAGACACACACGCGCACACACATACACACGCACATGCACACAGTTGAATAATAAATAATAAAAAAAAAAAAATTTAAAAAAAAAAAAAAAAAAAAAACAGTTTCTCCATTATAACACTAAATGTTAATGAAATTGACTCACTGATCAAGAGACACAGATTACAAATTTGGATTAAAAATCACAATCCATCAATCTGCTGCCTACAGGAAACCTATCTCACCACAAAAGATAGGCACATCCTTAAAAAAAGGCTGGTCAACAATTCTACAAGCTAATGGAAGTAGAAAACAGGTAGGAATATCCATTATGCTATCGGATAAAGTAGACTTCAAACCAAAAAAAATCATAAGAGACACAGGTGGATACTACATTTTAGTCACAATACAATTCACCAGGAAGACTTCATAATACTGAACATATACACACCCAATAAACCCCCCCCACACATTCATTAACCAATCCCTACAACGTCTAAAGTGAGAAATCAATCCCAAAACAATAATTTTTGGCATTTCAATACTGCCTTCTCCACATGGGATAGATCAACAAGTAAAAAGCTTAACAGAGACACTTTGGAACTCAACCAAACCCTTAAAGAAATGGACCTTATTGATCTCTATCGAACTTTTCGTCTACATACCAAAGAATACACATTTGTCTCAACAGCACACAGAACTTTCTGCAAAATAGATCACATATTGGGCCACAAAACTAATCTCCACATATACAGGAAATTTGAAATTTTAGCCTGTACCTTATCAGACCACCATGACGTAAAGCTTGACGTCCACAATACACAAGCAACAGAAAATACACTAACTGATGGAAACTTAACAGCATGATGCTAAATGAGAATTGGATTCAGGAATAAATTACAAAGGAAATTCAAGATTTCCTGAAAGCGAACGATAATGAAAATACAATTTACCAAAATCTCTGGGACACATGCATTCCAACTTTAATCAGGAACTAGACAAGGCTGTCCACTGTCACCACTTCTTTTCAATATTATACTTGAAGTCTTAGCTGAAGCCAAAAGATAAGAAAGGGACATAAAAGAGATTCAAATCTGTAAGGAAGAAGTCAGCAGGGTGGAAGGATACAAAATAAATGTACAAAAATCAGTGGCCTTCCTCTATGCCCAGAAAGAAAGAAGTGAAAAAGGCCTGAGAGAAACAATCCCATTCACTATAGCCCCTAAAAAAATGAAATACCTTGGCATAAACGTAATCAAGGTGGTAAAAGACCTTTACAATGAAAACTTTAAAACCCTAAAGAAAGAAACTGCAGAAGACACCAGAAGGTGGTAAGAACTCCCATGTTCCTGGATTGGCAGAATCAACATCATAAAAATGATCATCCTACCAAAGGCAATATACAAATTCAGTGCTATACCAATTAAAATTCCAAAGCATTTCTTTAAAGAAGTTGACCAAACAATCTCAAAGTTCATATGGAGGCACAAAAGACCCAGGATAGCAAAAACAATCCTGAGTAACAAAAACACGATTGGATGTATCACCATACCAAACCTAAGTCTATACTACAAATCCATAATTGTAAAAACAGCCTGGTACAGGCTCCAAAATAGACACACAGATAAATGGATAAGGGTTGAAGACACAGATATAAGCCCACAAAATTAATGCCATTTGGTCTTTGACAAAGGGGCCCAAAAAATCCAATGGAAAAAGAATAGTATTTTCAACAAATGGTGCTGGCAAAACTGGAAGTGCACATGCAGAAGACAAAAACTGGACCCGTACTTGTCACCATGAACAAGACTTAATTCCACATGGATCAAGGACCTTGATATAAAGCTAGAGACTATAAAAAACATAAGTGAAAGGATAGGGAACTCCCTCGAGCTGATTGGGCTAGGCCAACAGTTCCTAAACAGACATCCAATAGCCCAGTCACTGCTACCCACTATCAACAGTTGGGATCTGGTGAAATTAAAGAGCTTCTGTTCAGATAAAGAGGTTGTAACATGAGCTCAAAGGCAACCCACAGAATGGGAGAAAATCTTCACTAACCACATATCTGATAGATAGGGGAATAGGGGGTTGGAGCGAGGGGGGGACACCGCTGTACCTGTTAAGTTTGTATGAGTGGAAAAAAATAATAAAAATTAAAAAACCCAAAAAACAATCGATACCTTTGGGTCTAAAGCTGGATTAGTAACGAAAAATGCTCATATGATTGGGGTGGCTTGAAGAATGGTAATTTGATATACCACAGAAGTCTGAGTACCTACAGGAGTAGAGAGGTCAGAGTGAACCCTGGGGTCCATAGAAGCACACAGATGGAAGGGTGGGAGGAAGTGGGAGAGAATGGTGAAGGGAAGGGAGGATATGGAGAGGAAGGAATAAGGAGAGAAGTTGGGATGAATACCCAATATGCTTGTGAAAGTCGTAAAACAAAAGTAAAAATAAAAAAGGTGTATTTTTGAAAATCTTAACAAATTGACAAAACGTTAGTCAAATTAATGAAAACTAAAGGAAAGGAAATTCAAATTAATAAAATTAGAAGATAAAGTGGAACTAACACATCAGACATCCCAAGGAAATTCATAGAATCATAAGGTAGTAATTTAAAATTATTTACTCACCAAGTTTGACAATTACAAAGAAATGCATGAAATTCTTTTTTTAAAAATATTTATTTTTTCCACTCACACAAACATGATAGGTACCACATTTCCCTCCCTCCCTCCACCCCTCCCTGGATCCTCTTATTTCTCCCCCCTTTTCCCCTTCCTTTCCCCCATCCCTTTCTGCCATTGCCCCCCCATCCCTAGAGCATCTTTTAGTGTGCATGTCAAACTTCCCTCTGAATCCTCTTCTCTGATGAGGTATAAGGATTCAGTAGCACTGCCTAGAGTACTTTTTTGTGTTCCCCTTTAGTATGGGAACACTATTGTTGCTGTTAATCCTTTGCGTCAAAGGATCCTAGTGCTTGTGATCCATGCTAGACTTTGGGGGGTCAATATGTTGGTAATTGTGCAGGTCATGCAAAGTCCTATTATGATTACTTCGGCCCTAACTTGTGTGGAGTATCTTGCATGTCGTAAATCCTCCCCATCTTTAGGCTCTTACAATACTACCGCCCCATCTTCTGCAAATTTCCTTGAACTTTAGGATGGCGAGAGATTAGGCTGGCCTGGTTCCAAGTGGTTGATATAGAGTCTGATGTTCTGAATTGTGGGTTTTTTTTTTTTTTTTTTTTTTTTTTAGTTTTGGTGCTCTTACACCGCCCTTAGCTCTATCCTGATGGGTATTAGATGTCACCTCCTGGCCAGAGATAAAAAGCTGTTAAAACAGAGTGTTATTATAAGAGTAGATTCAAAGGTAGATGGAATAAGAGTAGGAGACAGTGGTGAGTGGGGGGGATCATTCTCCCATTTGCAAAATGGTTACCTTCTATCTGCCAGACTGTATGTCCTCCCTTTCTGGTGAGATCACTCCTCAATACTTGCAAGTGACCAGGAAGGAAAGTCTGTGAGCTCAACCAGATATCTCATTACTTACTTGCAGTCTTTGATGGTGGCCTATTATCTCTGCTGTAGCATGATCCCCTCTCCCCATTGCTGGCAGGGCCCTCCTTCTCCTTCCCTCCTTTCTATAATCTTTGCAATTACTGTAGGTATTACAGAGATCCATCTTTGAGTATGTCTCTAAGTGGATTTGGTACTAGGATCCACATATACAGTGCTTAATTTTCTGTGTCTGGGATACTTCACTCTATATTATTGTTTCTAAATCCATCCATTTCCCAGCAAATTCCATTAATTCATCATTTTTGATGGCTGAGTAGTATTTCATTGTATAGATGTACCACATTTTCCTTATCCACTCATCAACTGTTGGACATTTGGGCTGATTCCATGACTTTGCTATTGTAAACAGTGCTGCTATGAACATGGTTGTGCTTGTTCCATCGAAGTGAATATTTGCTTTATGGGGGGTTATTCCCAAAAGTGGAATAGCTGGGTCATATGGCATTTTAATCTTTAACTTCTTTAAGAATCTCCAGACAGATCGCCAGAGTGGTTGTATGAGCCTGCATTCCCACCAGCAATGTAGGAGAGTTCCCCTCTCTCCCCATCCTCTCCAGCATTTGGGGTTGTTCATATTGTGGATTTTTGCCATCCTAATCGGGGTGAGATGATATCTCAGGGAGGTTTTGATTTGCATTTCCCAATGGCTAAGGATGTGGAGCATGTTTTAAGATATTTGTGAGACATTCTAATTTCGTCCCTGATAAATTTTCTTTTAAGTTCCAGGGCCCATTTTTTAATTGGGCCATTTGTTTCCTTGGTGTTCAGTTTTCTAAGTTCTTTGTGCATTCTGGATAATAGAGCTCTATCAGATATGTGGTTAGTGAAGATTTTCTCCCATTCTGTGGGTTGACTTTGTGCTCTAGTTACAATCTCTTTATCTGAACAGAAGCTCTTTAATTTCACCAGATCCCATCTGTTGAGTGTTGGTTGTAGTGACTGTGCTATTGGATTTCGGTTTAGAAACTGTTGGCCTAGTTCAATCAGCTCCAGGGCATTCCCTACCTTTCAGCTAAGGTTTTTATAGTCTCTGGCCTTGCATTGAGGTCCTTCATCTGTTTGGAATTAAGTCTTGTGCATGGTGACAAATACGGGTCGAGTTTTAATCTTCTACATGTGGGCAACCAGTTTTGCCAGCACCATTTGTTGAAGATGCTGGATTTTTTTTATTGGATTTTTTTGGGCTGAAATGAATGGATTTCTAAATGTGCAACACATCAAAGTTAAACCACACAAACTGAATTATTTTAATAGTACTATATCAAGGAACAGATTTGAAGCATTAATAATGTATCTCCTTACCAAGAAAAGTCCAGGACCAGATAGATTCAGTGCAGATTCTACCAGATATTTAAAGAACAATTAATACCAATACTCCTTAAATTATTCCACAAAATAGAAAAGAAAGGAATGCTTCCAAACTCTTTCTGTGAATCTAACATTATACAGGTCCTCAAACCAAATAATGTCGCAACAAAAAAGAAAGCTATAAGCCAATTTTCTTGATGAATACAGATATAATTATCTTGCAAAAAATTCTAGCAATTTGGAAACAAAAATGTATCACAAAGATCATTCGCTATGATCTGGTTGGGTTTATTCCAAAAACACAAAGTTTGTTCAATATACATAAATATACGAATATAATTCAACATAGAAATGAATACAGAGACAAAAATCACGTGATTTTCTCAACTGATCATGAAAAAGCTTTTGACAAAATCCACTGCCCTTTTATGATGAAGAAAATGGAGAATATAGGGTTGGAATGAACATAATAAAGGCCATATAAAGCAAGCCATTTGCACTTATCATCTTACATGATGAAATACTGGAAGCATTTTCACTCAGATTCAGAACTAGACAAGATTGCCCACTCTCACCACATCTATTCAACTTCATACTTGAAGTGTTATCTAGAGTCATAAGCCAAGAGAGGACGTTAAAATAATACAACTGTATAAAAAAGAAATTAAGTTATCCCTATTCACAGATGATATGCTCCTATGCCTCAAGGACACAAAAGGTTCGGCCAAGCAATTCCTGAAACTAATAAATGAGATCAGTATAGTGATATCATACAAAATCCATGTTGAAAAATCAGTAACTTTTCTATATATTAAGAATAAACTAAGTGAGAAAGACCTGTGACAAAAAATTCAATTTTGTGTTTACTTAGAAATTCATCCATCTCTTTTGTGTTGTCAAATTTCACAGAGTATAAGTTTTTGAAATATGATGTTATAATTCTCTGGATGTCTTGGATAACAGTAGTGATAACTCCATGTTCATTTCTAATTTAGATAATTTGGGTTTTCTCTCTCTTGCTTTTGGTTAATTTAGCTAGGGGTGTATCAATCTTATTGATTTTTTCAAAGAACCAGCTTATGACTGGTTGATTTTTTCTATCATTTTCTTATTCTCGATTTCAGATATTTCTCCCCTTATTTTGCTAATCTCCTCTCTTCTGCTACGTTTGGGATCAGATTGCTCTAGTTTCTCTAAAGCCTTAAGCTGCATCGTTAAGTTATTTATTTCTGATGCTTCCGTTTTTTAATGTAGGCATTAAGAGCTATGAACTTACCTCTTAGGACAGCATTCATTGTGTCCCAGAGATTTTGGTAAGTTGTATTTTCTTTTTTTTATTATTAAAAATGTAATTATACATTTTAAATTTTTTTTACCAGTTCCCTCCCTCCCCCCGAACCCCGTCCTCCCGTCCTCTCCCTCCACATCCCCCAGTGCCTCCCCCACAATTCCCAGAGAGTCCTTTATTGTGTATGCCTGACTCTCCACTGGGTCCTCCTCTCCAATGACATATAAGGACCCAGTGGCATTTCCATAAGCCCTTTCTCTTGTTCCCCTTAAGCATAGGAGCACTACTATGGCTGTCAATCCCTTGCCTCCAGGGATCTCGGTGCCCTTAACAGATGCTAGACTTTATGAGGGCAACAGTGGGCTGGACATTGCGCAGGGCATGCAAAGTCCCATTATGATTGCTTTGGCCCCAACTATTGTTCAGAATCTTGCAAATCGTTGTTCCTCCCATCCTTTTGCTCTTACAATCTTACCGCCCCCTCTTCCGCAAATGTCCCTGAGCTCCAGGATGGGGAGAGATTAGGCTGGCCTAGTTCTATGTGATTGATATAGAGTCTCTGAAGTTCTGGATTGTGGTTTGTTGATTTTCTTTTGTAGTTTTCCTGCTCCTGCAAGGCCCTTCACTCCATCCTGCTGGGCACTGTATGTCACCCTCTGGCCAGAGACAAAAAGCTGTTAAACTGGAGTCTTGTTATAATAGGACATTCAAGGGAAGATGTAATAAAAGTAGGAAACCTCAGTGAGGGAGGGGTCCATCACCCATTTGCAAAATGATTACTTTTTATCTGCTAGACTATATGCCCTCCCCGTCTGGTGAGATCAGGAAAGAACATCTGTGAACTTAACCAGGTTTCTCATTACTTACTTGCAGACCTTGATGGAGGCCTATTTTCTCTGCAGTAACATGGTCCCCTCTTTCCTTGTTTCTGGTGTGGCCCGCCTACCCCATCTCTCTTGTTCATAATCCATGCAATTACTGTGTTACATAGGTTTACTTTTGAGTGTCTCAATGTGGGCTGGGTGAGTTTGGTACTAGGAGGCACATATTAGGGAGTACATACGGCGCTTAATTTTGTGGGTTTGGGATACTTTACTTAATATAATTGTTTCTAATGACATTCATTTCCCAGCAAATTCCAGTAATTCATCATTTTTGATGGCTGAGTAGTACTCCATTGTATAGATGTACCACAGTTTCCTTATCCACTCGTCAACTGTTGGACATTTAGGTTGATTCCATGACTTTGTTATTGTAAACAGTGCTGCTATGAACATGGTCGACCTTGTGTTATCGTGGCGAACCTCTGCTGCATGGGGGGTAATTCCCAAAAGTGGGATAGCAGGGTCATATGGCATTTCAATCTTTAATTTCTTGAAGAATCTCCCGACGGCTCGCCAGAGTGGCTTTATGAGCCTGCTTTCCCACCAGCAATGTAGGAGAGTTCCCCTCTCTCCACATCCTCTCCAGCATTTGTTGTTGTTTGTATTCTGGATTTTTGCCATACTGACCGGGGTGAGATGATATCTCAGGGAAGTTTTGATTTGCATTTCCCTGATGGCTAAGGAAGTGGAGCATTTTTTTTTCAGCTCATACAAACTTATTAGGTACACCAGTTCCCTCCCTCCCTCCTCCTCCCCCCGTAACCCCTGCTCCCCCTCCCCACCCTTCTCCCTCCCCATCCCCCAGTGCCTCCCACCCCAATTCCCAGAGAGTCCTTTCTTGTGCATGTCTGATTTTCCTCTGGGCCCTCCTCTCCGATGACGTACAAGGACCCAGTGGCCTTTCCCGAACCTTTTCCCGTGTTCCCCTTAGGTATAGGAACACTGCTGTGGCTGCCAATCCTTTGCCTCCAAGGATCTTGGTGCCTTTAGCAGATGCTACTTTGTGAGGTCAACAGTGTGTTGGACAATGCGCAGGGCATGCAAAGTCCAATTATGATTGCTTCAGCCCTAACTAGTATAGAGTATCTTACACATCATTGCTCCTCCCATCCTTATGCTCTTACACTCTTACGGCCCCCTCTTCCGCAAATTTCCCTGAGCTTCAAGATGGGGAGAGACTAAGCTGGCCTAGTTCTAGGTGGTTGATATAGAGTCTCTGAAGTTCTGGATTGTGGTTTGTTGATTTTCTTTTGCAGTTTTGCTGCTCCTGCAATGCCCTTCACTCCATCCTGGTGGGCATTGTATGTTACCCCCTGGCCAGAGACAAAAAGCTGTTAGAGTCTTGTGATAAAAGCACATTCAAAGGTAGATGTAATAAAAGTGGGAAACGACAGTGAGGGAGGGGTCTATCACCCATTTGCAAAATGGTTACTTTTTATCTGCCAGACTATATGCCCTCCTCTTCTGGTGAGATCACTCCCCCTCAGTAGTAAATGATCAGGAACAAAAGTCTGTGAACTTAATCAGATGTCTCATTACTTATTTGGGTCCTTGGTGGAGGCCTATTTTCCCTGCTGTAACATGGTCCCTTCTCTCCTTATTTCTGGTGTGGCCCTCCTACCCCATCCCTCCTGTTCATAATCCTTGGAATTACTGTCTCTAGGTGGGCTGGGTGGGTTTGGTACTAGGAGCCACCTATTAGGGAGTACATACGACACTTACTTTTCTGGGTCTGGGATACTTCACTTAATATAATTGTTTCTAATGACATCCATTTCCCGGCAAATTCCAGTAATTCATCATTTTTGATGGCTGAGTAGTACTCCATTGTATAGATGTACCACAGTTTCCTTATCCACTTGTCAGCTGTTGGACTTTTGGGCTGATTCCATGACTTTGCTATTGTAAACAGTGCTGCTATGAACATGGTCGTGCTTGTGCTATCGAGGTGAACCTCTGCTGTATGGGGGGTTATTCCCAAAAGTGGAATAGCAGGGTCATATGGCATTTCATTCTTTAATTTCTTTAAGAATCTCCAGACGGCTCGCCAGAGTGGCTGTATGAGCCTGCATTCCCACCAGCAATGTAGGAGAGTTCCCCTCTCTCCACATCCTCTCCAGCATTTGTCATTGTTAGTATTGTGGATTTTTGCCATCCTGACCGGGGTGAGATGATATCTCAGGGAAGTTTTGATTTGCATTTCCCTGACGGTTAAAGAAGTGGAGCATTTTTTAAGATATTTCTAAGACATTTTAATTTCATCTCTGGTAAAGTTTCTTTTAAGTACCAGGGCCCATTTTTTAATTGGGCCATTGTTTTCCTTGGAGTTTAGTTTTTTAAGTTCTTTGTGCACTCTGGACAGTAGAGCTCTGTCAGATATGTGGTTAGTGAAGATTTTCTCCCATTCTGTGGGTTGCCTTTGAGCTCGTGTTACAATCTCTTTATCTGCACAGAAGCTCTTTAATTTCACAAGATACCAATTGTTGAGAGTTGGTAGCACAGACTGTGCCATCGGATGTCTGTTTAGGAAATGTTGGCCTAGTCCAATCAGCTCCAGGGAGTTCCCTATCCTTTCAACTATGGTTTTTATAGTCTCTGGCCTTAAATCAAGGTCCTTGATCTATTTGGAATTAAGCCTTGTACATGATGACAAGTATGGGTCCAGCTTTAATCTTCTGCATGTGGAGTTCCACTTTTGCCAGCACCATTTGTTGAAGATGCTGTTCTTTCTCCATTGGATACTTTGGGCCCCTTTGTCAAAGACCAAATGGCTTTATTTTTGTGGACTTATATCTGGGTCTTCAACCCTTATCCATTGATCTGTGTGTCTATTTTGGAGCCAGTACCAGGCAGTTTTTATAACTATGGATTTGTAGTATAGACTAAGGTTTGGTATGGTAATACCTCCAGCTGTGTTTTTGTTACTCAGGATTGTCTTTGCTATCCTGTGTCTTTTTTGCCTCCACATGAATTTTGAGATTGTTTGGTCACCTGCTTTAAAGAATTGAGTTGGGATTTTAATTTGTATAGCATTGAATTTGTATATTGCCTTTGGTAGGATGGTCATTTTTACAATGTTGATTCTACCAATCCAGATACATGGGAGGTCTTTCCACCTTCTGGTGTCTTCTGCTATTTCTTTCTTTAGGGTTTTAAAGTTTTCATTGTAAAGGTCTTTTACCTCCATGGTGAGGTTTATACCAAGGTATTTCATTTTTTTAGGGGCTATATTAAATGGGATTTTTTTTCTCACGAGGGTTTTTCACTTCTTTCATTCTGGGCATATAGGAAGGCCTCTGATTTTTGCACATTTATTTTGTATCCTGCCACCCTGCTGAACTTCTCAATTAGTTCCAGGAGCTTCCTGGTGGAGTTTTTGGGATCCCTCAGATATAAGATCATGTCATCTGCAAATAGGGATAGCTTGACTTCTTCCTTGCCGATTTGAATCCCTCTTATGTCCCTTTCTTGTCTTATGGCTTCAGCTAAGACTTCAAGTACAATATTGAATAGAAGTGGTGAGAGAGCAAAGCCTTGTCTAGTTCCTGATCGAAGTGGGAATGCGTCCCATTGTTCCCCATAGAGCATAATCCTAGCTGTGGGCTTGTTGTATACGGCTTTTATTATATTGATAAAGGTTCCTTTCATTCCTACAGTCTCTAGCGTTTTGATCATAAAAGTCTGTTGGATTTTGTCAAAGGCTTTTTCTGCATCTATCGAGAGTATTATGTGGTCTTGGACTTTGGCCTGGTTTACATGATGAATTACATTTATTGATTTGCGTATGTTGAACCAACCTTGTGTGCCGGGGATGAAGCCTACTTGGTCCCTGTGAATGATTTTTTTGATATGTTTTTGAATCTGATTTGCTAAGACTTTGTTGAGAATCTTTGCATTTGTGTTCATCAGAGAGATCAGCCTATAGTTTTCTTTTTTAAGTGAATCTTTATCAGGTTTTTGGGATTAAGACGATATTAGCTTCATAGAAGGAATTTGGTAGTGTTCCTTCCTTTGCTATTTGATGGAACAGTTTAAGGAATATTGGTGTTATTAACTCCTTAAATGTCTGGTAGAATTCTGTGCTGAATCCATCTGGCCCAGGACATCTTTTGGTGGGAAGATTTGAGATTACTTCTTCAATTTCCTTGTATGTTATAGGACTATTATATAATTCACAACTTCCTGATTCAATTTAGGTAATTTGTGTTTACTTAGAAATTCATCCATCTCTTTTGTGTTGTGGAACTTCACAGACTTCAAGTTTTTGAAATATGATGTTATAATTCTCTGGATTTCTTGGGTATCAATAGTGATAACTCCATGTTCATTTCTGATTTTGTTAATTTGGGTTTTCTCTGTCCTGCTTTTGGTTAATTTAGCTAGGGGTGTATCAATCTTATTTATTTTTTTGAAAGAACCAGCTTTTTGATTGGTTGATTTTTTCTATCATTTTCTTAATCTCAATTTCAGATATTTCTCCCCTTATTTTGCTAATCTCCTCTCTTTTACTACTTTTGGGATCAGTTTGCTCTAATTTTTCTAAAGCTTTAAGCTGCATCGTTAAGTTGTTTATTTCTGATGTTTCCATTTTTTTGATGTAGGCATTAAGAGCTATGAACTTACCTCTTAGAACAGCTTTCATTGTGTCCCAGAGATTTTGGTAAGTTGTATTTTCGTTATCATTCACTTTCAGGAAATCTTGAATTTCCTTTCTAATTTCTTCCTGAATCCAGTTCTCATTCAGCATCATATTGTTACATTTCCAGGAGTTAGTGTATTTTCTCTTGTTTGTTGTGTTGTGGATGTCCAGCTTTAGGCCGTGGTGGTCTGATAGGGCACAGGTTAGAATTTCAACTTTTTTGTATATGTGTAGATTCATTTTGTGGCCCAATATGTGATCTATTTTGGAGAAAGTTCCGTGTGCTGCTGAGAAAAATGTGTATTCTTTGGTACGTGGGTGAAATGTTCGATAGAGATCTGTAAGGTCCATTCCTTTCAGGGTTTGATTAAGTTCCAAAGTGTCTCTGTTAAGCTTTTGACTTGTTGATCTATCCCATGTTGAGAGGGCGGTGTTGAAGTCTCCAAGAATTATCGTTTGGGGGTTGATTTCTTGGTTTAAACGCTGTAGGGTTTTCTTAATGAATGTGGAGGTGCCTGTATTGGGTGCGTATATGTTCAGTATTGTGAAGTCTTTCTGGTGAATTGTACCTGTGACTAAAATGTAGTATCCATCCGTGTCTCTTATAATTTTCTTTGATTTGAAGTCCACTTTGTCTGATAACATAATGGCTACCCCTGCCTGTTTTCTGCTTCCATTTGCTTGTAGAATTGTTGACCAGCCTTTATTTTTAGAGCGTGCCTATCTTTTGTGGTGAGATGAGTTTCCTGCAGGCAGCAGATTGATGGATTGTGATTTTTCATCCAAGTTTGTAATTTGTGTCTCTTGATCGGTGAATTAATTCCGTTAACATTTAGTGTTATAATGGAGAAACTATTTTTAATTCTAGACATTTATTATGTTTAGTAGTTTTTATAAGTATATTGCTTCGCTTTTAATGGTGTTATATTTGTCTTCTGCTCTTCTGGATATGCCTGTTTTTTTCTTCACTCTTGAGTATCATTTCTAGCATTTTTTGAAGGCCTGGTTTGGTGGACATGTATCCCTTCAATTTGTCTTTGTGCTGGAAAGTTTTTCTTTCTCTCACGATCATGACTGATAGTTTTGGAGGGTAAATCAGCCTGGGTTGACATTTTTGCTCATTCAATGCTTGAAGTATGTCTCTCCAAGCTCTTCTTGCTTTTACTATTTCGACTGAGAAGTCATTTGTTATTTTAATAGGTTTACCTTTAAAAGTGACTTGTTTTTTCTCCCTTAAAGCTCTCAGCACCAGTTCTTTATCTTGAATGTGGAGTGTTTTAGCTATTATTTACCGTGGGGTGCTTCTGTTTTGGTCGTATCTGTTTGGGGTGCAGAATGCCTCTTGTATATGGATGGGCCTCTCTTTTTTTAGATGAGGAAAGTTTTCCTTGATGATCGTTTGAAAAATTTCCTCAGGGTTGTTATTTTGAGATTCTTCCTCTGGTATTCCATGAATACGCATGTTAGGCTTCTTCAGGGTGTCCCACATGTCTTGGATATTTCTCTCAAGTATCTTTTTGGCTTTAACAACCTCTTCCATTGAGCTGGTTAATACTCCCACTTTATCTTCAAGGTCTGAAATTCTGTTTTCTGCTTCCTTAGTTCTGTTAATAAGACTCCCTGTAGAGTTCTGGGTTGAAGATAACTTGTCTTGTAGCTCAGTTTTAAACTCTGCTTGAGTCTGTTTTAAGTGCTCTATGCCAGTTTTTGTTTCTTGCACTGTTTTTCTCAACTCCTCCAAATGTCTTTTGTGTTCCTCTTCAAAGCGATTGATTCGATTATGTAATTCCTCCCTGATTTCCCTCTTTCATAGTATTGAACATGGTTATGATCATATTTTGAAAGTCGTTATCCTGGGTCAGGCTTTCTTGGCCTTTTTCCGCGGGTTTGTTCTTGTTGGAGTCTAACATTATGGGATTAATTTCTTCAGTGGGAAATTTGTTTACTTGAGTGTTGCTTCTCATGGATTTGCACTTTGACTTTGGCATTGGCGTTTTAACTCTTAAGATTTTTCAATTTCACTAAACTGAATTATTTGGCCTGGGGTTCTGGGAGTGGACAGGGATAGAGCTTATCTAAGTCATGGGTGAGGCCCAGCTGGACTGCTGGACCAGCAGAGCCGGGTGGGGAGTGGGAGTATGGGAGTGTCTGCATGGATCTATTTAACAGGAGGGCAGCTGGGGAGGGCCCCGGGAGCAGGGGGAGGTCCTCCTCTTCCCTTGCCTCTGTGCGCGGCTCCTGCTGGATGGCGGGAGTCGGAGTCAGTTCCCTTTGGGCTAACCTGGGGTTTAGGTGGGCGGGCACGGCCGGGGCTTACCTAGAATCACGGGGTGAGTCCCGGCTGGACCGAGCGCACGTCCTGACTGGCGGAGCGGGGTTGGGTGAAAGGGGGTAAGTTGTATTTTTATTATCATTCACTTTCAGGAAATCTTGAATTTCTTTTTTAATTTCTTCCTGAATCCAGTTCTCATTCAACATCATATTGTTAAGTTTTCAGGAGTTAGTGTATTTTCTCTTGTTTGTTGTGTTGTGGATGTCCAGCTTTAGGCCGTGGTGGTCTGATAGGGCACAGGATAGAATTTCAACTTTTTTGTATATGTGTAGATTCATTTTGTGGCCCAATATGTGATCTATTTTGGAGAAAGTTCCGTGTGCTGCTGAGAAAAATGTGTATTCTTTGGTGTGTGGGTGAAAAGTTCGATAGAGATCTGTAAGGTCCATTTCTTTCAGGGTTTGATTCAGTTCCAAAGTGTCTCTTTTAAGCTTTTGACCTGTTGATCTATCCCATGTTGAGAGGGCGGTGTTGAAGTCTCCAAGAATTATCGTTTGGGGGTTGATTTCTTGCTTTAGGTGCTGTAGGGTTTTCTTAATGAATGTGGAGGTGCCCGTATTGGGTACATACGTTCAGTATTGTGAAGTCTTCCTGGTGAATTGTACCTGTGACTAAAATGTAGTATCCATCTGTGTCTCTTATGATTTTCTTTGGTTTGAAGTCCACTTTGTCTGAAAGCATAATTGCTACTCCTGCCTGCTTCCTGGTTCCATTAGCTTGCAAGATTTTGGATCAGCCTTTCATTCTTAGGATATGCCTATCTTTTGTGGTGAGATGAGTTTCCTGAAGGCAGCAGATTGTTGGATTGTGGTTTTTAATCCAAGTTTGTAATCTGTGTCTCTTAATCGGTGAGTTAATATCATTGACATTTAATGTTATAATGGAGAAATTATTTTTAATTCTGGACGTTTTTTATGTTTAGTAGATTTTGTAAGCATGTTGTTTGATATTTATGTTTTGGTGGTATTATACTTCCCTTCTGTCCTGCTGGATACAATTGTTCTTTTCTTCAAGCTTGAGTATTATTTCTAGCATTTTGTGAAGGCCTGGTTTGGTAGACATGTATCCCTTCAAGTTGTCTTTGTGCTGGAAAACTTTGTTACTCCCTAATTACCTAAATTGAATCAGGAAGTTGCGAATTATTTATTTATTTATTTATTTATTTATTTATTTATTTATTTATTTATTTAAGAGAACAAGGCTTTATTTTCTCTTATGATGGTCTGCTTACAGTTGTATACCTGGATTGGCAGGAAAGCTAACACCAATACGAGGGGCTAAGGGAACTGATCATCCATAACTGTACATCAACAGAACTGCTGAGAGAGGGACAATGCTTACAAACCAGACCAGTTTTTCTGCCCAAGGACATGAAAGGATAACATCTTTGTTAATCATTCCCCTCCATCTTTTCCAACTGCCCAGGGACTAGCCTATCCACCATAGATTGGGCCACTCTCATAAACTATATAAACTCCGGAATGCTTGTTAGGGCCTAACTTAACCAGTGATTATTTTTTTAATACATATTTTATTATTTCCGTTCATACAAACTTAATAGGTAGACCAGTTCCCGCCCCCTCTCCTCCTCCTCCCGAACCCCTGCTCCCCCTCCCTCCCTTCCCATCCCCCAGTGCCTTCCCCCCAATTCCCAGAGAGTCCTTTATTGTGTATGCCTAACTCTCCTCTGGGTCCTCCTCTCCGATGACGTACAAGGAACAAGTGGCATTTCCCTGAACCCTTTCTCATGTTCCCTTTAAGCATAGGAACACTACTGTGGCTGTCACTCCCTTGCCTCCAAAGATCTTGGTGCCTTTAGCTGATGCTAGATTTTGTGAGGTCAATAGTGTGTTGGACATTGCAGAGGGCATGCAAAGTCCTATTATGATTGCTTCAGCCCTAACTAGCGTGGAGAATCTTGCAAATCATTGCTCCTCCCATCCTTTTGCTCTTACAATCTTACCACCCCCTCTTCCCCAAATGTCCCTGAACTTCAGGATGGGGGGAGATTAGGCTGGATTAGTTCTATGTGGTTGATATAGAGTCTCTGAAGTTCTGGATTGTGGTTTGTTGATTTTCTTTTGCAATTTTGCTACTCCTGCAATGCCCTTCACTCCATCCTGATGGACACTGAAAGTCACCCCCTTGTCATAGACAAAAAGCTGTTAAACTAGAGTCTTGTTATAATAGCACATTCAAGGGTAGATGTAATAAAAGTAGGAAACCTCAGTGAGTGAGAGGTCAATCACCCCTTTGCAAAATGCTTACTTTTTATCTGCCAGACTATATGCCCTCCCCTTCCGGTGAGATCACACCCCCTCAGTTTTACATGAACTAATGTCTGTGAACTTAACCAGGTGTCATATTACTTACTTGCCTTCCTTGATGGAGGCCTATTTTCTCTGCTGTAACATGGTCCCCTCTCTCCTTGTTTCTGGTGTGGCCCTCCAACCCCATCCCTCCTGTTCATAATCCTTGCAATTACTGTATTACATAGGTTTACCTTTGAGTGTCTCAATGTGGGCTGGGTGAGTTTGATACTAGGAGCCACCTATTAGGGAATACATATGGCGCTTAATTTTCTGGATTTGGGGTACTTCACTTAATATAATTGTTTCTAATGACATCCATTTCCCAGCAAATTCCATTAATTCATCATTCTTGATGGCTGAGTAGTACTGCATTGTATAGATGTACCACATTTTCCTCATCCACTCATCAACTGTTGGACATTTGGGTTGATTCCATGACTTTGCTATTGTAAACAGTGCTGCTATGAACATGGTCGTGCTTGTGCTATCGAGGTGAACCTCTGCTGCATGGGGGGTTATTCCCAAAAATGGGATAGCAGGGTCATATGGCATTTCAATCTTTAATTTCTTGAAGAATCTCCAGACGGCTCGCCAGAGTGGCTGTATGAGCCTGCTTTCCCACCAGCAATGTAGGAGAGTTCCCCTCTCTCCACATCCTCTTCAGCATTTGTTGTTGTTTGTATTGTGGATTTTTGCCATCCTGACCGGGGTGAGATGATATCTCAGGGAAGTTTTGATTTGCATTTCCCTGATGGATAAGGAAGTGGAGCATTTTTTAACATATTTGTTAGACATTTTAATGTCATCCCTGGTAAAGTTTCTTTTAAGTTCCAGGGCCCATTTTTTAATTGGGCCATTTGTTTCCTTGGAGTTTAGTTTTCTAAGTTCTTTGTGCACTCTGGACAGTAGAGCTCTGTCAGATATGTGGTTAGTGAAGATTTTCTCCCATTCTGTGGGTTGCCTTTGAGCTCGTGTTACAATCTCTTTATCTGAACAGAAGCTCTTTAATTTCACAAGGTCCCAACCGTTGAGAGTTGGTAGCAGTGATTGTGCCATTGGATGTCTGTTTAGGAACTTTTGGCCTAGCCCAATCAGCTTGAGGGAGATCCCTATCCTTTCAACTATGGTTTTTATAGTTTCTGGCCTTATATCAAGGTCCTTGATCCATTTGGAATTAAGTCTTGTACATGGTGACAAGTATGGGTCCAGCTTTAATCTTCTGCATGTGGAGATCCAGTTTTGCCAGCACCACTTGTTGAAGATGCTGTTCTTCTTCCATTGGATTCTTTGGGCCTCTTTGTCAAAATCAAATGGCTGTATTTTTGTGGGCTTATATCTGGGTCTTCAATCCTTATCCATTGATCTGTGTGTCTATTTTGGAGCCAGTACCAGGCTGTTTTTATAACTATGTATTTATAGTATAGACTAAGGTTTGGTAAGCTAATACCTCCAGCAGTGTTTTTGTTAATTGATATAGCATTGAATTTGTATATTGCCTTTGGTAGGAGGGTTATTTTTACAGTATTGATTCTGCCAATCCAGGAACATGGGAGGTCTTTCCACCTTCTGATGTCTTCTGCAATTTCTTTCTATAGGGATTTAAAGTTTTCATTGTAAAGGTCTTTTAGCTCCTTGGTTAGGTTTATACCATGGTATTTCATTTTTTTAGGGGCTATAGGTAATGAGATTGTTTCTCTCAAGGCTTTTTCACTTCTTTCATTCTGGGCATATAGGAAGGCCTCTGATTTTTGCACATTTATTTTGTATCCTGCCCCTCTGCTGAATTTCTCAATTAGTTCCAGGTGCTTCCTTGTGGAGTTTTTGGGATCCCTCAGGTATAAGATCATGTCATCTGCAAATAGGGATAGCTTGACTTCTTCCTTCCCGATTTGAATCCCTCTTATGTCCCTTTCTTGTCTTATGGCTTCAGCTAAGACTTCAAGTACAATATTGAATAGAAGTGTTGAAAGAGTACAGCCTTGTCTAGTTCCTGATCGAAGTGGGAATGATTCCAATTGTTCCCCATTGAGCATAATCCTTTCTGTGGGCTTGTTGTATACAGATTTTATTATATTAATAAAGGATCTTCCATTCCTACTGTCTCTAGCATTTTGATCAAAAAGGCTGTTGGATCTTGTCAAAGGCTTTTTCTGCATGAATCGAGAGTATCATGTGGTCTTGGACGTTGGACTGGTTTACATGATGAATTACATTTATTGATTTGCGTATGTTGAACCAACCTTGTGTACTGGGGATGAAGCCTACTTGGTCCCTGTAAATGATCTTTTAGATATGTTTTTGAATCCGATTTGCTAAGACTTTGTTGAGAATCTGCTTCTGTGTTCATCAGAGAGATCGGCCTATAGTTTTCTTTGTTAAGTGAATCTTTATTAGATTTTGGGATTAAGACAATATTAGCTTCATAGAAGGAATTTGGTAGTGTTCCTTCCTTTGCTATTTGATGGAACAGTTTAAGGAGTATTGGTGTTATTAACTGCTTAAATGTCTGGTAGAATTCTGTGCTGAATCCATCTGGTCCAGGCCTTTTTTTGGTGGGAAGATTCGAGATTAATTCTTCAATTTCCTTATATGTTACAGGACTATTTAAATAATTCACAACTTCCTGATTCAATTTAGGTAGGTTGTGTTTACTTAGAAATTCATCCATCTCTTTTGTGTTGTCAAACTTCACACAGTACAAGTTTTTGAAATATGATGTTATAATTCTCTGGATTTCTTGGGTATCAGTAGTGATAACTCCATGTTCATTTCTCATTTTGTTAATTTGGGTTTTCTCTCTCTTGCTTTTGGTTAATTTAGCTAAGGGTATATCAATCTTATTGATTTTTTCAAAGAACCAGCTTTTTGACTGGTTGATTTTTTCTATCATTTTCTTATTCTCGATTTCAGATATTTCTCCTCTTATTTTGCTAATCTCCTCTCTTCTACTACTTTTGGGATCAGATTGCTCAAGTTTCTCTAAAGCCTTAAGCTGCATCATTAAGTTATTTATTTCTGATGCTTCCATTTTTTTGATGTAGGCATTAAGAACTATGAACTTACGTCTTAGGACAGCTTTCATTGTGTCCCAGAAATTTTGGTAAGTTGTATTTTCATTATCGTTCACTTTCAGGAAATCTTAAATTTCCTTTTTAATTACTTCCTGGATCCAGTTCTCATTCAGCAATGTATTGTTTATTTTCCAGAAGTTAGTGTATTTTCTCTTGTTTGTTGTGTTGTGGATGTCCAGCTTTAGTGGTGGTCTGATAGGGCACAAGTTAGAATTTCACCTTTTTTGTATATGTGTAGATTCATTTTGTGGCCCAATATGTGATCTATTTTGGAGAAAGTTCCGTGTGCTGCTGAGAAAAATGTGTATTCTTTGGTACGTGGGTGAAAAGTTTGATAGAGATCTATAAGGTCCATTTCTTTCAGGGTTTGATAAATTCCAAAGTGTCTCTGTTAAGCGTTTGACTTGTTGATCTATCCCATGTTGAGAGGGCAGTGTTGAAGTCCCCATGAATTATCGTTTGGGGGTTGATTTCTTGCTTTAGACGCTGTAGGGTTTTCTTAATGAATGTGGAGGGGCCCGTATTGGGTGCATATATGTTCAGTATTGTGAAGTCTTCCTGGTGAACTGTACCTGTGACTAAAATGTAGTATCCATCTGTGTCTCTTATGATTTTCTTTGGTTTGAAGTCCACATTGTCTAAAAGCATAATTGCTACCCCTGCCTGCTTCCTGTTTCCATTAGCTTGCAAGATTTTGGAACAGCCTTTCATTCTTAGGATGTGCCTATCTTTTGTGGTGAGATGAGTTTCCTGAAGGCAGCAGATTGTTGGATTGTGGTTTTTAATCCAAGTTTGTAATCTGTGTCTCTTAATTGGTGAGTTAATACCATTGACATTTAATGTTATAATGGAGAAATTATTTTTAATTCTGGACATTTTCTGTGTTTAGTAGATTTTGTAAGCATGTTGTTTGATATTTATGTTTTGGTGGTATTATACTTCCCTTCTGTCCTCCTGGATACACTTGTTCTTTTCTTCAAGCTTGAGTATCATTTCTAGCATTTTTTGAAGGCCTGGTTTGGTAGACATGTAT
This sequence comes from Typhlomys cinereus, assembly GCA_023101885.1. NCBI lineage: Eukaryota > Metazoa > Chordata > Mammalia > Rodentia > Platacanthomyidae > Typhlomys > Typhlomys cinereus. Next base: position 886,700 of record JALPQD010000582.1, read on the forward strand.
GCCTTCAAGTTTTCTTTGTGCTGGAAAACTTTTCTTTCTCCGTCAATCATGACAGAGAATTTTGCCGGTTATATCAGTCTGGGTTGGCCGTTTTGCTCATTTAATACTTGAAGTATGTCTCTCCAAGCTCTTCTTGTTTTCACTGTTTCCATTGAGTAGTCATTTGTTATTCTTATAGGTTTACCTTTAAAAGTGACTTGTTTTTTTTCTCTTGAAGCTCTCAGCACCTTTTCTTTGTCTTGAATGTGGATTGTTTTGACTATTATTTGCCGTGGCGATTTTCTATTTTGGTCATATCTGTTTGGAGTGCAAAATGCCTCTTGTATTTGGATAGGCCTCTCATTCTTTAGTTGTGGAAACTTTTCATTTATGATGAATTGAAATATTTCCTCCGGTGTGATATTTTGGGATTCTTGTTCTGGTATTCCATGAATGCACATGTTAGGCTTCTTCAGGGTGCCCCATATCTCCTGAATGTTCCTGTCCAGTATCTTTTTGGCTTTAACAATCTCTTCCATTGAGCTGGTTAATTCTCCTACTTTGTCTTCAAGATGTGAAATTCTATTTTCTGCCTCATTTGTTCTGCTGATAAGACTCTCTGTTGAGTTTTGGGTTGAAGATAACTTGTCTTTTAGTTCAATTTTAAACTCTGCCTGAGACTGTTTTAACTGCTCTATACCTATTTTTGTTTCTTGAACTGTTTTTCTCAACTCCTCCAAGTGCCTGTTGTGTTCCTGTTCTAAGTGGTTGATATGGTTGTTTAACTCTTCTCGGATTTCCTCTTTCATAGTATTAATCATGGTAATCATCATACTCTGAATGTCGTTATATTGGGTCTGGCTTTCATGGCTATTTTCCGTGGATTTGTTCTGGTCAGAATCCCTCATTATGGGATTGATTCTTTCGGTGGGAGATTGGACTTCTTGGGTTTTGTTTCTCATGGATCTGCACTTTGACTTGTACATTGTTGTTTTGTTTTTTAGGACCTTTCAGTTTCTGTGTGTTTTTCACTGAATGGACGTAGTTGGTATTGTTAAACTTGCCAGTTTTTACTAGTGCTTGCCTTGGATTGGGTATGTTTGTGTATTGTTATCGTTATATCCTAGATGAGGCTACTAGGCTGTTAGTATGTCAGTTAAGTCAGGTTATATAACCAGGGGGTGAATATTAGTTTGGTAGTGCACTTTTATGATTTAGTATCTTGGTGAAATGTGGGGGTGAGTTGTGTATTCCCTGGAGTTGTATGTTTTTGGGGTGGCTGTATGAGAAAGTTGATCTACAGTGTTGATATTTTAAAGGATCAGTAAGGTGAAAAGAAAAAAGTTTACTTATCTTTGGGCTGGATTTGAAGAATCTCACCCATGTGATATAATGATTGTAGTGGAGTCCAGATGTATGGCCTGTGTTCTCTTTGATCCTTAGAATTTTGCTTGCATTTCCTTTGGACTCTATTGAATTCTGAGTAGCAGTGTGTCTTCCGTGGACCACGTGCGTAGGTCCCTGGTGGGCCAGAGAGGCAGAGGGTCTGATGTTGATGGCAGAATTCCACACCTGCGACCTGGGGGGGGAGGCACACGGGGGCGGGAGGATGCGAGGGGCTGGGGTCTGGGGCAGGGCCCCTGGGGCTAAGCCAGTGGCCAAGGCACGCAGTGCAGCTGGCCGGGCGGCTCCTGGGGGGGGGAGTTTGCGCTGGGCCAGGCTGGGCTGGGCTGGGCTGAGAGGGTTTCTCTAGCTTGCTCACTCACCTGGGAAGGTCGGTGCAGAGGGGGCAGGCCCCGGGGGCAAAGCCGGTGACCCGCGTGCCTTGCTGCTGGCTGGGCAAATCTGGAGTGGGGGACGGGGCTAGTTGTGAATTATTTAAATAGTCCTATAACATATAAGGAAATTGAAGAAGTGATCACAAATCTTCCCACCAAAAAGTCTCCTGGACCAGATGGATTCAGCACAGAGTTCTACCAGACATTTAAGGAGTTAATAACACCAGTACTCCTTAAACGGTTCCATCAAATAGCAAAGGAAGGAACACTACCAAATTCCTTCTATGAAGCTAACATCGTTTTAATCCCAAAAACTAATAAAGATTCACTTAAAAAAGAAAACTATAGGCCGATCTCTCTGATGAACACAGACACAGATTCTCAACAAAGTCTTAGCATATCGGATTCAAAAACATATCAAAAAGATCATTCACGGGGACCAAGTAGGCTTCATCCCCCGGCACACAAGGTTGGTTCAACATACGCAAATCAATAAATGTAATTCATCATGTAAACCAGTCCAAATTCCAAGACCACATGATACTCTCCATTCATGCAGAAAAAGCCTTTGACAAGATCCAACAGCCTTTTATGATCAAAACGCTAGATACAGCAAGAATGGAAGGACAGTAGGAATGGAATATAATGAAATACATTTTACAAATATAATAAAAGCTGAATACAACAAGCCCACAGCAAGGATTATGCTCAATGGGGAACAATTGGAAGCATTCCCACTTCGATCAGGAACTAGATAAGGCTGTGCTCTTTCACCACTTTTGTTCAATATTGTACTTGAAGTCTTAGCTGAAGCCATAAGACAAGAAAAGGACATAAGAGGGATTCAAATCGGCAAGGAAGAAATCAAGCTATCCCTATTTGCAGATGACATGATCTTATACCTATGTGATCCCAAAAATTCCACCAGGAAGCTCCTGGACCTAATTGAGAAGTTCAGCAGAGGGGCAGTGCCGCAGACCAGAGTCGCGGCCTCGAGACCAGGGCTCCCCAGGACCGGGCGGAGAACAGAACACACGCAGCTCCCTCTCCTCCGAGTGTATCCTGAACCCGTTTATTGAAACTTTCATGACAACTTTTATACAGAAAATTTTGGGGTAAAGAATGTTGCACCTACAACAGACATATAATTTTTTAGTCAGCAAAAATCACCTTCAGGGTGGACATTTTTTCAAGAACCTAACCCATTGCTTCAGGGCAAAGGCACTTAACAGAAACATTCTCTCAGTATTTCCAAACTTATCTAATCTATAATGCTTCACCGGATAGCTATGGGGCTGAGCCCACATTTTAACTGCTTTTTTAAAATACAGAGGCAGAATGATCTCCTTTTGATTTTAGCAAGGAACATATTTTACAATTAACTATAGGAGTCCCCAACACCCCATAAGTCCCAGCATGAGCTTTGGCTGTTGTCCTCTCCAGGTTGATACTCTCAGTCAGGCAGGTCGACATAGGCACCAGGCATGGCAGCAGGTTCTAACTTGGGAAGATGTATGCAGCTCATGTAGTCTCTACTATCCAAGCTTAAACCACATCTCTAAAGGGGGGCCTTGACTTGGATACTCAAGGCCCATAAGCTATAGCTGGTTCTGTCGATGGAGCACTGAAGAAAACACTTAAGCAATATAATTATTAAAAGAATAACTTCTATAATAGCATCCTTCTATTCCTTTAATAGTAAGGTTGCTTATGTCTTCCTTTGAGGAATTCCAGAAGTGTATTGCCATCATTTAGATGACCCATCTGTGAACCATGCATACTCCAAACCTGGGGTCCAGTCAGGCCCCATATGCCGAGGGTGTCTTTTTCGAGGGGGTCTCTTTCGGGGCGGAGGCGATCATTGGTGGGAGTGCACTCAGATGGTCCATCTCTGTGATTTCTCATAAGAGTGCTGTTTGGGGTAGGAAAGACACGGCCCCCTTTGCTTCTGACATGGATTCTCCCAGTTTGGATTGCAAATACCATCTCCAGGGGCAGTCTTGGCATCTAGACTTTCTGGCATGATGGTCTCTTCCTTGGCCTTCAGCCAGGTTAAGAGGGTATCACAGTTTCTTTTAAGGTTCTGGTGGACTGAGAGCATAGTCTTGTACTTCTGGAATTTCTGAGTTAGTACGTAGGTGGGAATTTTACCCACCTATGTTTTAAGACTCTAGAAGTTATTCTCTAATTTCCTTAAAATCAGTGCACACATTCTGATTAACAAGTCTACTTATTGTAAATGACTAGACATGAAATTTCTATTTAGTATTTGACTGAAACTTAAAAAGCAGGCTTCTTCTCTAGAACAGAGAGCAGGAAGCTAGTTCCAAAAAACCCTAAGAAAGGGCACTCCTAAATCCCAGAAGAATTCGTCCTGCCAGAGGCAAAACTTGAATTATCCCAAACAAAACTAGGTAAAAATGCTTAGCACCTGTCCATGGACTTTATTGTGACATACCGAGAAATTCTAGCACTGCCCATGGGTTACTGTGACCTTCCCAGGGAACAGGCTTTAGGCCTGAACTGGGAAGAAACACCAAGACCTGACAATTCCCATATTTTTCCTTATTTCTCTAAAATAAAGCCATGTCCTTATCCCAAAACATGTTACTTTGAATCCACCTTTTCCAAACTGAGACATATTCTACCAGATTAGTTGGATAGGAGCGCGGCAGGGCAGGATACAAAATAAATGTGCAAAAATCAGAGGCCTTCCTATATGCCCAGAATGAAAGAAGTGAAAAAGCCTTGAGAGAAACAATACCATTTACTATAGCCCCTAAAAAAATGAACTAACTAAGGAGGTAAAAGACCTTTACAACGAAAACTTTAAAACCCTAAAGAAAGAAACTGCAGAAGACACTAGAAGGTGGAAAGACCTCCCATGGTCCTGGATTGGCAGAATCAACATCGTAAAAATGACCATCCTACCAAAGGCAATATACAAATTCAATGCTATATCAATTAAAATCCCAAAGCAATTCTTTAAAGAAGTTGAGCAAATCATTTCAAAATTCATATGGAGGCCCAAAAGACCCAAGATAGCAAAGACAATCCTGACTAACAAAAACACTGCTGGAGGTATTAGCATACCAAACCTTAGTTTATACTACAAATCCATAGTTATAAAAACAGCCTGGTACTGGCTCCAAAATAGACACACAGATCAATGGATAAGGGTTGAAGACCCAGATATAAGCCCACACAACTACAGCCATTTGATCTTTGACAAAGGGGCCCAAAGAATCCAATGGAAAAAGAACAGCATCTTCAACAAGTGGTGCTGGAAAAACTGGATCTCCACATGCAGAAGATTAAAGCTGGACCCATACTTGTCACCATGTACAAGAATTAATTCCAAATGGATCAAGGACCTTGATATAAGGCCAGAGACTATAAAAACCATAGTTGAAAGGATAGGGAACTCCCTCGAGCTGATTGGGCTAGACCAACAGTTCCTAAACAGACATCCAATGGCACAATCACTGCTACCAACTCTCAACAGTTGGGATCTTGAGAAATTAAAGAGCTACTGTTCAGATAAAGAGATTGTAACACGCGCTCAAAGGCAACCCACAGAATGGGAGAAAATCTTCACTAACCACATATCTGACAGAGCTCTACAGTCCAGAGTGCACAAAGAACTTAGAAAACTAAACACCAAGGAAACCAATGGCCCAATTAAAAAATGGGCCCTGGAACTTAAAAGAAACTTTACCAGGGATGACATTAAAATGTCTAACAAATATGTTAAAAAATGCTCCACTTCCTTATCCATTAGGGAAATGCAAATCAAAGCTTCCCTGAGATATCATCTCACTCTGGTCAGGATGGCAAAAATCCACAATACAAACAACAAAAAGTGCTGGAGAGGATGTGGAGAGAGGGGAACTCTCCTACATTGCTGGTGGGAAAGCAGGCTCATACATCCACTCTGGTGAGCCGTCTGGAGATTCTTCAAGAAATTAAAGATTGAAATGCCATATGACCCTGCTATCCCACTTTTGGGAATAACCCCTCTTGCAGCAGAGGTTCACCTTGATAGCACAAGCATGACCATGTTCATAGCAGCACTGTTTACAATAGCAAAGTCATGGAATCAACCCAAATGTCCAACAGTTGATGAGTGGATGAGGAAAATGTGGTATATCTATACAATGGAGTACTACTCAGCCATCAAGAATGATGAATTAATGGAATTTGCTGGGAAATGGATGTCATTAGAAACAATTATATTAAGTGAAGTATCCCAAACCCAGAAAATTAAGTGCCGTATGTACTCCCAAATAGGTGGCTGCTAGTACCAAACTCACCCAGCCCACATTGAGACACTCAAAGGTAAACCTATGTAATTCAGTAATTGCAAGTATTATGAACAGGAGGGATGGGGTTAGAGGGCCACACCAGAAACAAGGAGAGAGGGGACCATGTTACAGCAGAGAAAATAGGCCTCCATCAAGGAATGCAAGTAAGTAATGTGACACCTGGTTAAGTTCACAGACATTCGTTCCTGATCATTTACAACTGAGGGGGTATGATCTCACCAGAAGGGGAGGGCATATAGTCTGGCAGATAAAAAGTAATCATTTTGCAAATGGGTGATTGACCCCTCCCTCACTGAGGTTTCCTACTTTTATTACTTTTATTACATCTACCCTTGAATGTGTTATTATAACAAGACTCTAGTTTAACAGCTTTTTGTCTCTGGCCAGGGGGTGACATACAGTGTTCATCAGGATGGAGTGAAGGGCATTTCAGGTGTAGCAAAACTGCAAAAGAAAATCAACAAACCACAATCCAGAACTTCAGAGACTGTATATCAACCACATAGAACCAGGCCAGCCTATTCTCCCCCCATCCTGAAGCTCAGGGGCATTTGTGGAAGGGGGGGGCGGTAAGATTGTAAGAGCAAAAGGATGGGAGGAGCAAAGACCTGCAAGATTCTCTACACTAGTTAGGGCCGAAGCAATCATAATAGGACTTTGCATGCCCTCTGCAATGTCCAACACACTATTGACCTCACAAAGTCTAGCATCTGCTAAAGGCACCAAGATCCTTGGAGGCAAGGGATTGGGAGCCACATTAGTGTTCATATGTTTAAGGGGAACATGGGAAAGGGTTCAGGGAAATGCCACTGGGTCCTTGTATGTTATCAGAGAGGAGGACCCAGAGGAGAGTCAGGAATACACAATAAAGGACTCTCTGGGAATTGGGGGGGATTCACTAGGGGATGGGGAGGGAGGGGTGAGGGGAGGGGAGCAGGAGGTTCGGGGGAAGAGGAGGGAAGGAGGGAACTGGTCTACCTAGTAAGTTTTATGAGCGGAAATAAAAAAAAATTCAGTTTTTCACTGTTCTTAAATAATATGAAATACCTTGTAATAAACATAACCAGGGATATGAAATATGTGTACAACAAAAACTTTAAAGGCCTAAAAAATATATTACAGAAGACACCAGAAGATGGAAGGACTCCCATGCTCCTGTGTCATCAGAATTAACATTGTTAAAATGACCATTCTACTAAAAGCATTATGCAGACTCAATGACATACTATCTAAAATTCCAAACCAATTCTTCACAGAAATTGGAAAATCAAAATCAAATTTCATATGGAAATATCCTGATTAATAAAAACTCCACTGAAGTATCACCATAACAATAGTATAATGCCATGTTAATAAAAACAGTATGGTACTTGCTCCAAAGAAGATATATAAATAAATGGATTAGAATTGAAAGTGTAAATAAAAGCATACTCACTTATAGTCAACTGACCTTTGACATTAGTGCCAAAAAAATTGGAAAAGGGTAGCATTTTCACCAAACAATGTTGGAAATTTTGGGTATTTACACAATGAAACTGGACACTTACTTGACTCCCTTCATGAAAATCAATTCCAAGTTGATCAAAGACCTCAATGTTACATAACAAACACAAAAATCTTAGAAGAAACAATAGGGAATACACTTGAATTGAGAGTATTTTTCCTGGCTTGAATTTCTTCTTTCAGTTACTGAAAATGAGTTCAATACTAAACAAGTGGGACTATATGAAATTATAAAAAGCTTTTGTTCAGCAAAAGAGACTGTTAGTCAAGCAAAAAAAAAAAAAAAAAACTACCAACAAAATGGGAGAGCATTTTCACTAACCACACATGCAATAAAGGTTTAATATGAAAACTATAAATAGAACATGAAAAATTAAATACCATGGTATTAAACAACTCCATTATAAAATGGGCTATGGGACTGAAAAGAAACTTCTCATCAGACAAAATTAAAATGTCTAACAAACATCTTTAAAAATGTTCTATCTCCCTAATCATTAGGGAAATGCACTAACCTGGGATATCATCTCACTCCAGTCAGAGAGGCTAAGATCTAAAACACAAACAGAAAATACTAGCATAGATGCAGGGAGAAGCCAACTTTCATACATTTTTGGTAGGGTTATAAACTCATACATCCTTTTGGGAGATCAATTTAGAGGTTCCTTAAAAGGTTAAAAAATTGAAATAACTTATGACCCAGCTATACTACTCCTCGGAATATTTCCAAAGAACACTGCATCCTGCAACAGAGTTACCTGTACAGCTATGTCCACATTAGTTCTATTCACAACAACAAAGGAATGGATCCAACCTAGATGATCAACAGTTGTCAAATGTTTAATGAAAATGTTGTACATATATATAATGGAAAATTATTCAGCTGTCAGGAAAGATGAACTAATGAAATTTGTCATCAAGTGGATGAAAATGGAAGAAATCATACTGAGTAACTATCCCAGATGCAGAAAGACAAATGTTAGTTGTTCTCCCTTTTAAATGGATCCTAGCGTTAAACCTTCACTTACATATAATCAAACAATAACTCTTAAAACACCCACAAACATAAAAGAACACAAAGCATGGGGTGTTGGTGGTGGGAAGAAGATCTCAAAAGAGCAGAAACGAACAGGAGTAAACAATTTAAAAAGGCTTTTATGTACGAAAATTCTTTAAGGTGAGGCAAGAACAGTAATAGGATGCAATAGGAGGTTGAGTCTCCAAGTAACTAACCAACTACTTTCTAACCCCTTACCCCCCCCCTCAATGATAAGGAACACATACACAGCAATGTAAACCAGTCTAAACAACAGTGGACTGGAAGAAAACTAACAGTAGTCAGGATCAGATGCCTCAATATGAACCACAAAAACTTGATACCAAACCTTCATCTAAACCCCTCTTATTTTATCTATAGAAAAGGATATACATCAACATTCAAACAAGACATAGCCTAGTGCAGTGCGATAGACAACAACCAACCAGAATGCAGAGTACAGGCAACCTGAAAATGCTCAGCCAGAATCAGGCAAACCAAATCTCTTCCCATCTAAGAGTCAGGGAATCTGGCAGAGGAGAGTTGATAAGATTGTAAAAGCCTAAAAGTGGGGAGATACACTACCAGCCAGCACATCACACTCAAGATAGGGCTGCTGCATCTAGGAACTTACTACAATGAGACTTATCCTCAACAGACTTGAATTAAGACTGACATATCAACATTACCTCATAGACTAGGGAAGAACTGAGGGAAAATAACTACCTGCAGGTAGAATCATAGGTGTTAAAGTTATACAGGTTAATGACAATACTCTTATCAGTGGGTCTACCCAAGGAAGGATCACTTAGTCTGTTACAGAGGCCTGAGACCATCCACATAGTCAGATTTATCAGCAACTATGCAGATGAACTGTAACAGAATTTGGTACCCAGGAAGTGGGGTGTTGCTGATAAATCTGACTATGTGGATTTGTGGCTTTTGAACGGTTCTGCTGGACCGTTGGAAATGCTTGAAAATTTTCACTTTGTGGATTTACAAATACCGTTCTTCAGAGTTCAGTGGGCCAATTGCTGAGAGAGATTGTTTGGGCCCAATTTGTGATGAGAGGAACAAGGACTTTGGTAAAGTTGAATTTAGAAACGATGGACTGGTTTGCTTGATTGAGGAGAGCTGCGTTGATGGCTGTGAAGCTCTGGATGAGGAAAGGGCAGGCAGCAGAATAGCTGCCATTGTTGGAGAAATGAACATCAGTGAAGGAAAACCTAGTGACTTGCACTGTGACGGTGGAGGAGGTGAATACTACTGTATGGAAAGTTTGTGGTTTGAAAATCCAGATTCCTTCAGGGGCCAAAAGCCCAAGTTAAAGCCGTTTCTTGCCCTTTGGAAGTTTGGCTGCCTGGAATAGGCTTTTCCAGCATCAGAGCACAAGATTTGGTGCAGCTGTAGCTCCAATGGACCAAACTACATTTCAAACTAGCTTCGGAATCTGGCGGCATCCCTCAGGTGATACTGGTTTGGGCAAACTACTGAAGGGTTTGTGGAGAGCAGCAAAAGCTTGGCACCAAGTGGCAGGTGTAAAGTTCCTGCAATAGATGGTGAAGCTTAAAGCTGCAGAGGAGAACCCAGAATGGTGTTTGAGATGCCAGAATTGTGGGACTGCTGCTGAGGACGACTGCAATTGGAGATTCAGCCTGGTTCAAAGAATTCTGCTTTTATAACTTCGAGCTGCAAATAGGGACTGGGAATTCCTGAAATCTTTGAGCCACCGTGATTACATGATGAGCAACAGAAGATGGACATTGAAGTACAGGATGCGGTAATTTGCTGGACTTTGATTTTAATTTAAATGTTTTCTGTTTTAATGTTTTATTTGTTTTAAAGTATTTAACTTATTCTGATTTAATACCCTTTTAAAGTTAAACTTTGAACTTTAAAATGTTGGAGCTGAAGTTTTAATGAGAACATTTTAAATTTGCCCATGGAATGTATTTATATTTTTTAACATCTGTGGGGACAAGGAAAGGTTACAGTTTAAAAGTGCTATTGTTTTTGTGTCAAGTTGACAAGGGGTGGAGTGTCATAGTTAAGCACCGGTGTCAACTTGACTCTTGAGGGTTTGGGCTCTGGGCACAGTTGTGGAGAGTTGATGGTTGAGTTAAGCCCCAAGCAAACCTGAAAGAGTTTGTCTAGCTGCTGGGGAAGACCCAGCCCATGGTGGGTGGGATTAGTCCCTGGATAAATCACAGAGAGCTGGTTGAGAGAGTTGGCATCCTTCTGTATACTTGGCCAGACATGCTGGTCTGGCAAGTAAGGATTGTCCATCTCTCAGCTGTTATGGTGGCCAGTTCCCTTGGCCCTGGTGTTGGTGTGTGCTCTACTGTCAAGCTGGACTATGAACTGTAACTGGACTATCATAAGAAAATAAACTCCTTGTTCCCTTAAACTGTGTGATGGTCATTTATCGGCAACCATGCAGGTGGACTGCAATACAGACAACTTGAAGAGACCTCTGGGGCTCACACAAGCAGATAGGCAGGAGGGTGTGAGGGAGAGGGATAGATTGGTAAAGAAAGAAGAGAAAAAAAAAGGGAAGGGAGAAATGAGGAAGGAGGGATTACCATTTATTATGTTTCTAAAACTAGAAATACACAAAATAATTTTAAAAATATACTTACAAGATCCATTTTTTCTCATTATACTGTGAATGTTATGGTTTGGGTAAAATGAAGTAAGTCAGATTTTTACTCCAATACATTTGAACACCACAGAATCCAAAATAAAATGACTGTTTCTAACTTGAGAAGAATTTTTTGCTGAAGTAGCACAAAGACATTACTGGAAGGTTATCTTTCCTGTAAGAAAAACATGTCCCCATAGACTAGGTTCAAGTGAGAATCAGAGGATATTGCAATTTCATTAAAAATGTTTTATAGTCTTATAACTTTCTGCCTTCACAAACAAAAATTCATTTCCAACTGTAACTTGATGTTATTCTTTTCTGGCTAGAACTTGAAGATTTTGAAAGTGGGTGAAAGAAATTTATTGAGTTGTTAAAAATATATGATCCAGGTCTTGTTTAGTTTTCACCTTCTTGGCTCATAAACACAGTTGTTCTCTTTCATGCTTCATTTCTGTCAATCATGGTGACAGGCAGAGTGGAATTCCCTCTGCCTTTCCAAACAAAAGTAAACTAGACAAAATAATATTTTCTGTACATAACTCCAGCATTTTAGTGATGGTGAAGCACTTTTCATTCAATATACTGTGAGATCTATTCACACAGGTTGAGGGACTGAAATCAGGGAGGCCTGCGATAGTGTTCCAGGAATAGCAGTGAAGGAAGCACGAGGGGACAAACTAATTCTACTCAGTACAATAGTTGAAAGGAAAATTACCTAAACACAATATGTCAGCTTGAAAGGACTACAGCACATGTATTGGATTTTCCAATCCAAGATTGAATTAAAAGAACAATTTCAGAAGTTCTGCAAAATATCTAGAAGCTCTAGATAAAAGTAATAGAAGCACTAAGATAAAAGAAATTAGCAATGATATAATTTAGAAATCTAAGAGTAATAATTTTACCAACCATTGTTACTTGTGCAGTAATTTTTCTGGACTTTAGAGTTCAAAACATAAGGCATGACTGCTATTCCTGAGTACAAATCTTGCATCATAGATCACGACATGGGATGATCAGACAAAAAGAAGACAGAAACTGGTAGTATTTGTATCTCTTTAACATATCTACCCAATGTGAGAGTTAATCTAGACAGGCATCTACCATGAAGTCTCATCTTGTTTTGATAGATATAAGTATTGGTTACCCTTTGTGTTGCTGGGAGAGGACACTCAAAGTCAAAGAAGTTAAAGGAGAAAGTGACTCATTTAGCTTACAATTCCAGAAAGGAGATATAGTCTTTCATGTTAGAAGATTTATGGCTGGTAGCAGAAGGTAGAGTAGGCCAATGTGACTGTGACATTTTGGAGAATGAGAACTGTGAGGCTTCCAACTTTAAAAGCATGCCTTTCCCAAAAGTAGGGTGAGACTAATCCACCCCACCCCAAGCAACTGCTTTCTTCTAACAGGCTCTACCTCCTAAAGGTGCCATGACCTTTCCAAATACATGAGACTGTGGGAGACATATTTTAAACCATGACAATTCAACATTGGCCACAAAAGGTTCATTGACATCTTATTATGTAAACCATATGCAGTCCAACTTTAAAAGTTTCAGCATAGCCTACATCAGTAGTCCCAATACAGTGCAAAAGTTCAAAGCCCGAAGCCTACTATAAAATCAAAAGACAAGTTACATACTTCCAACATATAATGACATGAAATAAGCATTCCCATTGCAAAAGGGAGGAATAAAGGCATATCCAGGAAAGATCGGTCCATAACAAGACCAAAAAACCAGCAGGATAAACTTTAAATCCTGCAGCTTCATGTCCAACAGGCGAGCCTTTTGGTGAAATCATCACAGTTCAACGGAGCTTGAGTTCTACCCTTCCAATGTAGATGCCAGTAGAATATGTCATTACAGGGTATAGAGCTCTCCTTGATGTCCCATATTGGCTTTGGCATCTTTAACATCTTCATTTTTTGATGGCAAACAAGAATTTAATGCCAAAGCCCAAACTGTCCTTCTTGGGCCTCTAAATTGTAGATTTCTGCCACATGCTTCTTGGCTTCCACCATTTACTGAAACATTGGAGGATGGATCCACGACCTCTTCCCTCTTGCATCATTGATGCCTGTAAATCCAGGGATAAGTGAATGACATTGTTACATTCTGTTATAACCTTAGGTTGGAGAATTACCCCTTAGACTCATAGCTGGCTCAGCTTCACTGTAGGCAAAATTTTTCTCAGGTCTTTGCTTTAGAGGGGAAATAGACTTTCTCTGTGGAACTCCACCCTTTAGTTTATTTCTTCCAAAAGGATTTGCATTCTTATGGATGGGAGACTTCCCTGAGGAATTTTCCCTTAGGAGACAGTCTCTCCTATCACCCTAATTGATAGGTTTTGATTTATTAATGTAGCTATTCTGTTTAGCAATAGCCTATATTTTGCTGTCAGCTTCTTCCTAGTTCAATTCTTTAAGCTTGCCATTGTATTTTTCTTCATCAGTTTTCACAATTTTTGCTTCTTTCTGCATTATTCCTTGCTCTTTTTTTCAAAACTCTGAAGAAGAACACTAAAAAGTAGCCATTTCACATTGTTAAGTTTACATTGCCTTGAAATTTCCTCCACCAAGGACTGAAGTGTAACTTCAAGCAAACTTTCAGGAAGAGGGCAAAACTTCACTAAATTCTCCATCAACATATGGCTCCACTTATTACTAGTCCAGTCTTTGTTCCCCTTTGTGCAACCACAGGCTGTGCTTCCACTAATTGTGTCTTTCACAGCATTTCTCTCTTCACAGCTCTTACAATAAAGGCCCATTTTGCTCTGTCTCCAAGTCACAAAGGTTTTCCCAGCACAAAGTCTCAAATTTTTCCATATTTCTCCCAACAAGCAGTTCCAAAAATGTACTAGCCACTTCAAAGCACTGACCATACTACTGGCTACCCATTTCTCTCAACTTCATAAACAACAACTTCACTTTTTGGCACCGGATTCTCTTAGTCTCACACAGCAACTCCCCATTTGTCTGTTATCAAGTTCTTTATTGGTTACTCTTTGTGTTGCTGTGAGGAAACACCCAAAGTCAAATGAGAAAGGGAGAAATATTCAGCTTACACTTCCAGAGAAAAGACGCTGTCTTTCACGGTGGAAAAGGTATGGCTAATTTCAGAAGTGAAGTAAGCCTAGGTCATGCAGACATCCTGGAGACTGAGTACTACAAGACTGCCAACTGTTAAGTGCAGGCTTCTCCCAGAAGTAGGGTGGGACTAATCTACCTCAAGGCTCACCCCCTTGTGCCTGCCTTCTTTCAACAAGGCTCCTAAAGGTGCCATGATGTTCCCAAACACTTGAAACTGTGAGCGACATATTTCAAACCATGGCAGTATACAAGCCATATCCTATTGGTTTTTAGTCCCTGAAAATTTCCCTATAGTCATAAATTCATTGCTATAAAATTTTATCATCAAATAAGCCAATTGGAGATTCAATCATTTACATCATTAGATAGTAAAAAAAAAAATAAAATCTTTCCAGGTTAGGGATATGCCTCATGGATTAGTTCTTACCTCCCATGCATAAAGGCCTGAGTTAAGATCCCAGATCCTATGAAAGAACGCCAGGTAGAAATGGCTGAGACTTCCACTTCCAGCCTAGGAAGCTTGAGCCTGAGAGACACCAGAGAAACCAATAAGGTGGAGAAGCAATCAAGAATGTTTCCTCACATCACTCTTAGACTACTATAGGCACACATAAATAATTGGTGTCTAACACACACACACATAAAAAAATAAACACACACACACACATACCCCTACATGTAAATTATAGATAGATATAAAACTTTTCCCAATTAATACTTATCAGAACATACATAATATAAAGTAGAATAATGGAGACCAAAGAAAACCATAGAATTTGTAGTCAAACATAAATATAACCACATATTCTGGCAAGTAGAAGTTACTATAGTCCTTTCAAATATACAAATGCAACCTAAGCCACAATGCTTGTGTTCACATCCTGGCTCTGACACTCATTAGTTATGTAAAGTTGAGGAATTAGCTTTTTGTACCTCAATTACCTCCTTTATTAAATCTTACAGAGTTATGAGAATGAAATAATTGAATAGTTCTCAATGTAAACAAAACATTTTCTTCCTTTTGGCAAGTGTTATATAATTGTTTTCCATTATTCCAAACTGCAGTCTTAAATCTGTTTGGTGTTCCCACAGCAATAAAAAGTGAGAGTAAAGAATAAGCAGACAGAACCACATTTAGACCTATTTGTCATAAAATCTATTATCACAAAACAAGTCCTTTATGAAGTAGGGATCCTACATTTCAAAGAATAGTTTACCTATAACATTCATTGCTCACTCTTTTCCCTCTCTTTAAAGCACTTAACTGTACATGCATTTCTAAAACAAAATGAAAAGCTTTCAATCACCTTCTAACAAGATCATACATGTTTTAGTCATTCAAGGCCACTGCATGATATTCTAACATGTGGCTAGTCTTTCCTCTTTCCCTAATAGCCCCACCATATAGAATATAACATGCATGATAGTGAAAAAGTCTGAAAAATTTTCTGTGAGCTTTATTTTTATCCAGTATGATTGTATGCTTTGGGGTCAGGAGGTCTGAAATAGACTTTCATTTTGATGTCTTCCAAAATGACTAACAGAGATGGAAGCTTGATGTAGGTGCTTCACAGTGTTTGCATAATGACTAACTGATGATTAATTTTTTCTACAATCTACTCAACAATATTTTCTTTGGCTGTCCTGTTGTATTTCAAGAAAAATTGATGGAGAGGGATACTAGCAGTTTTACCATTGCTGATAAATGCCACTTGTCAACTTTCTGAAACTGTTTTCTTTCCTTCCTTCATTACAAAGCAATTACTGAAATGTCATTGTCCACATAACTATACCTTTCCCTTTATCACCTAATACTGATATGAAAATTATGGCAGACACATATTGCACACTATATAGATGCTATCACACTTGTGTGAAAGAATAGGATAATTTGGCATTCATTTGGCCAAATTAGGTACTACAGAAAAAGTAATAGTGCCATGAATAAAAATGAAAAATGAGGTAACTTTCTTGCTTTACTTAGATAACCAAACAAAAATCAGTTTCCTCCTGGAGCTTTTATCCCACTGCTCCTTTACTTAGCCTTGTTGATTTTGCATTTGCATCATTCTATTCCAGGCCCAAATTAAAAGTTAGGAACAAATACTAGTAGCTGACAGAAAAGTGAAAGCCAGTGATGGTATATCTTTGTAAACAATAGGTTTTATGCTTTGAATGAACAACTTGTTCACTTAAGGGGAAGAGGCTGAGACTTTTATCTGCATATGTCTAATATATATTTTTAAAAGTAAAAAATGTTGACAAGCAGCATTTATCAGCAATAATAAAACTTCTAATATCTCTCTCCCTCTGACCTTCAAATAAAAATAAGCAGAGTCCACAAGGAACACAGAATGTGAAGAATTACAAAAGTGGGGGAAGAATTCATTCCAAAATTTGTAACAAGTGGAGGTCCCTCATGCATCAAGGCCAAATTAATTACCATTTATGGTGTAGCACCTACCCAAGCACATTAAAGAAGAAACATTTCATATGAGACTCAGTGGGTCCCATTAACAAGAAGGGAAGCTGATTGAGGAAAAGCTAACTCTCAGTGGAAAAAAGCGAAGAGAAATGTAGGATAACAGGTGGAGGAGAATATAACAATAAACCAGTGTAATTTTATATAACCTGAATAATTTTTTAAAAAATAAAAAATGCATAATATGATCAATAAGTTTGCATCACAGAAGTCTAAGCAAATAATGAGAGATAAAATATGAAACTCTTGAGTCATACAACATTTAGTTCATTTCTAAAATTTAAGGACCACAGTATCAATTTTACTGATTATACTGTGAAATCAGCACTTGAATAACAAAAGTCTTGTATATATTGAACAAAATTTTCTTGTTAATTTCCCGTCTTCCAAAATGTTTCATATAAAATGCCCGATCTTATCATGTCCCATCTAGAAAACTAAGTACCATTCAGAGAATAGGATAACTGAGATTTTTAGATTAATTGAAACGCGAGAGATTGCTATTGTTATCATCCTTGGGATTCTCCTTTTGTCCATTTCTGTTTCAAGTCTTAAATAGGCACTATAGTTTCATGAGGTTGAACACTGAATTTGACTTCAGACATTGACACATGGATTTATTCTTTGTTATAAGCAACATCTGAACCTCTAAATAAATAAGCTTCAAACGTTTTAATGAGGTAGCAAAAAGAAGTCACAACTGGAATTTGATTAAATGACAGAGATGAATAAGAGCAATGGACAAAAGCCATAAAAATTGCCACCGTTAATGAAAAATAGGAACTAAAGACCAACTGTTTCAGCCATCAGGTATAATAAATACTTCATATCTCTGAATCTATACTTATTTTACTCAAAATTCTAGTAATATTTTATTCTTCTAGGTAAAAATTATCAAAGAGGTATTATACATGAATATAACAGAAATATTAAAATATAGAGATCAGGAATTTAAGAGATGGCTCAGGGTTAAGACTCTATCTCACAAGCAGAAGAACCTGAGTTTGGATCCCTGATGATAAATTTAAAAAGCCAGAAGAAAATGGCATGGAATACATTTCCAGCCCTGAAAGGCAGAGCTTGGGAAACCTTTAAGCAAAGAAATAAGGAGGAAGAGCAATCCAGATTTATTCTCGAAATCATCCTTGGGTTTCCACAGGCATACACAGTATCCTCTTATACGTCAGACACACACACCAAAAAAAAATCAAGAGAACAATTTGATGCATGAGGGTTTTTAATTAAGCATGCAAACGCAGGTCTTGGCCTCTAAAAGTTACTTCTCTTACAATAGGACTGTAAATAAGACTGTATTCACCATCCATTTCCCTTGTGTTATTTTAGTTCTACTTCCAAGATAATTACAAAAAAGAAAGTGATATATTTAACAGGTAAAATGGAATGATTGCTTTTCATTTTGACAATTGCATTTTTCATAATTATTGGTGTCTTGAAAGCATAACAGGTGCTAGATTTAGAAAAAAAATTGAATCTAAGGAACCTGATTGTTTTCCTTTTGCAGGCCCCCCTTAGACTATTTATATACTATATGCCATTTGAATCTTTGTTAGATAAATGTATTTGTCTTTGCTTTTATATAACTCCCTTAACCTGATTATCAAGAAAATCTACTAATAAAGTATCAGACATTCTTATTTTCACAAACATTTGATAGCATCAAGAATTTAAATGTGACATAAACTCCCATGTATTTTTGAATTATTATTATTTATTCAGTTGTGCATGTGTGCGTGTGTGTGCATGTGTGTATGTGTGTGTGGGTGTGTGTGTAGAACTACCGGCTAATTCAGTAACCACCATGGACCGCCTCCACCTCCTCCTTGTTTACTCTGCCCCGGGATTCACAGGCTTCGCTCTACCAGGACCAGAAACACAGGCCGCCCCCACTTCTGTCCATCGTCTATACGTGGGGTCTAGGATCCTAACTCAGGACCTTTTGCCTGCAAAGCAGAGGCATAACCCCTGAGCCACCTCTCTAGCCCCTTGAAGGCTCTTTAATACAAGTAATTTTCTCCATACTATGAGTATCACACCCCAGAAATAAAATCTTTCTTTCAGGCTTTTGGGTCAAGTTGACTTTTTCAATCTCTCAAGCTGCATTGCTTTATTCACCTGCATAGTAACTTACTGGAAATATGGTATAGTAGAGAGATCACTTGCAGTTAATGCATAGTGACAGAATTTTAGTTCTAGCTAGGAAGACATACTAAATGCTAAAGGTTAAGCTTTTTAAACCTATGAAATCAGGAAAAAATACTAGCTCAGATGAATTGCCTTCTATGTGCAATATAAATTCCTACATGATTATGTCCATTGCCATAAGTATGTATGAATATAGTGAGAGACACTCCAAGATAAAACCATGTGTTCAAAATTGGTTCCACAAAATTATCCTAACATTTTTGTTTTATCAAATATTACATGGCAAATAATACCAATATACATTTCAAATATTTGAAGTATCACAATTACACTAAAAATAGTCATTGCCATACAGTTATGTCCCTGTGTATATTATATTGTCTTTGTGCATAAAATATCTTATCTTTCTTCTTTCCTTCTCTGCTATGCTTGATTAGTCTGCTAGAATCATGCTGGCTATGTAAACACTTAAGTACTTTGCTTTGTTTTCAGTTTACTGGCTATATAGATGAAAATACTATAATGCAAGGCCAACTCAATGTTTCATTTCAGAAATTTGCAAAAATGCTCTTCCCACAGCAATAACTTGCATATATTTGCCTTAAGAATCATACATAGCAAGTCAGTAATCTTAAATTTTTCTTTCAGGAATATACTGAAGAAAACTGATTTACGAAAGCTAGATCAAGTCATGATGCAAGTTTCTCAAGGTGCCCAGCAACTACAGATGGGAACAAAACTCTCAGAACTTTAATTTCCTATCTTGACTCCCTCTGATCAGCTATGTGCCATCCTTAACAAAATCAGATTTCACCTATAACAATACTGCTTAATATCTTCTAGTGCTAAAATAGAATTGGAGGATTGAAAATGGAAATTGGTTACTTAATTCACTCTAAGTCAATGTCTCTGTTGATAATGTATCTGCCTATGTAAGTAGCAGGAATCCAGCTGGGTACTGGCACATAGCTCCTCAGTCATTGTCTCAGGATGTCCTTGTGACATTAGGGAGAAGATCAGATTTTCAATCAGGCTTCAGCTGTGCTGTCCTTTTACAGCACACATTAAAATGCACTTAGAGTGACCTCCCTCCAAGGGATAAAGTGAAAGCATTATCAAAAGAGATTATTGGGAGCTTTAGAGTCCAGTCTAAAAAGTGAATTTGAACAATAAGAGTTGGATACTTGGAGTGGTATTGTGGAATATGCAAGAGTTAAATATAGGCTTAGACAAAGATCTTCAAATGCATATATGATGAATGCATATTTTGAGTATGTATTATTTTTGTGAAAAAATGTTACACAAAATGGTGTAATTTTAAGTGATTGAAATGAATTATAGGGTACATACAATTAGAATGAGAAAATTGAACAACACATGTTCAACAATTCTGAATAACTGTAACCAACTAGCAAATAATATTTAGTAAATGTTGATTTCATCAATTAACAAATATCAAAATAATGTAGGACAAAAGTCCTCTTTTCACACATTAATATCAATATTCACTTTCATAGTTGTGATTTTTTTATAACTACCATCAGATTCAATGCCTGGCTTCAGAGTACTTTTACAATAAAGCATTTCCTTTTCTATCTCTTCTTGTACTATACTGAACTATACTTACAATCTCATGAGTAATGAGAAAAGTCATTTATCATTTAAATTAAGAGAACTGATTAGGTTTTCCTTATGTAAATATAGAAAACTACAACTCAACTCAATAAAATTTAGTGATGTCATATTTAAAACAATTATATCTAACACATTTGGAAAATGCTTTATGCACCAACTTTATATTAGGCATTGTAGTTATTACTTATTGTTGCAGTTATCCTGCATAGTTGCTGATAAATGACCATCAAACTGCTTAAGGGAACAAGGGGTTTATTTTCTCTTATGATTACTGGTTACATTTCTCAATCCAGCTTGATGGGAGAGCATGCACCAACAACCATGGCCAAGGAAGCTGGCCATACCATATCTATGTAATGGCTGAGAGATGGACAATCCTTATTTGCCAGACAAGCATGTCTGGTCAAGTGTACAAAAGGATGCCAACTATGTCAACCAGTTGTCTGTATTTTATTCCAGGGCCTAGTCCCACCCACCATGGGCTGGGCCTTCCCCATCAGCTAGACAATCTCCTGCAGGTTTGCTCTGGGCCTAACTCAACCACTGATTCTCTACAAATGTGCCTAGAGCTCAAAACCCTCAACAGTCAAGTTGACACCTGTGCCTAACTATGACACTTGTGTAGTTAATCTTAATTACTATTTTCAAAAAGATAGTGTATCAGGACTATTTTCTTCACTTATTTTTTTAGGAAACTGAGGCTTAGCAAAATTCAGTAACTTATCCAAGTTTACACAGTGTGAAGTACATATATGATTTGACTACATATATAGCAGCATTGCTCATGATCAGTAACCTTGACTCCTTCACTGTAACTACCAAAGTCTCATATATGGCACACACACACACACACACACACACACACACACACACACACACACACAATATCACACACCACTGCAAATAGGATAGAAAATTTATAATTTTCTTCACTATTATTTTTCTGCAATCTATGTATACACTAGATTGGACAATGCAAATTATTTCTCTTTTGTTCTAAGATGTAACTTCTAATAGGATGCATCTCTCTGACCAGTCATCCATGGCATCCTACTGGGATGAGACTACTATTTTTGTTCTTCCTAGAATTATTATATTATTAGGTAGAGCTGAAGAGTCATCACCCTTCAGAGTTGAAAAGTATCTTTGTCAAATTGATTGCATGACCTTTATCATATTGTATGTATGAATGACTATCTCTAATAGTTCAATATGAAGTCCTTGAGGGAAGGAAGGAGAGACTATTTATATTCATATTGAATCGCCAATAAACATAAGTGAATATGACTTATACACTATGATACAGGATAACTAGATATTTTCTAGATTAATTTAGAAAACATTTTAGCATCTTTTAGTTCTTCAGAACTAAAATTAATAGCAAAATATCATTATTCTGATGGTATTACTACCATCAAGATGGGACATTCAAGAATCATTTTCTAAAATAAGTCTAAAATTTCAGCACCACCAATTCTAAACAGATCTTAGTAAACTCACTTTGTCATTTCCTCATTTATAAAATGGAGATAAAATAGCTCTACTGTAAGTAATTATTGTGAATATTTAAGTAGATAATCCTTATACAACATTGGCAATTAACAGATGCTCAAAAGATATCAGCTGTTAAAGGTATTAATCTGTAGATATTTCATAGTTCTCATACATTCAAAAGTGATGATATAAAATAGTCTGCTATATGAACATTTATATTAACACAGGTCATGCAATGGAAAGAAGAGGTCTGAGTCAAGGATACATTCTATATTTTTGACTATGTATTAATATGATAACCATATGCATGTATTGGTCTATGAGAGACCACCATAAGCTAGTAGCATAAAAATATATGTAAACTCTCAGACAAGTTTCTATCAGGAACCTGACTCCTCTTGGCAGCTATAAGTATTAGAGTGAATACTAACAAGGTTGCCTTCATAAATAAGCAGTCTTCTGCAGTCGGGTCCTTTTAGGTAGTTCAGGGCAAAGTGGTTGGAAATCTTACTATCTCTCCTTGTCCCCATATACCTTCTAACACACACAGTTTCAGTCAGACAGGAAATGAGATATCAATTTTAGGTGCTACTTTAATAAAATCAAAGATAATAATCTTTTAATTGTCTAGCTGGATGAGAGCTCAATAAACAAGTTTGTACAACATTGCAATCCACTTATATATGGATCAGCTGGCCAGTTCATTTAAAATAATCATTGAAATGAACTGTTAATGAAGTTGAATAATATTTTGATAATGGTATCTAAAGCACTTCAGAGTTGAATATGCTTCAGGCTACCTCTGAAGCAGACCATATGAATTATATCAGTTATTTTATATACAGTTCTGTGAAGTAAGTACCTGTTTCACCCCATTTTATACACAGAAAACAGAAGTCCAGAGACTTGCCTATGTCAGCTAGAAAATAAAATAGTAAACATTAAATCCAGGTCTATGTGCAAAACACTATGTGTAAATCAACTTTGCAATAAAATTAATATTTGTGTTTCATATTTTAATGATTCATTTGTATGAATATAGGCAGAGATAATCTATCATCCTTCAGATGAACACTTTTTCAAACTCTGAATAGGTAGGTAGGTACTGTCAAAGAAATACCTCAGAAGAGAAAAAAAATTGAGTGGTAAGGTAATATTGGAGTCAGAAGGCTTAGCTATGTAAATTAGAAGGAAAAATACAAAAGCTAAAAAAATAAGCACTTTTTACAGTTTTTTCATTATGGAAAATGCCATCTTTCTTAGTTTTTGTGTTTAAAATGTCATGATATATTGTCAGACAATGGCATGGCAGCCAACATGAAATTTTTTTTGTGTGTAAAGTTGTTCACATTCAATGGAAGAAGATGTTATGTTCCATTGGAGACCAAAACTGGAGCGAATAGTTCTCATATTTTTCATGCATCCATGTTATCTAGTCAAGCTATAAAGAATGAAAATCTTCATTCTAAATTGGCATTCAGACCATTAAAATAGACAAAATATTTCATTGTGGTCTGAAATTTTAATATGTATGGTAAATTATCCATAATTGATTTCAACATTAAATCATTCTGCAAGCAGTTTATTTTTCTCAAATATAATTGTTTTGAATTTTACAAGAAAAAATACCTTGTTTAGAGAAGTATAAGATCAAGAAAAGACCACTAGCCACCCTGCCAATTTAATTCTGATTTATTTTAAGTGGAACTATAAAGTTTTTTTTACTGTAAGTATCTATGTGAAATAAAATGACTAAGGTATTCTATGACCATACAGCATCTCCACTCTTTCAGAGGATTGCACATACACATGCACATACACATATCTTCTTACTCTATCTAAAATATTTTTCTAAGATTCTGACATTTAACTGGTGCTCAATGAATACATAATGAATACATAAATTAATAAATGCTCAAGTTTGGCAGATTTAGACAAGCCATAATATCCCCCTCACTTTCCTGATCAATACCCTGATATTCATTTGCACACACTTTAAACTAGCTTTGGAGCCATGCATGATCTTAACCCCTTACAGAGAAGCCAGGAAAATGAGTGGAATGGTTCTGGGGTAAAATTAGCAAAAATTTAATGGCTAGTATTACTTAAAAGTAGGGAATAAACACTATATTAGGGCATATTTTATTCAAAAAATGACCGTACTAGCCAAACAAAGTATATCCAGTGAACCAACAGTTTGATGCCACTATTCTGTTTCATAGAATACTGCTGTTACCCATAAACTTTCTATCATCTTCTGAAATCAACCATCTTTTAAAAGTACTCAATTAGCTAAGGAGTACTTTTTTATGGGAAGTTTTCTGGTGTACTTGCCAAAGGGTAGTCATTCATATCAACATCAGAAAATGAATTTAGGTGAAGATCTTTGAATGTGTTCCTATAATAAGAGAGTATAAAATTGAATGAAGCATCAACAGGGTGTCTGCCATGAGTTTATCAATTTGTTTCCCTTGGGGAAATTTCCTCTGCAATTTAAATGAGGTATGAAATTGAATCATTTAAATGCAAATAAATCAGGAAAAACAAAAACAGGAGAAAAATTAGGGAACCTGCAATACACAGATGTGTATTTTAAATCACAATGTATGTGTCTGCATGACTACAACATAAAATGGAGGAAAAGCACAATGAGAAAGGAACAAAATAAAAGCAGGTAAGATAATTTGGAAATCAAAAAGCGTACTAAACAAATTTTAGCATAGGGTTGTTGAAAAATTGAATTATCAAGTGGAATTGAATGGCATAATCTATACTATGATTAGTCTTAAATATGGTACATGTTATAGAAGATTGTTCATTTAATCACCCCAGAAAAATAAATATTACTGTTTTTCTAACTTTATTGATTGGAATGTGGAAGTATGCATTTTTGTTTCTTCCTCAAATTCACACAGTAACCTACAGAGCACCAGCACCTCAGAATTTTCTGAATTAAAAAAGCCTATATTTAAATTATGAAATATAAATTACATAACCTTATAGTCACTATTAATGAACAAATTAATACATATGCATATACATAAATATCTCATACACAGGAAATTTTACTAATAAATATAGCATATAAGTAAGGAAAACATCAAATGAAAACAATTTGAAAAGAATTCATTGAATAAGATTAAATCAATGAATAGATGCCTATGTCATGCATAATCTTTTAATGGCAAGGAAAAAAGGAAAACACCTATAAATATTCATATAACAAGAAAACAAGCCACTCACAATCATAGTATCCTAAAAGAAAACAAACATGTTTTGTATATGTCATCTTTTTCCTGACCCGAAAGGCTGGGCAACAATAGAACAATGCACATGAAGCTTTAAGTTAAAAGTAAATGACAAGAGAATTATGCAAAGCCTAATGATTATTCACCTTTGACAGTAACAGAAACATAATATCAGACAACTAAGGATCAAAAGTTATTCTGTCTAATTAGAAACCTTTGGAAATGTGTAACTCCGTTTGAACTTGAGAATGGAAAGTATATGCTATGAAATAAATGCTAGTTAGTGAGTAAGCAACTGAAGGAACTATAGGAGAACATGGTTCCCCTTAGCTACAAAGAATATAGACTTAGAACTTGAGTGGATAATCCCTTACCCTATGCAGCTTGCATTTCTCTATATACACATCCATGTATCCTCTAACAACGCTTACTTTATAAATTAAGCACAGAAAGATACTATAGTAATGAAATAGAAAATACAAATTACATTCAAATGATAGCTACTTAAAATGTATTTATTGCAAATTTATATAAATTTCCATTTAATCACTGCAGGTTATGACAGATCATGGCTAACCAAAACTACAAAAAAAATCATACATAAAGGAATGATTATTTATTTCTACTGTCAGTTTTATTGGATAGAGAAATATCAAACAGACTACAAAATACAACTCTCGATATGTTTGCGGTGACATGTAAAAGAAGATCAACTAGTGGAAAATACTCAAACTGGGATGGCAGAATCGTATAGGATGGATGTGGTAGAAAGGAAGAACAAGAAAAAGCCCACTAACACAGGCACAATTTCTGTCTGCTTCTCAGCCAACATAGTATGAATTCTCCTTCTGAGCTCCTGACATGAGGATGGACTGAAAGCCATGAGACAATAATTATCAACCTTAGGAAAAGTATAACCGTTGTTGATCAAGATGTGTGTCAGGAGCTAAAATAAGTTTACTCAAGGTCTTTTACTAATTATTTGGGACAGTGATGAAATCATTGACACGCTGTGCTAATTTTTATTACATTCTTTGCCTAGTAAAAGCTCTCTCCCTCTTCCTTCCCTTCCTACCTATTGTTCCCCCATTCCACTCTCCCTCCTTCCCTATCCCGTGCACAATGGTTAACATGGAAACAACTGCCCCAAAGTCTAGCATGGATCAAAGGGGAGAGGGCTTCAGGCAGTAGGATCCTTAGAGGCAAGGGGTTAAACAGTCATAATAGAGTTCCCTTACTATCCGGCAGCCCAAAAAAGGACCCCAAGCTATGCCACTGAGCAAAATTCAGCAGATGCTCTGGAGGCTGGGAGGGAGATAGCAGGAAGTTTTAATTCATTTTAAGGCTCAATAATATCTCAGTATATACCTGTCCCACATTTCCTTAAAACATTTTTCATTTATAGGTCTTCGTTTTGCTTCCATTAGTATAATAGTGTGGCAAGGAACAAATATGCATATACAGATATCTCTCAGACAAAACTGAGCATGTTCCTGTAGTGTCTCTCTCAATGTATATATGTAACGTATTTATGACATATATGTATATATCATGTAGATGATATCCTGCATCATTTATGATATATATGATACCATGTTTTATATATATATATATATATATCTTATGTGATTACGTGATCAAAATATGATATATAGGGGTTATAGAAGTGGATCAGGGGTTAAGACTTGCTTCACAAGCATCAGGCCCCAAGGTCAGATCATAATTTCCATGTACAAACACAAGGTAGAAATGGCAGTGGCCTATGCATCTGATTCTGGAAGCTGGAGCCTGGGAAATCCCAGAACAAAGCAAAAAGAAGGTACAGCAATCTAGCATGATTTCTGTCAGCACTCTTGGACCTCCACAGGCATACAAAAATGCTCTCTGATATACACATACACACACACACACACACACACACAAATAAAAAGTAAACATTAAAACATAATATATTAACTTCAACCAATATTCTTTTCTCTGATCTCACTTGTTAACAATTTTCATTTTGCTTCCCTCCTTGCTTTGAATGATTACTCAAAAGGAATGTTTTGTCAGATAATTTGGGAATACATTCTCTTTAGGTTTATTTATATATAATAGAGAGATAGTAAAGGTTTGGATACAAAGACATATATTAATATATATATGTATGTATCTTCATATATATGATGCATATGCACAATGTTGTTCATGGCATGTTCTACCTGTAGTAATCTACACCATTCCAAGTAAAGGAATATTAATTTCCAGGAGCATTCAAACTACATACTTAGGCTACCATCTCAGTTTTATAGCATGAAGGAAAAGAAATTATAGCACAGTACAAACATGTCCATGCCCTCCAGGACCCAATTAGAAGGATATGAACAGTGGAAAAAAAATAAGGATCAGAATATATAGACATAGAAGTTAACCTATTAAATATTAGTCTGAATTTCGTAGATCACATAAGAAAGAACCGTGATAGGAGTTTCTACAATTTGACCTCAGTCTAAAATGTAATATGACATTATAAATAACCAATTTAAAGTTCAAAAATCATTATGAAGTCCACTTTAAATTCCATCAACCATTCTAAAAGTAGGATGAAGTTACTTTTTATATCTTTTGTGGCAAATGAGATCTTACAACCTTTAGTCATTTTATCATAGATCAGAATGTTTAAAAGATATTTGGGAAAATACAGAATTAAAGGTGCACCAGGTAGAGCATAGGCATATTTATATTGCTGAGTACTGTAAAATCACCTTTCAAAGTTTACAAATGCATACATAGCACTGTGAATGAGACTAAATCTTTCTGTTCTGAATCAAATAAAAGCTCATTGCTAAAATATCACATATATATACATATATACAAATTATCACTGTACTAACACATATTTTATGTTTAAGATTTTCAGCTATTTTAGGTACCTAGTTATTGACTCATTTTTATTTTGACACTTCAAGCCACAGCAGTGTTCCTATACTTAAGGGGAACACGGGAAAGGGTTCAAGGAATGGCCACTGGGTTCTTGTACGTCATTGGAGAGGAGGGCTCAGAGGAGAATCAGGCATGCACAAGAAAGGACTCTCTGGGAATTGGGGCGGGAGGCACTGGGGGATGGGGAGGGAGGGGTGAGGGGAGGGGGAGCAAGGGGTTCGAGGGGAGGAGGAGGGAGGGAGGGAACTGGTGTACCTATTAAGTTTGTATGAGCTGACATAATAATAAAAAAAGAGTTATCCACTATCCCAAGAATATATATATATATCTAAGTAATGTATATATACCTAAGTATGTATAAACCTCTTGTTATAAATGTGAAAAATAAGTATTACAAATGCCAAAAAAACCAAAAAAACCAAAGTTTTATAATAAAAAATAGGAGATACAGTTTCCATGTTGTTAAATATAACTATAAGCAAAGGATGATCAAATTATTTGTACATTCTAGGAATCAAAATCAGGACATTGCACATGTCAGGAAAATACCTATCACTGAACTTTACTTCAATTCCTGTAATGAAACGTTTATAAAATGAAAAAAAATCATTAGGTGAATATCATTAAATGTAGAAAAACATTGCAATGAAATATGAACAAATATAAAATTTCTGATTGTGTTATGAATCTATTAATTTTCCAAACTTTAGGTACCATACAAGCCACAAAGTTTCATTGGCACATGCTATATCTCCATCTTTCACAATCAGTGATATGCGTATTCCTAGGCCTCCAAATAAAACTGAGAGAGTAGTGACCTCAATACATTTTGATTTTTCTAACACATGCATACTGGTTATAAACATTAACTCATAGATTATATAGAGTAAGATATAATACTAAATTGAAAAATAGTTGCAACTATGCATGTAATAAAATTATATAAATTTGATCGCAAACTATCTAATTATACTTGTATTATTTTCACTCACAAAAAGTGAGACCTTTGTAGATTTATTTTGGCATATCTGTAGCTCCAACGTAACTACTTTTATACTTTGCAGCAATTAGTAAATAATACTAAATTTCTTTGAAACAGGATCTTTTATATTATGACAAACTGATAATTCTGCTATTTAGTGACCCATGGACTGATAGTATATAGAATATACCAGAAAAAGAGATGATTAATGCCTCAGTCAATAAAGAATGAGATGGTAGCAAATTTCCCAAACTCATTCACAATGACACACTTCTGAAAACGTATCAATTATTTGTTTCACAAATTATCAATTTAATATTTGGGAGCTTTAGGGAACAATGGGTAACTGAGTCCATTGAAAACAAAACCATATCCTAGAAAGATCAACTATATTTTTGTCATTCCTTCAGAACTATCACTCACCAAACTGAATGATATCCTCATGAGCCCATGGTTTACTCTATACTAAATAAGCTTTTGAATTAGAAACAATTATATTGAGTGAAGTATCCCAGACCCAGAAAATTAAGTGCTGTATGTACTCCCTAATATGTGGCTCCCAGTACCAAACCCACTTAGAGACACTTAAAGAGAAATCTCTGTAATACCTACAGTAATTCCAACGATTATAAACAGGAGGGATGGGAAAGGAGGGCCCCACCAGAAACAAGGAGAGAGGGGACCATGTTACAGCAGAGAAAATAGGCCACCATCAAGGACTGCAAGTAAGTAATGAGACATCTGGTTAAGTTCACAGACTTTCCTTCCTGATCATTTACAACTGATGGGGTATGATCTCACCAGAAGGGGAAAGCATATAGCCTGGTAGATAAAAAGTAACCATTTTGCAAATGGGTGACTGACCCTCCCTCACTGCGGTTTCCTACTTTTATTACATCTACCTTTGAATACACTCTTATAACAAGACTCTAGTTTAACAGCTTTTTATCTCTGGCCAGGGGATGACATCCAATACCCATCAGGATGGAGTGAAGGACATTGCAGGAGCTGCATAACTGGAAAAAAAATCAACAAACCTTAGTCCAAAACTTCAGAGACTCTATATCAACCACCTGGAACTAGGCCAGCCTAATATCTCCCCATCCTGAAGCTCAGGGAAATTTGTGGAAGACGGGGCGGTAAGATTTTAAGAGCACAAGGATGGGAGGAATAATGATATGCAAGATACTCCACACGAGTTAGGGCCTAAATCAATCATAGTTGGACTTTGCATGCCCTGCGCAATGTCCAATACACTATTGACCCCACAAAGTCTAGCATTTGCTAAAGGCACTAGGATTCTTGGAGGCAAGGGATTGACAGCCACAGTAGTGTTCCTATGCTTAAGGGAACACAGGAAAGGATTCTGGGAAATGCCACTGGGTCCTTGCACCTCATCGAAGATGAGGACCCAGAGGAGAGTTTGGCATGCACATTAAAGGATGTGCTACGGGGATGGGAGGGGGAGACACTGGGGAATGGGGAGGGAGGAGGAGAGGAGGGGGCACAGTGCGGTGGGAGGTTTGAGGGAGGGAGGGGACCAGTGTACCTGTTAAGTTTGTATGAGTGGAAATAGAAAAAAAAGAATAATAAAAAAAAAAAGAAGTAGCCTCCTGGAGATAGTGTCTTCAGGAGATGGTGTTTCTTATCTC
The DNA here is from genome assembly GCA_023101885.1 of Typhlomys cinereus. Lineage (NCBI taxonomy): Eukaryota > Metazoa > Chordata > Mammalia > Rodentia > Platacanthomyidae > Typhlomys > Typhlomys cinereus. The sequence goes on from JALPQD010000582.1 coordinate 917,636, forward strand.
AAGAAAGTCTAAAAGAAATTTTATGCATAATGGCAAATTAACCAATTTCATCTCACAAAACAAAAATTCTGAGGTCAAGTTTATCAAGTTCCCTCTCTTTACTTAATTTTGTGTGGTATACATATTTTTTGTGAATAAAGCAGGTTTATTCTTGGAAACTGTGAAAATATAAAAAAGTTATAAAGAAAATTAACAACTATACTAACCATCTTAATATTTAATATTAGGTAATGTTATTCGGTCTTTCATTCCAAATGTACACACATATTTATATAAAACAAAATTTACATATTGTTAATAATTTGATATTTAAATAACCATATAACAAGAATGTTTTTGGGTGATTATAATTATTCTAAAGCATGAAATTTGATAACCTTTCTTTTCACATTGTTTCCTTTCCAAGCCAATAGACTCAATTAAGCATTCCATCTAGCACATATAAAAGGTGCATTGGTATGTGTCTCATTGCTTTTATCTTGTTTGACCTTGAGATTTTCCAATTGAAATCTTCTAGATAAAGGAACTTCTTCCTGTATTTTGCTCTTAGAAATTCCACCTGGCTACAGTACCAGAATGCACTTCATGTCATCATTCTGTGTTTTAAAATTATAAAATAGACCAATGGAAAATTAATTTTTAGTTTTTAAATTGAGTTCTATATTTTTCCTCATTTTGAAACAACTATGAGATGGAGCCACAGAGTATCAGTGCTGTTGTCACATTTCAAGATTTTGTAATTCAACTTAAAACAGCTTGGTATATATTGAAGCAAATGTATAGTAAAATGTATCATTTTGTCAAAAATCATACAGCATGTTAAGATAATAGATTAAGCAAAGAATTCTGGCTTCCTAAAATCTAGTACATTTTCAACACATCTAACTGTTATAGCTGCAGTATGCCCTGTCTTTCAGCAGAAAATAGAAAGGGGCACTGTTGTATTTTAGATTCATCTAGTCTTTGAGAATTCAAGGGAAAACTTGTTCCATTGTAAGCCCTCCGTGTTCTAAAGGGCAATAACCCAAACCAGCCAACACAGTCTGTCTGGACATTGTCTGCATTAAAATGCCTTTGCTATTTCATTCTATACTGTAGCAATTTTTTTTACTCTTCTGAGAATTTGCTGACCACAAAATAATTTGGTTGTTGTTTAAAAGACCTTACCTGTAAGATCTTTCAACTCTTTGAAAACAAAGAACAACCTTTAAGCCAAGATTCTTTGAATTTCTTGACCCCAAATCTTCATTTTGCATTTTTTCAATAGCTTTGGATTGCTTGCATAATGTTTACTTATTTCTAACTAAATTTCCACATCATAAGATCTACCTTAAGCAAAACATCAGTTTCAATAATTTGCAACTTTCCATCCCTCTCATCTCACTGTAGGGACCAATAAAATTAGCTTTGTCTTACTAATAGGTTAAATCTGAATACTAGGAAATCAAATTTATTGACAGTAACTTTAAAGTTATGGACAGGACTCTCTTCACAAAAAGTCCCCAATTTCTGTAATGTTCTTACTATGCCAAATAGTGTTACATGACAGGAGAGTATTGACAAAGACTTTCTTCTGGAGTAAACTTCAATGTCTCTTCTGAGCCCTTTCTCAGCTAGTCCTTAAACTTGCCTCTACCTTCACTCACCATGTTCTGTCCTTATTGAGCTTATTCTAGTGAATTTTACCAAGTATTCTGATTGACTTACTTTAGAGAAATCCTGAATCTTGATGCTTCTTAGTAACACCCTACTCACTACTGACACCATTACTCTGTTTCCTGACCATATCTTCCCAGGTGCTGTGATTGTGTTTGCAGGAATTTAGCTTAATCTCTCTCCTATTGTGATTATCTCAAAACTTGTTGAATGAATTACTGATAATGCCTTCTTTAGCCTTTTAGTAAGTGTCAGAATATGGTTAATGGGGGAGGGGAGCAAAATAGTAATGGAACAGCATTCTCTAAACCTTGCAAAAAAGACTGGTACACAGGACTTCTGTTCTGGCTTCTTTGGGATGGCATATCCATTATCAAGGAATGAAGGATTACATTGAACTTGAGCAGGGTGGCAATGTGAGGAAGAAATGGCAATATGATTCTGAACATTATCTTTATTGAAGCAAGAAAGAACTAGGACAAGAACTAGCAAGAAAGAAAAGGACAACAGGAATATTTACTCCTGTGACATCCCTTACCAAAGTTTATTAATTTTCAGCACCTTTGGCTCATATGATTAGACCTGAGGCAAAGCAATGAAATCATTTTGTAGTCCTTAAATAACTATTTCTAAGAAACCCCAGAGTCCAATGAATTGTTATGAAGGAGACTGTTTCTACCAATAAGCCCTGACATTCCCTGTCTGGTATAGACATGGCAAAGCACATTTTAGTGCCAGAGAATTTTTTTCTTGATTGAATAAAGCAAAGCCCATGAGATTCTGCATCCTGCAGGAGCAAAATTTGAGTGAGATGAGTCTTAATGGTAAACAATGTATCTTAATAATGAAGAAGGGTAGCAATTAACTGTATTTTAAAAAAAAAGTCAGTAGGTAGTCAAAAATCAGCTGTTAAAATCAGGTGCTAGAAAGGCCTTTTTCACCGCTAGTTTTTTTTTTTTTTTTTTTTTTAATGTGGGACCTGGGATCCGAACTCAGAACCTTCTGCTTGTGAGACAGAGTCACAACCCCTGAGCCATCTCTCCAGCCCCAGAAAGGCCTTTTTCTAGTAGCACATTTTCTTTCTTTTGTCTCCCTTCTGAAGCAACTCTTAGGGTGGGCAGAAAAGAGGACAGTGTGTAAGTGAATACAGCTGAATAAGTGCCCCTAGGAATCAGAAAGCTCCTTAGTGTCAAAGCTTCATCATTCAGAGGAGAGTCTAAGTTAGAAGTTTGTATATACACACAGAATTAACTAAGACTGACTTTGCTAATTTTTCTCTGCAGATTGCCAGTTTAAATGAGTATTTCTTCAAGTACTGTGCCTGCACTTTTTAGATAGACATACAAAATGGTTTGAATATGACGAATTTCTTAAGTTCTTAAGGACTGAACCCTGATGACTTTGTTCCCTCATCAGGAAATTGAAAATGGTAAAATACATAATTGATGTTTTGTGAAGAACAAATGAAACAACTTATTTAAGCCCCACAACACATGAGAACAAAGTGAGACTTTAAAAGCAATGGAAAATACAAGGCTATTTTTCAAAAACCGACAAAAAACATTCACTGCATAGTTATAGTCACACTTTTCAGTTGGGTCTATAACTTGTGTTTGGGGCAAAACACAAGCTCCCTGCATGACAAGTGCAAGCCGGTTTCCTCCAGTGCCATCCAAATCTATCCCATGGAAATAAGCATCACATTAGTAATTTGCAAAAGGAATGAATCTAATCTATAATCCTATATTATAAAAAGATACAATGAAAAATTCACTCTAAATATTCCTAAAAATAAGATCGTGAATCATCTACTCAAATTTCTTCACCACATTTTTTCAAAAAAATACCCTCCTTTTCTGAAAGCATAATAAAATTTGCCTTAACACCACTAATATTGTTCTAAGTTGCTGTTTTCATATAAGATTAAGAAACAACTAGATCAAATATCAACATTTTGACATAGAAGAGGGAAAACGTCAGGAGATGCTTCATCACTTTACAGAGACTTAAAGTGAGCCTCTTTTCTTGATGATTTGTCCACTGGTGCCCTAGACACTTGCCATTGCAGGTGTCCTCCATGGGGCCTAAAGTATAAAACACGCAGGGGGAACAACTGTAATAAATGGGGTGGGATGGAAGGGGTTTGGGGATAAATGGAATTTATGAAGACACAGAAAATAGTTTTATTTTCATAAAAGCCTCAAAAATAAAAAGGAATTAAAAATAAGAAGTAAGTAAACAAAAATCTAAGTAAACAAAAATCTAAAAGTTTCAACAATTCCCATTTAAAAAGTAACAAAAATTTTCTTTCTCTAGATGTTTGGTGACAAGCTGAAATTTTATGTTATTTTTTAAATGAACTATCAAGTATGAGATGATGGAAATAATGATAATGTCATGACTACTAGTGGTACTAAACCTGGAAAAACAATGTGGCAGATGGTAGAGATAGGATGAAACTATGTGATTAAGAGACCTGTACCTACTCAGAGTGTTGCATATCTGTGGATACTGTGACAGGATCTTTCAAAGAGGAGAAAACTGGTTGGGAATTGTTCTCAAGTATCACAGAAAATTAGTCTCCAAACAGGACTATCATCTATTTTCTTTCTCTTTTAGTTTACTTTACTAGGCATCACCCTCTCCCCTCTCTTAGAGTCCTGAGTGGAAATATTAATTAAGGAGTATGAAACAGTTTTGCACTTTATCAAAGGGTGAAATGATGGGCATGATTAACTCCCCAAGTTTTTCCTGCTCCCTGCTTCTTTCATGTTAGAAAGTCTTCCTAATACTAATTAGTTCATTTGAAAATCGAATTTCTCAGTTCCCAGCCAAGGTCTTTTTTCATGGCAAATCCCCAAGAGAAGAGAAAGGTTTCCTCTTCTGTGTGATTTTTGAGCAGTTGCTGATTAGTCAGGCTTGACAGCTGTTAGAAAATCTTGTTGTAGCTTGAACATTATATTGATTAGCTGATATATGTCCTGAGACTTGGCCTGGCTTCTTGTTTTATCACTAAACTGTTCAAGAAGTCCAGATTAGTTAAGCTTCATTGTAAACTTCCATTTATCCAGAACTCAAAGCTCTGGAAAATTAAAAAAAAACTCAATTACTTCCAGGTGTTTTACAATATAGGTAAGGAGGAAGGCAGGAGACCAAAGTGCTTTCTGAATTACATAGTTGTCCCTTCATCAAAGGCATTGACCAAATGCCCAATGTATTTTAGAACACTGGACTAGGATCTGGGCATAGAAATATCATTGCCCTTAAAAGTTTGCAAATCTAATGAGGAAAATTACATAAAATTATATGACAATGTAATGAATTAATTCGGTGATTTAAAAATGTGTCACAGATGACTGCGTATATACCTCCCAATATAAGCACTTCCCTGGTATGCACAAAGCCCTGGATATATAATCCCAACCACAATGTACACTTGTGTGTTTTTCTGAGTATATGTGTGTACACACACACACAGGCCATGGGGCTGAGAATGTTTTAAGGAAAATGACATCCTTTTACACATTTGCATTATTAAAAATTTTGATTAGATTTCTATCTCTACTACCTTTTTATCACCAGTAAAAAATATATGATATAATCAACTTCTAAAGAAGAAATACTTATTTGGCTCGCCTTTGCACAGGTTTCAGCTTGTAATCATGTTACTTTGGATCTGTTGTAACACAAGGAGTGTGCAGCAGAGAACTCCTCTTATGGTATACAGGGAGAAAGAAAAGGAGTGTGATCAGGATGTAGAAATCTATGTAAGGGCATGCATTTTGTGATCTAATTTCCTCTAATCAGGCTGTGTCTCTTAAAGTTTCAATCTAAAAGAGCAAAGTAAAGGAAACTCAGCCTTTGACACAGACACTTTGAAGGACAATCCATTTCCAAACTATGAGACTACAATTCGGAAATATTACAGACATAATGAATAACAGGAGGATGAGCACTGATTTTGGAGTTATCTGTACCTAGGTTCACAGACCAACTCAAATTATTATAGTTTGTGTGAAACAACCAATCTAACAGTAATTGCTGGTAAGCACAATTTATCCTTTCTGAGCTTTATTTACTCTGTTTTATGAACTAATGACATTCTAAAAGTATCATCTTCTTGGTTTCTCATAAGGACAGTGAACCTTATCTTTACAAAATACATTACAGTTCAGAAGAATAGAAATACTTTCCTTAGTATACCCAACTACTTTGTGACAAACTGGCTAATACTAAGTTTGCTGATCTTTTTCTGACACTTTTCATTTAATACAGAAACATTACTATACTAATTATGAAGAAAGAAGCCATCTTTTAAGATTTGAAGGTAAAGCACATTAGGTTTCTCAGTTTGTGCAGATACCTCAATAAATAGAAGGGCTTCATCACACCTATGATTCTTCCTAATTAAGCTAGTGATATAGTCACCAAGATTTTTATGAGTTTTAAGCAGGACTGTCAATTTTATCTTTGGTTTATAAGGCCAGATAGTACACAAGATCTGTTAGCTACTGGCTTGGCAGATAATTGCTCCAGCCATATAGTATTCTCTGTCTTTTATGGTGACAGACAGAAGTGGAATGTCAGATACTTGGCTGGGGCTTATTGATCTTCTGGCTTCCTAATATCTCTTTCATTGATGTGTGGACACTCTGGTTAAAGTTAACAGTTGACTGACTACTTGGAAAGCCAAAATTCAAAAAGAAAACAAAACAAAAACAAAAAAAGTTGAGAAAGAAAATTAAAAAGCCGGGAGAAAAACCAGAATAATATGCTCAGATCTGTATTCCCTAAGCTTCAGGGATAAAAAGTGGAGAGAAAAACTTTATCAGAAATGTTCTTGTATGAGAAGCTAGACATTATCTTCATACCTGTAAAAATGATGGCTATAATTTTAGTTTAGTGAACTAGAATGTGGAACACCTGCCTTGCCTCTGATCATCTTGGCATTTGGAAGTAATGATAAATGACTCGTGGTTATTAGATATGTTCTGCAAAACCATACTGGTAGGTTGGAACTTGAAGTTTGTCATTTGCAGAAGGGAATTGACTTCCCAATTGGACCTAATTATGACAGCCATGATAAATAGCCTTGGCGCATTGGCATATTTATTTCGTAGGATCCTGAACAAGGAAATTAGTTTTACATATTTGTGTGGGTGGGAAGAATTACATTTCTATCATTTCTTTTTTTTTTAGCTTTTTGTTGTGTCTTTTTTTATATATACATTTTTATTATTACCGCTCATACAAACTTAATAGGTAGACCAGTTCCCTCCCTCCCTCCTCCTCCCCCCGAATCCCCTGCTCCCCCTCCCCTCTCTCCCCAACCCCCAGTGCCTACCCCCCAATTCCCAGAGAGTCCTTTATTGTGTATGCCTAACTCTATAGCAAATTTATCACCTGATAATCTGAAGGTAAGATGAAGTTGCAAAGGCAGGTGATTACCTCATTATCTGAAATGTTTTATGTTTGTTTTATTTATTTTTTTTTCTTTTTTTTTATTTCAGCTCATACAAACTTATTAGGTACACCAGTTCCCTCCCTCCCTCCTCCTCCCCCCGCACACCCTGCTCCCCCTCCCCACCCCTCTACCTCCCCATCCCCCAGTGCCTCCCACCCCAATTCCCAGAGAGTCCTTTCTTATGCATGACTGATTTTCCTCTGGGCCCTCCTCTCCGATGACGTACAAGGACCCAGTGGCCTTTCCCAAACCCTTTCCCGTGTTCCCCTTAGGTATAGGAACACTGCTGTGGCTGCCAATCCTTTGCCTCCAAGGATCTTGGTGCCTTTAGCAGATGCTAGACTTTGTGAAGTCAACAGTGTGTTGGACAATGCGCAGGGCATGCAAAGTCCAATTATGATTGCTTCAGCCCTAACTAGTATAGAGTATCTTACATATCATTGATCCTCCCATCCTTATGCTCTTACACTCTTACCGCCCCCTCTTCCGCAAATTTCCCTGAGCTTCAAGATGGGGAGAGACTAAGCTGGCCTAGTTCTAGGTGGTTGATATAGAGTCTCTGAAGTTCTGGATTGTGGTTTGTTGATTTTCTTTTGCAGTTTTGCTGCTCCTGCAATGCCCTTCACTCCATCCTGGTGGGCATTGTATGTTACCTCCGGGCTAGAGACAAAAAGCTGTTAGAGTCTTGTGATAAAAGCACATTCAAAGGTAGATGTAATAAAAGTGGGAAACCACAGTGAGGGAGGGGTCTATCACCCATTTGCAAAATGGTTACTTTTTATCTGCCAGACTATATGCCCTCCTCTTCTGGTGAGATCACTCCCCCTCAGTAGTAAATGATCAGGAACAAAAGTCTGTGAACTTAATCAGATGTCTCATTACTTATTTGGGTCCTTGGTGGAGGCCTATTTTCCCTGCTGTAACATGGTCCCTTCTCTCCTTCTTTCTGGTGTTGCCCTCCTACCCCATCCCTCGTGTTCATAATCCTTGGAATTACTGTCTCTAGGTGGGCTGGGTAGGTTTGGTACTAGGAGCCACCTATTACGGAGTACATACGGCGCTTAATTTTCTGGGTCTGGGATACTTCACTTAATATAATTGTTTCTAATGACATCCATTTCCCGGCAAATTCCAGTAATTCATCATTTTTGATGGCTGAGTAGTACTCCATTGTATAGATGTACCACAGTTTCCTTATCCACTCGTCAACTGTTGGACATTTGGGCTGATTCCATGACTTTGCTATTGTAAACAGTGCTGCTATGAACATGGTCGTGCTTGTGCTATCGAGGTGAACCTCTGCTGTATGGGGGGTTATTCCCAAAAGTGGAATAGCAGGGTCATATGGCATTTCAATCTTTAATTTCTTTAAGAATCTCCAGACGGCTCGCCAGAGTGGCTGTATGAGCCTGCATTCCCACCAGCAATGTCGGAGAGTTCCCCTCTCTCCACATCCTCTCCAGCATTTGTCGTTGTTAGTATTGTGGATTTTTGCCATCCTGACCGGGGTGAGATGATATCTCAGGGAAGTTTTGATTTGCATTTCCCTGATGGCTAAAGAAGTGGAGCATTTTTTAAGATATTTGTTAGACATTTTAATTTCATCCCTGGTAAAGTTTCTTTTAAGTTCCAGGGCCCATTTTTTAATTGGGCCAATTGTTTCCTTGGTGTTTAGTTTTCTAAGTTCTTTGTGCACTCTGGACAATAGAGCTCTATCAGATATGTGGTTAGTGAAGATTTTCTCCCATTCTGTGGGTTGCCTTTGAGCTCGCGTTACAATCTCTTTATCTGAACAGAAGCTCTTTAATTTCACAAGATCCCAACTGTTGAGAGTTGGTAGCAGTGACTGTGCCATTGGATGTCTGTTTAGGAAGTGTTGGCCTAGCCCAATCAGCTCGAGGGAGTTCCCTATCCTTTCAACTATGGTTTTTATAGTCTCTGGCCTGATATCAAGGTCCTTGATCCATTTGGAATTAAGTCTTGTACATGGTGACAAGTACGGGTCCAGCTTTAATCTTCTGCATGTGGAGATCCAGTTTTGCCAGCACCATTTGTTGAAGATGCTGTTCTTTTTCCATTGGATTCTTTGGGCCCCTTTGTCAAAGACCAAATGGCTGTAACTTTGTGGGCTTATATCTGGGTCTTCAATCCTTATCCATTGCTCTGTGTGTCTATTTTGGAGCCAGTACCAGGCTGTCTTTACAACTATGGATTTGTACTATAGACTAAGGTTTGGTATGGTTATACCTCCAGCTGTGTTTTTGTTACTCAGGATTGTTTTTGCTATCCTGGGTCTTTTGTGCCTCCATATGAACTTTGAGATTGTTTGGTCAACTTCTTTAAAGAATTGCTTTGGGATTTTGATTGATATAGCATTGAATCTGTATATTGCCTTTGGTAGGATGGTCATTTTCACGATGTTGATTCTGCCAATCCAGGAACAAGGGAGGTCTTTCCACCTTCTGGTGTCTTCTGCTATTTCTTTCTTTAGGGTTTTAAAGTTTTCATTGTAAAGGTCTTTTACCTCCTTAGTTAGGTTTATACCAAGGTATTTCATTTTTTTAGGGGCTATAATAAATGGTATTGTTTCCCTCAAGGCTTTTTCACTTCTTTCAGTCTGGGCATATAGGAAGGCCTCTGATTTTTGCACATTTATTTTGTATCCTGCCACCCTGCTGAACTTCTCAATTAGTTCCAGGAGCTTCCTGGTGGAGTTTTTGGGATCACTCAGGTATAAGATCATGTCATCTACAAATAGGGATAGCTTGACTTCTTCCTTGCCGATTTGAATCCCTCTTATGTCCCTTTCTTGTCTTATGGCTTCAGCTAAGACGTCAAGTACAATATTGAATAGAAGTGGTGAGAGTGGACAGTCTTGTCTAGTTGCTGATCGAAGTGGGAATGCTTCCAATTGTTCCCCATTGAGCATAATCCTTGCTGTGGGCTTGTCGTATATAGCTTTTATTATATTGATAAAGGTTCCTTCCATTCCTACTGTCTCTAGCGTTTTGATCATAAAAGGCTGTTGGATCTTGTCAAAAGCTTTCTCTGCATCTATCGAGAGTATCATGTGGTCTTGGACTTTGGACTGGTTTACATGATGAATTACATTTATTGATTTGCATACGTTGAACCAACCTTGTGTGCCGGGGATGAAGCCTACTTGGTCCCCATGAATGCTCTTTTTAATATGTTTTTGATCCCATTTTCTAAGACTTTGTTGAGAATCTTTGTGTCTGTGTTCATCAGGGAGATCGGCCTATAGTTTTCTTTTTTAAGCGAATCTTTATTAGGTTTTGGGATTAAAACGATATTAGCTTCATAGAAGGAATTTGGTAGTGTTCCTTCCTTTGCTATTTGATGGAACAGTTTAAGGAGTATGGTGTTATTAACTCCTTAAATGTCTTGTAGAACTCTGTGCTGAATCCATCTGGTCCAGGACATTTTTTGGTGGGAAGATTCGAGATTACTTCCTCAATTTCCTTATATGTTATAGGACTATTTAAATAATTCACAACTCCCTGATTCAATTTAGGTAAGTTGTGTTTACTTAGAATTCATCCATCTCTTTTGTGTTATCAAACTTCACAGAGTATAAGTTTTTTGAAATATGATGTTTATAATTCTCTGGATTTCTTGGGTATCAGTAGTGATAACTCCATGTTCATTTCTAATTTTGTTAATTTGGGGTTTTCTCTCTCTTGCTTTTGGTTAGTTTAGCTAGGGGTGTATCAATCTTATTGATTTTTTCAAAGAACCAGCTTTTTGACTGGTTGATTTTTTCTATCGTTTTCTTATTCTCGATTTCAGATATTTCTCCCCTTATTTTGCTAATCTCCTCTCTTCTACTACTTTTGGGATCAGATTGCTCTAGTTTCTCTAAAGCTTTAAGCTGCATTGTTAAGTTGTTTATTTCTGATGTTTCCATTTTTTTTGATGTAGGCATTAAGAGGTATGAACTTACCTCTTAGAACAGCTTTCATTGTGTCCCAGAGATTCTGGTAAGTTGTATTTCGTTATCATTCACTTCAGGAAATCTTGAATTTCCTTTTTATTTCTTCCTGAATCCAGTTCTCATTCAGCATCATAGTGTTAAGTTTCCAGGAGTTAGTGTATTTTCTCTTGTTTGATGTGTTGTGGATGTTCCAGCTTTAGGCCGTGATGGTCTGATAGGGCACAGGTTAGAATTTCAACTTTCTTGTATATGTGTAGATTCATTTTGTGGCCCAATATGTGATCTATTTTGGAAAAAGTTCCGTGTGCTGCTGAGAAAAATGTGTATTCTTTGGTGCGTGGGTGAAAAGTTCGATATAGATCTGTGAGGTCCATTTCTTTCTGGGTTTGATTAAGTTCCAAAGTGTCTCTGTTAAGCTTTTGACCTGTTGATCTATCCCATGTTGACAGGGCGGTGTTGAAATTCCCGAGAATTATCGTTTGGGGATTGATTTCTTGCTTTAGACGCTGTAGGGTTTTCTTAATGAATGTGGAGGGGCCCGTATTGGGTGCATATATGTTCAGTATTGTGAAGTCTTCCTGGTGAATTGTACCTGTGACTAAAATGTAGTATCCATCCGTGTCTCTTATAATTTTCTTTGTTTTGAAATCCACCTTGTCTGATAGCATAATGGCTACCCCTGCCTGTTTTCTGCTTCCATTTGCTTGTAGAATTGTTGACCAGCCTTTTATTTTTAGAGCGTGCCTATCTTTTGTGGTGAGATGAGTTTCCTGCAGGCAGCAGATTGATGGATTGTGATTTTTAATCCATGTTTGTAATCTGTGTCTCTTGATCGGTGAATTAATTCCATTAACATTTAGTGTTATAATGGAGAAACTATTGTTAATTCCAGACATTTATTATGTTTAGTAGCTTTTATAAGTATATTGCTTTGTTTTTAATGATGTTATACTTGCCTTCTGTTCTCCTGGATATGCCTGTTTTTTTCTTCACGCTTGAGTATCATTTCTAGCATTTTTTGAAGGCCTGGTTTGGTGGCCATGTATCCCTTAAAGTTGTCTTTGTGCTGGAAAATTTTTCTTTCTCCCTCGATCATGACTGATAGTTTTGCAGGGTAAATCAGCCTGGGTTGATATTTTTGCTCATTCAATACTTGAAGTATGTCTCTCCAAGCTCTTCTTGCTTTTACTGTTTCGACTAAGAAGTCATTTGTTATTTTAATAGGTTTACCTTTAAAAGTGACTTGTTTTTTCTCCCTTGAGGCTCTCAGCACCAGTTCTTTATCTTGAATGTGGAGTGTTTTAACTATTATTTGCCGCGGTGTGCTTCTATTTTGGTCGTATCTGTTTGGGGTGCGGAGTGCCTCTTGTATATGGATGGGCCTCTCTTTTTTTAGATGAGGAAAGTTTTCCTTGATGATTGTTTGAAAAATTTCCTCAGGGGTGGTATTTTGAGATTCTTGCTCTGGTATTCCATGAATACGCATGTTAGGCTCTTTCAGGGTGTCCCATATCTCTTGGATATTTCTCTCAAGTATCTTTTTGGCTTTAACAACCTCTTCCATTGAGCTGGTTAGTACTCCCACTTTATCTTCAAGGTCTGAAATTCTGTTTTCTGCTTCGTTAGTTCTGTTGATAAGACTCTCTGTGGCGTTCTGGGTTGAAGATAACTTGTCTTTTAGCTCAGTTTTAAACTCTGCTTGAGTTTGTTTTAAATGCTCTTTGCCACTTTTTGTTTCTTGCACTGTTTTTCTCAACTCCTCCAGATGTCTGTTGTGTTCCTCTTCAAAGCGATTGATTCGATTATGTAATTCCTCCCTGATTTCCTCTTTCATAGTATTGAACATGGTAATGATCATATTTTGAAAGTCTTTATCCAGGGTGGGGTTTCTTGGCCTTTTTCCGTGGGTTTGTTCTTGTTGGAGTCTAACATTATGGGATTAATTTCTTCAGTGGGAAATTTGTTTACTTGATTGTTGCTTCTCATGGATTTGCACTTTGACTTTGGCATTGTCATTTTAACTCTTAAGATCTCTCAATTTCACTAAACTGAATTATTTGGCCTGTGGTCCTGGTGGGCGGGGCGGGCAGAGACTTACCTAGGTCGTGGGGTGAGGCCCGGCTGGACCGCGCGTCCTGACCGGGGAGCGGGGTGGGGTGCAAAGGGGGGATGGGGGCGACGGCGTGTAGCTATTTAACCCGAGGGCAGCTGGGGCGGGGCCTGGGCGCAGGGGGAGGTCCTCCTCGTCCCTCCGCCCCGCGCGGCTCCGGCTGGATGGTGGGAGTCGGAGCCCGGTCCCTATGGGCCAACCTGGGGTCCTGGTGAGCGGTGCGCGGGGGGGGGGGGGGGGGGGGGGGGGGGGGGGGGGGGGGGGGGTACTCACCAGCTAGGGCCGGGGGTTGAGGCCGGCTGGACCGCCCGGGCGCACGTCCCGACCAGCGGAGCGGGTGGGGGTGCAAAAGGGGGGATGGGGGCAACGCCGTGGAGCTATTTAACCCGAGGGCAGCTGGGGCGGGGCTCGGACGCAGGGGGAGGTCGTCCTCGTCCCTCGGTCCCGCGCACGGCTCCGGCTGGATGGTGGGAGTCGGAGCCGGGTCCCTGTGGGCCGACCTGGGGTCCTGGTGGGCAGTGCGGGGGGCGGGGGGGGGGGGAGTACTCACCAGCTAGGGCGCGGGGTTGAGTCCCGGCTGGACCGCGCGCGCGTCCTGACCGGCGGAGCAGGTTGGGGTGCAAAAGGGGGGCTAAAATGTTTTATGTTTGTAAGCAAGAATGTTGATCAGAAAGTGAAAGGAAGTTTCTCTTCCTATATCTAGTATAATCACTGGACAAGTAAACCCATTTCCAGTGGTCAAATTATCATAATTTTTGCCTCATTCTTCACTACTTCATATTTATCACTAATATCTTTAGGACAGAGAAGGAAAGAGAGGAGGAGTTTCAATTTTTCTATATTTGGTTGAAAAGATCTAGTGATTCTTTTCTCACATCTTTCAGGCTTTTCATTCTCATGGAGTGGAAATATTAAATCCTTCATAACCACTGAAATATGCAAAAACTTCTCTTATATGCTGGTCTTCACTCTGCCTCCTTAGTTTAATATTGATGAAGATAAGTTTTTTTTTTTTGTGTGTGTGTGTGTGTGTGTGTGTGTTGTAGATAGATCAGATATAATGTTAACCTATTCAACAGCCTTATTGTTTTGTGAAATTCTCAAAGCAATTACTACAAAAGTACAAATAGTTAATGTTTCAGTTATACATATTGACACACTCTTGACATTTCATATTATGTTGTTATTACTCTGATATTTTAAATTATTTGCTTAAATAATTAAAGTCAGCTCTGATGTATAATTTGAGTATGTCATCAATATCTTTGGTATATATAAAGTTTTACTTTTAAAAATTTCCTATTTTTAGGATTTGTTCTATAATCAACAAAGTCTCAAGGTCATACACATCAAGTATACCATGACTGTACATTGCAGTTATTTAAGTAATATATCCCAACATATCTGGTATTTAAATCTCACATCACAAAAACTTTCATATGCTAAGATCTATTAAGAGTGAAAGAATAGGATTTAGAAATCTATCTACTCATCAGTACTCATTTAGAATAGAGAAAGCAGAGGGTGACAGGATAATAGATATTTAGACTGGGCCCAGGCAAATTTACACTGGAATATAAGAAAAGAGAACTAAATACCATTCAAAATAAAGTGATATTTGGATCAAGTTGCTAAACAACAAGCTGCAAACTCTAGATGTCAGTTTTTATATTCAATGTTCCAATAATGTTCTATTTACTAACAGGAAACACATAGCCATGAAAATTTGTTCAGTTATGAACTAACATGAGAGTGATACTGAACGAAAAAGAGAAAACATCAGAGAGTATAAGTTCTTTGTTCATAGCTGAACTTTAGGAGTACTGGGTCCAAAACACAGAAACCAAGGATGACACCTGGCATGTCTCTCAGACTCTGTGTCTTTTGATCTATCAGGTATGCTTATATGTGTTTATATGTTTTGTTTGACTCTCTAACTACTGATTTATCCTATACTTTCATAGTATTTGTGTTATGGTTCAAATGTTGATGTCTTACAAAATTTTATATACTGAAACCTAAATGACAAGCTGTAGTGCTGAGGTATGGAGCACTTTGGGTGTGACAAGGGTGAGTGGAAGAAGTAACTGTTATGGGTCTGAATGTCAGATAACAACAGGCCTAAGTTTTGAGCACATTGTTCCAGCTGGTAGCATTGTCAGGGGGAAGTTTTGGGACTTTTAGGAGGTGGAAGACTGTGTTGTAGCTCTTTCCTCTGATTGAAAGATTCTTTCCAAGCGGTTAAGTAGGAGACTCATTAGAATAAGGAACTATGGAATCTTATTAGGTTGTGGAAGATTACAAACCTTCCAAAAGACAGGAAGCTCAGAAAGTAACAAACCTCATGGGGTGTTTCACCAAGATTATATAAGCAGTGACAATTGTGGGAGACTTCACTGACGCTACCTCAAGTTGTTCAGGAAACTCTAGTGACACAACTTTTATAATTTACCACCCATGCTTAGAAGAGCTTTTCAGTCATAACCTTTGAATCATTCATACGTATCTTTATTAAAGTAGCTTCCCATAGCTGCTTTATTCTTGATCTGAATGTCTCAAAAAGCTGAAGGATCCTAAGAATGTCTTGAACCCATATTTCACTGGAGGGTTGAAGATGCTGGGCTCTGATATCTGTGAAGAACAGCTGGGCTCCAGCGTTCATGAATGAACAGCTAACAGCAGCAGCAAGGCCTATGAGACCAGGCTTCAAAGGAAGTGAGAACAGCAAGGCAAGCTTAAAAGAATATAGCTCTGAGTCAGCCAAGGACATAGGCAATAGCAACAGCAACAGCAGCAGCAGCAACGAAAAAGTCAACAATGCTCTAAGAAGTCAATGACACTCAAAGAGTGAACTCAATAGAAAGTAGACACAAGATAAGGAAAGAGCTATTCCCACCTCCTTGCACTTCCCATTACCCAGTCCACTACTGGAAAGTACCACCCACTATGAGCTGGGTTTTTCACAATAATGAAGCAAGTGCCTGAAAACCCATTCAGGGGCATGTTCCCACCACCTGTTCTCCACAGTTGTGTCCCAAACAGCCTGCAATGTCAAGTTGACATGAATCCAACCATAACAGTTTCTTTTTCAATTTAGATAAAAATTGGACAGTAGTTGAGATTCTCTACTTCAGTTGAAGAAGAACCCTTCTAGGTTGAGTGCTGAATGCTCTTCCAAACTGTGGGTATAGCAACAGATATTTACAGAGAAATTTGTTTTACTGTCTTTCTGCCTATAGTTTCATAGTCTATTCTTTAGTGATCTATTTCCTTCCCTTTTATAGGTTCTTGTTCTAGTTAACAGTAACAATTCTGACAAGAGAACCCAGAGTCCAACCAGAAAGCTTTTTGCATGATATTCAACTCACTGCAATGAGTCTTGTCTTTACCAGACCTGTATAATGGCTGACATAGCAACATGCTCTCACAAACCCATGAAGTTATCAGGAAAAATAATTACAAGAGGTGGAAATCTTAGGGCCTAAAGTTAGACAGGTAAAGGAGAGTGCCTCTATCAGTGGGTCTGAACAAGGAAGCACCACTTCATTTGTCACAGAGGCCTGAACCCCCACTAGAGCAGATAATACATAAGGAATCCTGGGACACATATAAACAAACAGGAAGGTAGGAGGAAGTGAGATGGACTGATGAAGGGAAGGGAGGGAAGAAGAGAAAGGAAGAAAAGGAGAAAGGGAATAATAAAGGGGACAGGGAAAATTACTCCATATGCTTGTAAAACTAGGAAAAATTTAAAGACAAAAATAAAGAGATCAGAGTGTAGGAATCCTATGTCACAGTTATAAGTGCTATGGTTACTGGATTTTAACTCTAACCTGGATTGGGAATCACAGCTATCGTGCCCCAGAAATTTCCTGAAAAAAAAGATATCTTCAGGATTTCATAAATTCCCAACCAATCCCATGGTTATACTGATGGCATCCCTCACTTATGAATCAGAGAATAGATAACTGCAGGTCTCTATTTTGCCTTCATAGGAATAAACACAAATCAGATTAATTCTACATTTAGGTTTCAACAACGTGGTTCCCAGTGGCTCATTGTTGTTGTAATGATTACTTTTTTACGTTGCTGTGAGAGAACACCCAAAGTCAAAAAATTTAAGGGAGAAAATTTATTCAGCTTATGGTTCCAGAGGGGAGATATAGTCTTTCATGGCATACGTGGCATGGCTGGCTGGCAGAAGCTGGAGGAGGCCTAGTTCACTGTAAACATCATGGAGCCTGTGAGATGCAAGACTCCTCTTGAAAAATCAGACTTCTCCAGTAGGTAGGGTGGGACTAATCCACCTGAAGACCCACCTTCTATGACCACCTTCCTCCAACAAGACTCCACCTCGCAAAGTGACCTTCCCAAACACATGAGACTGTGAAGGATACATTTCAAACCATGACAGTTGAATTCCTACTTTTGTATATTGCACAAAACATAAAACTGCTTTCCTAGATATTCTTCTCAGGTCACTTATAGGATGACAAATGTTCCAAGACAATTTGTCTGAGAAATCGGAAAAAGCCTTATTTTTTGTGCATACAAAGGGAAAATCAAGAGCTTTCTGTCATGCAGATATAATCATTGAGAATCCTTCCATGATCTTTGAAGACTTTTGGGATATGGTACCCCCTTATCATCAAGAATCACAATATTAGTTAAACACTTAGCCATTATGTGTGTTTTTCATATTTATTTATGTGTGGTACATTCCACACATCAAAGAATCCCATCATTTTTGTGTAATTCCAAAACATCACAAAAAATTGTAGAAGAGCTAATTATTTTGGTTCATTCATATTTAACTTTGTAATACATGATATTTGTGACAAATTTTTTACTTGCTACAATTTTAAATTGTCCAGATTTTGCTATGTCTAATAATAAAATTGACCCATCTGTTAATGGAAATCATGAGGGATCTGAGACTTAGAATACTGGATTTGGGCATCCTAAATTGGCAGCAGTTAATCCACCAAGTAATAATTCACATGGAAGCAGTTGACAAAGCATGTTTTTTGCCAGAAGAGAGGTGGAGAATATAAATAAACCTTCTGTCTCCAGCAAAGACTTTCCTATCTATTATTTGGGGATTCTTGAGCAGACTCTTCATTCAAATGCCATTCAGATTCCAGAATTAACATCATCCTCTTTTACCTTCTTTCTAGCACTGTCTTGCTTGAGATCAGGGAGCATTTGCTAAAGGCTTTCTGCATTTCTTTTCTTTTCTGAAAGATTTCTCCTGTTATTCCATCCTCTTAATGACTCCATTCAACTGCCCCTTCCAAGTGAGACAAATGACCTCAGGGAATATTCTGTGCTTCATTAAGAAAGTTGTTAAATTATACAGGACATAGAAGACCTGAAGCCATATGAAGTGGGGGAATTAATGGCTAAGCTTCACACGGTGGCTGCACACCAGCTACGGAGAGAGAGAGCTTCATGGCAGAGACTGCTTTCCAGAACATATTTTCATTCTGTTTCTATTCTAATCTGCTACAAGCATTCCTTCCATATCCACCCACATGCCACTAAGCCCCTACCTCATAATACTCAGCTCAAAGACATAACACTTGATCTTACTCAGGTCATTGCTTTTCACCCCAGGAGCTCCTTCAACTAAATACAATTCACCTCCCTAAATGCCTGCCTTAAAGCACTGCTTAAATGGGCCATGAGATTTCTTTGCCTCTGCACCACATCTCAATGCCCCCCTCCCAGGTCCTTAGTCTTTTCATAATATACAGATTGCTGGCATTTTCTCTCACTCTGGAAAAAAGCCTAGCAGAATAAATGGTCACTTCTTCCAACATCAATGTTGCATGTAAATGTGTATGGAACTCTATTGTTTGTCCTTGGTTCTGGAAATAGACCTGGAGTTTGACCTGCTATTGACCATTTCCTTGCCTGACTTGAGAAAACAATATTAGATTTAAAAAGGTATAACATTTTTCCTTTATAAGATCTTTCCATTTCCTACCCATGGATCATACATGTATTTCATCATTAGCTGATTAAAAAAGATTTGATATTCCTATTTATGCTCCAACAGAATTAATTGGAGCCAAGGGCAAGAATGTATGACTAAAAGGAGTACACAAATTCAATCTAGGCAGGGGATGAAGAGAGTTCTCTGGATTCCTTTCTGTCATCCATTTCTTACTCTTTAACTGACTTTTCCCATGCTAATGTCTGTTTCATTCATCATTTCCCTTGGTATAGACATATAGTCTCCTGAAGTATTGCTCTTGTGTCTTTGGTAGAATGCAGTTATTTCCCATGATGGTCCTGTACATACTTTCCCAGATATTTCTAATGTTAGGGAAAGGTTTGAACTTTGACCTGCATGACATAGATCACATGTCAATTCTTGGAAATAAAGGTTAAATTCATATGTTCGTGGGTAACCCCAAACTATGAGGGTCCCGGTTTGCCTTTCTGCTTTCTTTTTCTGTGTATATGTAAGCATACTTTTGTTTGTTTCACTGAGTCTATACTGTATGCTTAACTGTTTGGTACATAGCACAATATTATGATTTTAACTACAGTGGTTAAAACCATGAGTTTTCGATCACTCAGGATTTACCTGTGGGCCCTTAAATTTGCATCCAAGATATTTAAACTCTCCTTCCTGTGAAAATAAATAAAACAATTCTAGTTTCATATAGTTGCTCAGAGAATGAGAATTGAAGCAATGCTTTCAATTACTTTGTATAATATGTTTCAATAATTACAAAATGGATAAGGATATTCAAGGATAATAAACTCATTTATTATAGCAGTATTTGTCCCAAGTTAATTTCATAGAACCCATAACAAAAACAGTCTTGAGAGATTCCAAAAGACTGAAACAGAAGGGAAATTAGTGATCATATTATATCTCTTGGTTTTTTTATTCAGATCCTAAACTGCAACAAAAGAAACAGATTTGTTTCTTACATCACATTAGAATGTTGTGGTACACACAAGAGTTAGAACTCATATCTCATTTTCCTCTTTCTGTTATACACATTTGCTTCTGTGATACAGGTTCCAGAATGGCTTTTCTGGGGCTGGAGAGATGGTTAAGTGATTAAAACTGCCTCACAAGCAGAAGGACCTGAGTTCAGATTCCAGGTCACAAAAATACCAGCCAGAAAACCACAGAGGCCTGCACTTCTGGTCCTGGTAAGTGTAGCCTGGAAAATACCAGAAAGAAGCAAAAAGGAGGTAGAAGCAATCCTGGATGATTCTCAAATTCACCCTTGGACTTCCAGTGGCCTCTGATACACACACACACACACGCATGCACGATCAATTAATTATTAAATAATTAAATGTTATAAAAGACCAAAGTTCAAAGTTAGCCTGGGCTGCAGCGTCTCAAAAAAAAAAAAAAAGAATGGCTTTTTGTATTAGCAGAATATGGTGGAACATATTCCATTGAAAATGATCCCAGCAAGCTTCATGCTACAAAGACACAGAAAGAGCACAGGAGAAAAGGCAAAGAAAAGAAGTCAGAAAAATGACCACATATTGGAAACATGTACTTTGGAAAGAAAAGACATCTATTATATGTACATATCCTCAACATAAGGTTGAGTTGGCAAAGGAACAAAATAAAGTTGCATTCATAAAGTCTGAGCTGCCTTCCCCCCAAAAAAGAAAAGTAACTATAGAACAAAAAAAGAGGGTAACTACCTAAAAACAAGTATAAAGTCTATTCTTTTTTAAAAAATTATTTATTTATTCATTTCTTTGGTGATTTAGTTTGTGTGTGTGTGTGTGTGTGTGTATGTATCAGAAGGCACATGTGTCCCTGTGGATGACCAAGGGTGACTTCAGGAATCATCCTGGATTGCTTCTACATCCTTCTTGTTTCATTCTTGGGATTTCCCAGTCTTTGCCCATCAGAGCTGGAAGTATAGATTGCAGCCATTTCCACCTGGCATTTTTTATGTGGGACCAGGGATCCGAACTCAGGACCTTCTGCTTGTGAAGCAGATTCTTAACCCCTAAGCCATTTCTCCAGCCTTGAACTCTATTTTTATATCAACACTACAGATATATCTTTCCAAACATTCAAGAAATCTAAGAGAATATAACTTATTTCATCTTAACAGAAACTTGCTTTATACCCTATGGAAGATCAAGCATGTGTCTACATCTTGGCTTCTATGTCTTCTAAAAACACACTTTCCATATGTGTTCAGCCTTCATGAAGCTTCCTAAGTCATCCCACGCACTTATCTCAAAAGGTGTTATCACAGAAGGCTTTGACAGAAGCCACTTGGTTAAAGTGCATTTTCAGCTGCCAAAAATACAATGCAAACTACCTTGGCCAACTTCTCACTACCAAGGATATACCCTCTCCCAGGCTTTCCCATAGTGAGGTGTCAGACTGACCCTTGCCTCAGCAGATTTAATGAGGAACAGACAGCAGAATTCAGTAATGGATCAGTTCCTCTCCTCAGAATGTCTGATCTATAATGAAAATGAAATACTGTGTTTTACTTCACACAGAATAACCAAGTATGGATTAGTCTTTGATTCTGACTTTACAGATGCACAAATCCTATACAGATGCACAAATCCTATTGTCTGGGGCCTTAGAAGGACTCTGTAATGTTTATCCATTTATTCACTGACATGGCAGGATTCAAATAAGAGATCTTCCAAAACAATATGCCTTAATGAGTCTCCTTTTCAGGCATGTACTTCACAGGTATCAAGGAAGTGTTCTTATCAAAGTACAACAGCAATGCAGTCAAAGTTTCTGTGCAGCTTCCCTTCATCCATCTTTTTAATGTTCTGACACTATACATTATTGCTTCAGGTATATTTGCTGACAAGCTGTGGCTTTTCCCTTAGACTCCAAATGATACCTGAAGCCCAGAGCTCTCCCCATTTCATGGCACAAACCAATACCTTTATTATTTGATACTTTAACTCAATAAAACATTTATTTAGTGACCTCTTGGGGGATGTTCAAGTGTTGGCATTATTTGTTCCTCCATGGAAGAAACATCATTTCTAATCGTAGACAAATGTCCCACTTGGAAACACAGGCAGAGATCAGATTGTGGAGTGAAGGTAGCTTTCTACTTTGATTTACAAGTTTTCAGGTTCTGATAGTTGGTGATTATGGGAGAGATTTTTGTTGTTTATTATTTTTAATAGACAATGTGGACCTAAAACTATCTAGGTAGCCAAGACTGGCCTCAAATGCACAGTCCTTATACAACAGACTCTCTTGAATGACAAGTACATAACACTGGAGAAAGTTTGATGACAGGCATTAATGTCAAAAAATGCCTGATTTAGAAACATCATCTTGTAAATAATGTGGATGACAATGGTGACACTCATTACAAGGAACAAGAAACACACAAGGATCAAGTTACTGTTTCTGGACAAGTACAGTGAGTGAAAAAAATTAAAGATCAAAGGTCATGGGATGTAAATGCTGACATTATCACAGAATCAAGTGCAAATGAAATTATTGACCTAAAATGAGCTTCTGTACACCTGCTTTCTGGATAAGGCAATTCAAACTAAGAATTCAACTCTCGTGTTGTGGGTGTATCAGTAACTTTAGATGAAGCCATGAATATGTTCTTCTTACTTGTGAGAGGAGAATGTAGGGAAAAAAATGAAATGAAAAAGAAGTACAAAGTTTTAGCAGACTGGACAGAGTTTTCCACACATGAATACATTTGAGAATATTTAAAGCACAAGCATTCCAAATCTTATTGTCTCACAGACCAAGTACCCTAAAAGTTAACAACCAGCATGGAAGGACTAAAAAATGCTTTCCAATTCTAGAGTTGACATGTTTTTAAATTCTTTTCTAATTCCCCTACCTTTCTCCAAAGACAAAAAGAGACAGCAGTCCAGAGTTGGGCTTATTATGAATTATCTTTATCTACCTACTTCAGCAGGCACAGAGCCTAGGAAAACCACTACAATCTCGAAATCATAACTTATGATAGATTTCCAACAATAATGTTGTAGTCATTAAGCTTCATAATCTTGTGTTACTGTCTTTGTATGTAAGCAGTGTCAGTATCCCTCACCAATAGAAATAGCAAAAGAAATGAATTAACTTATATCTGGAGTCCAAAAGCTCAACACAAAGTGTTGGCAGTACTTGTTTCTTATGAAAGTTGTGAGGGATATAAAAATCTGTTACAAGTCTTCTTTCTAGCTTCTGGTAATATGATGCCAATGCCTTGCTTTCTTTCATTTGCATATTCTTAACCCAGATCCCTGAATTTATGTGTCAAGCAATCATCTTCTAGCTCCATACTTGTCTCCTTGTTCAAATTTGTCTTTTTAGTAAGAGCAAAGTTATATTGCATTATGGCTCACTCTAATGGCTGCATCATGACCTGAAAGATCTTATTTCAAATCCTATTTTCAAACAGGATTTTGTTCACAGTCACTAAAAAAAAGAATTTCAACATCTTTAAGGAGAGCAATTCAGTACTCCACAGAAATTTTGTACATAATATCACTAAATTAGAGTCCAATTCAGTTCACATGGTAAGATCAAAAAAAAGTCTTGCATTGCAAGAGGATCACTCCTTAGTCTTCTGTGATCCAGTGGATTTATTTTTAGAATAAATACAAATATTCAGTAGATCACAATTTGAGACCAATTCACATAGGAAGAACATGGGTTCCATAGGAAGAAATTCAACATTCTCATTTCAAAATCTGATATACCTCCATGCTCACAATCAGTGAAAGCACAAATAGCAATGACTCCAAAAAATCATGCAAAGGCCAGGAAAATGTTACTGCAAAGGATGATAGACAGGAGGGAATGGGGAAGAGGATCTCAAAAGAAAGGAGATAGGGCAACATGCTTCACTAGAGAAATTGGGCCATGGTCATGTATTGCATGTAAGTATCAAGACATCTGGTGCAGCTCTTCCTAGTTACTTGGGACTGAACAGGTTTGATATGACCAGTTAAGGAGGATATAGGAACTGGCAGTTAGAAGGTAACCACCTGGCAAATGGGAGACTGACCCCTCTCAGTGCTGTATCCTACTCCTGTTCTCCTGTCTACCTTTGAATCACTTCTTATATTAAGATCTTCATAAAAAAAAAAAGGATCTTCATTTGAACAGTCTTTTATCTTTGGTTAGGAGATGACCTCAACAACCAATCAGGATGCACCCAAGGGCAGTGTAGGAACAGCAAAACTGAAAACAACAATAAACCGTAATTCAGAATACCAAAGGTCATACATTATTCATCTGGAACCAGACCAGCCAAAACTCTCCCCATCCTAAAGCTCAGGAAATCTTGCAGAAGAGGGGCAGCAAGATTGTAAGAGTCTAGAGATGGGGAAGACCAACAATATGCAAGGTACTCCACACAAATCAGGGCTGCAGTAACCAGGATATAGCCACAATGTGATTGGACCTTGCCAGACCTGCACGATGGCTGACATGTCAACAAACCCCCAAACTCTAGCATGGATCACAGTGGAGAAGGATTCAGGTATTAGGATCCTTAGAGGCAAGGGGTTAAACAGTCATAATAGAGCTTGCATACTAGCGGGCAGCCCAAGAAGGGGCCCTATTCTATGCCATGGAGTCCTGAACCCTCATTAGTGTAGAAGACTCAGTGGGAGGTTCTGAGTCCATATAAATGGTTGCTCTTGGGGAAGGGAGGAGGAAGCAGGAGGCACCAGGAAAAGGGGAAGGAGGGAGGAGAAGCAGGGGAGAGTGCAATGGGAGATCACGGGGGAGGAAAAGGGGGAGAAAGAGGAAGGGGGCATACCCATTGAGCTTGTATGATTAGGCAAAAAATTGTGCAATTAAATAAAAAAATCAAAACAAAATATCGGTGAACTGATCACAGAGGAAATTTCATAATAATAGCTTTCTTTGTTTAAAAAAAGAAAAGTAAATTCTGGAAATCAAGATCAATAATTTGAGAGAGCTACATCTAATTCATTAACCTACATAAGATCATGAGAGAGAGGTTATATTTTGTGTCTTTATAGTCTTTTCAAATTCACTTTACATAGACATATACATACACACAAGTATTTTCTATACATATGACAAACAATCACATAGTCATTTCATAGAGGTTCTCCATGTCTCAGTTAGCCTGCAGTATTTTTATGTTGTTTGACCTCTTAGGAGAGTCACTTAAAATTCCTGTCTTGTCAAAAGGTGTCCAATTGTGCAATAGAGACAATGGTATTTATAGGGACAATCAACTGCTCACTGATTGGTTTTGAGAACTACTACTCAGGGTGAGAGTTCATGTTCAGCATTATAACGCTTGTCTAAAACCTTGACTGAGTAAGTGATATGCCCTAGGTAGAAGTACACTAATGTTTAACTGAATGGATGTGGGGGTCACATTGCCTCCTAAATATGTTTAGATTGAGGCTGCATAAATAGCTTAAAGGTTAAAACTCTCTCTCGCAAGCAGAAGATCCAGTAAGTCCTGAGTTTGGATCCTAGGTCCCAGGTAAAAATGCTAGGTAGAAATGATGGTCAGCATCACTGGCCCTACAGTGTAAAGCCTACAGTGTAAAGCCTGGGAAATCCTAGAGCAAAGAAAGCAGGAGGTACAAGCAAGCTGGAATGATTCACAAAGTCCCCTCTATAGGGACACACAGTACCCTCTTATCACACACACACACACACACACACACACACACACACACACACACACACAAAATAAATAAATTAAATATTAAATGTGTTTAGGTAAATGCTCATAATATCCATAAACAAAAGCTACTTGAAGAATTTACTTAGGAAAACCTCCTTGGTTTACAGTGAATGGCTGTCAACGAAGATGGACAATAAGTGAAGATTGAGTACACAGACCAAAATGAAACATTTATATCATCCCTGTAAGACTCAGGAAACGCCCCAGGCTGCCCGAATGGACCCAGCTCCTCCCACCATCCAGCTGGAGCCACGCGCGCAGGGCCTGGGAGGAGGAGAGGGCACCCCCTCTGCGCCCGGCCCCGCCATCAGGTGCCCTGGGTTTAAATAGCGCCCTGCCACACCCCATCTCCCCTTCCCCTCCACTCCACCGCCCAGGACACACACACGGTCCAGCCTGGCCTCTCCACTCCACGACCCAGGTAAACTCGGTACCTGCCCACCCCAGAGCCCAAGGCCGCCCGCCAGAGCCGCGCGAAGGGCCTGGGAGGAGGAGAGGGCACCCCCTCTGCACCCGGGCCGAGCCCTCAGGTCCCCTGGGTTTAAATAGCGCCCCGCCGAAGCCCCATCCTCCCATCCCCTCCACTCCACCGGCCTCACCTCCCCTCAATCTAAGTAAACTCAGTCCCCGCCCACTCCCAGAGCCCCAAGCCAAATAATTCAGTTTAGTGAAAAAGGCACAGAAATTAAAAGAAGATCTTAAGAGTTAAAACGACAATGCCAAAGTCAAAGTGCAAATCTCCCACTGAAGGAATTAATCCCATAATGTTAGACTCCAAAAAGAACAAACACATGGAAAATGGCCAAGAAAGCCTGACCCAGGATAACGACCTTCAAAATATGATCATTACCATGTTCAATACTATGAAAGAGGAAATCCGGGAGGAATTAAAAAATCGAATCAATCGCTTCGAGGAGGAACACAACAGACACACATGGAGGAGTTGAAAAAAACAGTGCAAGAATCAAAACCTGGCATGAGCAGTTAAACAGACTCAAGCAGAGTTTAAAAACTGAGCTAAAAGACAAGTTATCTTCAACCCAGACCTCCACAGAGAGTCTTATCAGCAGAACTAATGAAGCAGAAACACGAATTTCAGATCTTGAAGATAAAGTGGGAGTATTAACCAGATCAATGGAAGAGATTGTTAAAGCCAAAAAGATACTTGAGAAAAATCCACGAGACATGGCACCCTGAAGAAGCCCACATGGATATTCATGGAATACCAGAGCAAGAATCTCAAAAATACCACCCCTGAGGAATTTTTCAAACGATCATCAAGGAAAACTTTCCTCATCTAAAAAAAGGAGGCCCATCCATATATACAGAGATTCCACACCCCAACAGATATGACCAAAACAGAGGTCGCCACCACAATAATAGTCAAACACTCCACTCAAGATAAAGAACGGGTGCTGAGACTTCAAGGGAGAAAAAAACGTCACTTTTAAAGTAAACCTATAAAATACAAATGACTTCTCAATGGAAACACTAAAGCAAGAAGACTTGGAGAGACATACTTCAAGTATTGAATGAGCAAAAATGTCAACCTAGGCTGATTTACCCTGCAAAACTACCAGTCATGACTGAGGGAGAAAGACCAACCTTCCAGCACAAAGACAACTTGAAGGGATACATGTCCACCAAACCAGGCCTTCAAAAAATGCTAGAAATGATACTCAAGCGTGAAGAAAAAACAGGCATATCCGGAGGACAGAAGGCAAATATAACACCATTAAAAGCGAAGCAATATACTTATAAAAACTACTAACAACAATAATGTCTGGAATCAAAAATAGTTTCACCATTATACACAAATGTTAATGGAATTAACTCACCGATCAATAATACAGATTCAAATTTGGATTAAAAACCAAAATCCATCAATCTGCTGCCTCGGAAACCCATCTCACCACAAAAGATAGGCATGCCTAAAAATGAAAGGCTGGTAAATAATTCTACAAGCTAATGGACAGAAACAGGCAGGGGTAGCCATTATGATATCAGACAAAGTGGACTTCAAACCAAAGAAAATTATAAGAGACACGGATGGATACTACATTTTAGTCACAGGTACAATTCACCAGGAAAACTACCAATCCTGAACATATATGCACCCAATATGGGCCACTCCACATTCATTAAGAAAACCCTACAGCGTTAAAGCAGAATCAACCCCCAAATGATAATTCTTGGGGACTTCAACCTCTCTCTCAACATGGGATAGATCAACAGGTCAAAAGCTTAGCAGAGACACTTTGGACCTTAATCAAACCCTGAAAGAAATGGACCTTACAGATTCTACGAAATTTCACCCACACACCAAAGAATACACATTTTTCTCAGCAGCACACGGAACTTTCTCCAAAATAGATCAATATTGGGCCACAAAACGAATCTACACATGTACAAAAAGTTGAAATTCAGCCTGTGCCCTGGCACCACCATGGCCTAAGCTGGACATCCACAACACAACAAACAAGAGAAAATACACTAACTCCTGGAAAGTTAACATATGATGCGAATGAGAACTGGATTCAGGAAGAAATTAAAAGGAATTCAAGATTTCCTGAAAGTGAATGATATGAAAATACAACTTACCAAAATCTCTGGGACACATGAACTGTTCTAAGAGGTAGTTCAAGCTCTTAATGCCTACATCAAAAAAATGGAAACATCAGAATAAATAACAATGCAGCTTAAAGCTTAGAGAAACTAGAGCAATCTGATCCCAAAGTAGTAGAAGAGAGGAGATTAGCAAAATAAGGGAGAAATATCTGAAATTGAGATTAAGAAAATGATAGAAAAAAATCTACCCAGTCAAAGCTGGTTCTTTGAAAAATCAACAAGATTGATCACCCCTAGCTAAATTAACCAAAAGCAAGAGAGAGAAAACCCAAATTAACAAAATTAGAAATGAACATGGAGTTATCACTACTGATACCCACGAAATCCAGAGAATTATGACATCGTATTTCAAAAATATACTCTGTGAAGTTTGATAACACAAAGAGATGGATGAATTTCTAAGTAAACACAACTAATAATTGAATCAGGAAGTTGTGAATTTTTAAATCTCCTATAACATATAAGAAAATTGAAGAGAATCTCAAATCTTCCCACCAAAAAATTTCCTGGACCAATGAATTCAGCACAGAGTTCTATCAGACACTTAAGGAGTTAAGAAACACGAATACTCCTAAACTGTTCCATCAATAGCAAAGGAAGAACACTACCAAATTCTTTCTATGAAGCCAATATCATTTTAATTCCCAAAATCTAATAAAGATTCATTTAAAAAAGAATACCATAGGCTGATCTCTCTGATGAACACAGACACAAGATTCTCCAACAAAGTCTTAGCAAATCGATTCAAAAACAATATTAAAAAGATCATTCACGGGGACCAAGTAGGCTTCATCCCCCAGCACACAAGGTAGTTTCAACATACGCAAATCATAAATGTAATTCATCATGTAAACCAGTCCAAAGTCCAGACCCATGATACTCTCGATAGATGCAGAAAAAGCTTTTGACAAGATCCAACAGCCCTTTATGATCAAACGCTAGAGACAGTGGGAATGGAAGGAACCTTTTATCAATATATAAAAGCTGTATCAACAAGCCCACAGCAAGGATTATGCTCAATGGGGAACATTGGAAGCTTCCCAATTTGATCAGGACTAGACAAGCTGTCCACTCTCACCACTTCTATTCAATATTGTACTTGAGTCTTAGCTGAAGCCATAAGAAAACAAAGGGACATAAGAGGGATTTAAATCGGCAAGGAAGAAATCAAGCTTCATTATTTGCATATGACATGATC
>JALPQD010000582.1:947366-1065870 GCA_023101885.1 Typhlomys cinereus
GGCACGCACTGCACTCGCGATTCCGACTGTCCCGCAGTCTCTCCCGCGTGCTCTTGCTCGCAGAGAAAGGGGCCTTGGGATTCAGCAGTCTGTGAAGCCTGGGCTCTCGGGACAGGGGACGCCGCGATGTGCCTCTCTCGGGGGTCTTCCTGCAAGTGCCTGTGGGCGGAGCCCTCACTCCCTTGGCGGAAGCCCCTGCAGGCCCCACCCTGGCGGGATTCCCCAGCTCCGTGGTGAGATTAGGGGCAGGGCACACCTGAACACGCACTCAGCGCTCGGTCAGTTCTTTTCTCTTCATCTTCTGGCCTGCACGATCCCAGAACACGACAGGCTCAGCTCCCGGACACAGTGTCTATCTCACATCCTAGGTCAGTCGGAGGATGTGAGATACAAACGAAAATAAATAAAATAAGAGAAAATAAAAATAAAGAAGTCCAGGAGCTAGTTGTCATCTGAACTTCTGGGGTGCCTTGACCACACAGGTTGAGCAAGTTGCAATGGAAGGCTGAGACCTCGCCCACTCTGGTCGTCTGGACATGTTGTTCCGAATCAAAGAATTTTCCTGACCTATTGCATAAAGTGATTTGCATGGCGTACATTTGTGTATTTTGCGTATGATTATTTTTACACAGTAGGTGTGTAAGTGAGTAACGTGATGCTTTTGGAAAACCTTTTTCTTTACATAGGTATTTATTTCTTTGGCATGCCACTCTGGAGCTCTGAGGGTGACCTCTGGAATCAGCCTGCAGGATTGCTCTACCTCCTTTTTGGCTTTTCTCTGATGTTTCTCGAGCTTGCCTTCCAGGAAGGTTAGCTGCCATTTCCAACAAGCATTTGAAGAATATTCTGGCACCCGATCTCAGGTCCTTCTGCTTGGGAGGCAGACACTTAACCCCTGAGCCATCTGACCCTTCCCCTAATTTCTTTTCTAGGAGAATTTTACAAGGACTGCATTCCTTATTGCTACACTCCAAACACACACACACACACACACACACACACACACACACACACACACGTAGTCACAAACGCAAGCACAGGCATACATACTAGAGAGGGAGGGGAGGGAGGGAAAGAGAGAGGGAGAGACAGAGAGAGAGAGAGAGAGAGAGAGAGAGAAGAGAGCATATTTTTGACCTGTTGAGAGCTACCATTTCCAGTACAGGACTTGATAAGAGACAGAATAACTCCTCTGCCTCTGCCCATATGGAAGCAATTGCATCGGTTCGTTTTCCTCTATGTGAACTGATGAAGCCCCCAGCCCTTTCTCCAACTGGACTATTTTCATCTAGACTTTGAAAACTACAATTGAAACACTGCTTTCAAGGTTTCTTTTTTGGGAATCACTTCCTTCTTCCCCCTTGAAAACCGATTTCTTAAAAATATCTGTTGGACTGCTTGATAACAGTTCTGTGTAGACCCGACTTCAACTTTTTCGAGTACTGAATTGCGATGGATTTCCAAGCAATTTCCCCTCTTTCTGAGTCGAAAGAATGATAGGAAGGGGAGGGAGAGTTGGCAACATCTTCCACCTGTAGGAATTTCTTACTTTCCCTCTCTATGGATTCTGTAGATCCAGAGGATTGCTGTATTGCAGTCAGGAGAGAGTAGTTTACTCAACCTCCTTTTCCCTTCCTAGTGTAGAACAATATTATTCCCATTTTGAACTTTGGTCACTGTACAGCTTGTAAGGCAGACACTCGGACTTAGAACCGCCTCATGGAAGGAAGGAAGAGGGTTGTGAGGACGATGCACATCCACTTCTTTTTCTTTGGAAGTTGTCAAGTGTCGGGGATTTGATCCTCTAAGACGATCTCTGTCTTAGGGTTCCGCACAGCGGGCAGTGATATCACTCATCTTTCTGCCGGTGCACACGAGTCCAAGATGTCCTAGTTCCTTCCCTGGGCGAGTTTCCTAAGGAGCGAGCTCATTTTTGGAGTGTTTGAAGGCTTTCGGCTGAAACCGTCCCCCTGGTGCTGAGGAGGTAACAGGATATCCGCACCGTGTGGGTTGACTCCGAAGTGGAAGGGTTCCAGACTTTGCCAGCGGCAGCACGAGGATGGCACGAGAGCGGGGACTGCCTTTTCCCAGGAAGCCCTGGACTTGGTTGGGGAAGAGCAGCGCGCCGCAGCGGGGCCGCTTGGCATCCGCCAGGGCCTCTGCGGGAGGGAGGCTCAGTGCTGCAGAGAGGTCTGTCGATCAGTGGGTGGATGGGTGAGTGAGTGAGTGAGTGAGTGAGTGAGTGAGTGAGTGAGTGCAGGGCGACCTTCGGTCCGGGCTGCAGGCGGGCGGAATCAGCAGGCGGCGGCTTTCCCAGGAGACCTGCGCAGAGCGTGGCATTTCTTCTTTGGGAACCGAAGAGGCGGGCGGCGGCTGCGAGGTAGAGCGGGCGCAATTGGACTGACGGGTCGCCAGGGGCTCAAGTCTGCTCCCCGGGACTTGAGAGCCCCTGTGTGGAATGCTGGCGCGGCGCGCGCAGCGTCCTTAGCAACCGGGCTGAGGTTCGGGGAGCGCCTGAGTGAGTGAGCACCAGTACGTCCCTTTCTTTGCCAGGGGGCGGGGGAAGGGGTGGGGACCGTGGAGTTCGGGTTCGTCTCCCCGCACCGTTGCGCCAGAGATCCAGAGCAGGCCCCGCGGACCGCCTCAGCAGGCTGGGAGTGGGGGGCTCGGGAGAAGGATGAGTCTGCCCCGCAACTCCCACCAAGCAGCTGATGGCAGAGAGGTGGCTTTGGGCTGGGCCCAGGAAAGCCGCGGAGAAACCCTTGGAAATTCTGCGGGACTCAATTGTCCCTGTCGCAGCCCCGCGAGGCTTGGGACCTGGAGTTTAGTGTGTGTGAGAAGGGAGAGGCGGAAGAAGTCGACTTGGAGGCTCCACCTGGAGCAGAAAGTCCACTTGAGCACGGAGGAGAGCCAGGGACAGAGAGCAGAGCGGTACCGGCTCCTTGTTCCTTGGCGCTCCCAAGTATGTCTGGATGCATCCATGCCGTCCACATGGCGTCCTTGGGATCCAGTGAGTCCTGGTTCTTCAGGGTTCTGATTTTCGCACACATTGTGGGAAGCACGGTTCCCTTTGGCCAGGCTCGCCGCTTCCCTCCCTGAGAAGAGCCTGGCCTGGGTTTGCATGGATGACTGGGAAGGAGAAGGGGCTCAGAACCAGTCCAGGTCCGAGGATTCCCCGGAGGAAGAGAGGCGAGGCACCCCTCTTGCTTCAGCTGGGCTGCTGGAGCCCGAAGAGTCGCTTCCCGGGTCCTCTTGCCCAGGGGCCATGCGATTTTCTGCGCAGGAGCCAGAGGGGCTGAGGCAGAAGGCCCCTTGCGGGGAAGGAGGGACCCGAGCTTCCTCCTTCCCCCAGGACCCCTTGCCTGCAGAGGAGGGCCCATCCTCCCGCGCAGGTGGGGCTCCGCAGGTGAGGAAGCGGCCTGCCAGGGCGGCCCACACCTTTCCCTTGCCCATGGCGGCCTGCGCGTCTCTGTAGGAAGCATATTCCTCGGGCGACAGGCTCTTGAGCCAGCGGTCCAGGCTCAGCCTGTAGCGCGCGCGCAGCTCCTCCGCCTGCCTCTCGTGAAGCTGCTTCAGGCTCCGCGGGAGTCGCTGCCAGCGTCTGCCGATCTCCACCCTGCGCTCCCTCGGGGGCAGATGCCTCAGCTCCTCGCTGGCCCAGCAATCTCGGTGAAACTTGTGGTATCCATTCATGGGGGGTTTCTCGGGTTCTCCCCGCAGCCGCAGCGTTCCCCCGTGGAGCTGGAGGGGTGTCCCGGAGAGGCTGGTCGGTGCGGGGGCCTGGAGGGCTGTCACCTTTCCCGGGGGCGGCTCCTGGGAGCCTTGGGCTGGGCGACGCGCGGGCACCAGGGATGTCTTGGAATGCCGGGCCGGGTCAGGGTGGTCTTCCTTGAATCGAGCCAGTTTCTCCTCGTAGAGCTCTTTCTCCTCGTGGAAGGCGCGCACGTACTGCTGCCTCACGTGCTCTGGGAGCTGCTTGTACTTCTCGCTCAGCAGTCTGCTGAGCTGCGGGTTGTTGAGGTCAGGGTACAGCCGAGAGTACTGGGCCCTCTGCTCCCTGTAGAAGCGCAGGTAGGCGGTCAGGGGCCTTTTGGGGAAGTCGGGGTGCTTCTTGGGCGCCTGAGCCTTGGGGAGGCGTTGCGCGCGGCGCTTGGCTTCCCGCACCAGCGCCGACAGGGTGCGCGACTTCCTCAGCTTGCGCGAAATCTCCAGCCACCTCAGTCTGCACATGTCCCCCGAGAACTTTCCAAAAGCTACTCTGTCCCAGTCCAGCTCGGCCTGGGTCTTCTTGAATCCTCGCCGATCGTCGGCTGCCACATTGTTCTCTATGGCTTCCAGGAGCCGCAGGGTGTCTCTCGGAGACCAGCACCCTTGCGTGGGAAGCGAGGCCATGTCCACTCAGGTCTCTCGCTCAGGCAGAGGCCCCAACAGCAGCTGGCCTCTTCACACACGCAGTCTCACGCACTCACGCACCTGGCACCGGGTGGGCACTTGCTAGGCTCGCTTGCTGGGGCGGACCTCAAGGAAGAAACACAAGGCTGAGTGCACGCACTGCACTCGCGATTCCGACTGTCCCGCAGTCTCTCCCGCGTGCTCTTGCTCGCAGAGAAAGGGGCCTTGGGATTCAGCAGTCTGTGAAGCCTGGGCTCTCGGGACAGGGGACGCCGCGATGTGCCTCTCTCGGGGGTCTTCCTGCAAGTGCCTGTGGGCGGAGCCCTCACTCCCTTGGCGGAAGCCCCTGCAGGCCCCACCCTGGCGGGATTCCCCAGCTCCGTGGTGCGATTAGGGGCAGGGCACACCTGAACACGCACTCAGCGCTCGGTCAGTTCTTTTCTCTTCTCTTCTCTTCTGCCTGGCACGATCCCAGAACACGACAGGCTCAGCTCCCGGACACAGTGTCTATCTCACATCCTAGGTCAGTCGGAGGATGTGAGATACAAAACGAAAATAAATAAAATAAGAGAAAATAAAAATAAAGAAGTCCAGGAGCTAGTTGACATCTGAACTTCTGGGGTGCCTTGACCACACAGGTTGAGCAAGTTGCAATGGAAGGCTGAGACCTCGCCCACTCTGGTCGTCTGGACATGTTGTTCCGAATCAAAGAATTTTCCTGACCTATTCCATAAAGTGATTTGCATGGCGTACATTTGTGTATTTTGCGTATGATTATCTTTTACACAGTAGGTGTGTAAGTGAGTAACGTGATGCTTTTGGAAAACCTTTTTCTTTACATAGGTATTTATTTCTTTGGCATGCCACTCTGGAGCTCTGAGGGTGACCTCTGGAATCAGCCTGCAGGATTGCTCTACCTCCTTTTTGGCTTTTCTCTGATGTTTCTCGAGCTTGCCTTCCAGGAAGGTTAGCTGCCATTTCCAACAAGCATTTGAAGAATATTCTGGCACCCGATCTCAGGTCCTTCTGCTTGGGAGGCAGACACTTAACCCCTGAGCCATCTGACCCTTCCCCTAATTTCTTTTCTAGGAGAATTTTACAAGGACTGCATTCCTTATTGCTACACTCCAAACACACACACACACACACACACACACACACACACACACACACACACACACGTAGTCACAAACGCAAGCACAGGCATACATACTTAAAGAGGGAGGGGAGGGAGGGAGAGAGAGAGAGAAAGAGAGCATATTTTTTTGACCTGTTGAGAGCTACCATTTCCAGTACAGGACTTGATAAGAGACAGAATAACTCCTCTGCCTCTGCCCATATGGAAGCAACTGCATCGGTTCGCTTTCCTCTATGTGAACTGATGAAGCCCCCAGCCCTTTCTCCAACTGGACTATTTTCATCTAGACTTTGAAAACTACAATTGAACCACTGCTTTCAAGGTTTCTCTTTTGGGAATCACTTCCTTCTTCCCCCTTGAAAACCGATTTCGTAAAAATATCTGTTGGACTGCTTGATAACAGTTCTGTGTAGACCCGGCTTCAACTTTTTCGAGTACTGAATTGCGATGGATTTCCAAGCAATTTCCCCTCTTTCTGAGTCGAAAGAATGATAGGAAGGGGAGGGAGAGTTGGCAACATCTTCCACCTGTAGGTGGGCAGAGGCAGAGGAGTTATTCTGTCACTTATCAAGTCCTGTACTGGAAATGGTAGCTCTCAACAGGTCAAAAAAATATGCTCTCTTTCTCTCTCTCTCTCCCTCCCTCCCCTCCCTCTTTAAGTATGTATGCCTGTGCTTGCGTTTGTGACTACGTGTGTGTGTGTGTGTGTGTGTGTGTGTGTGTGTGTGTTTGGAGTGTAGGAATAAGGAATGCAGTCCTTGTAAAATTCTCCTAGAAAAGAAATTAGGGGAAGGGTCAGATGGCTCAGGGGTTAAGTGTCTGCCTCCCAAGCAGAAGGACCTGAGATCGGGTGCCAGAATATTCTTCAAATGCTTGTTGGAAATGGCAGCTAACCTTCCTGGAAGGCAAGCTCGAAAACATCAGAGAAAAGCCAAAAAGGATGTAGAGCAATCCTGCAGGCTGATTCCAGAGGTCACCCTCAGAGCTCCAGAGGTCAAGGATTAAAAAATTCCCATGAAATCGCTGTCTTCCAATCAAATCTTCCATCGCTCACACGTATAATTTCAGCACTCGGGGAGGTGAGCCAGGATTACTATGAATTTGAACTGAAGCCAGCCTGGCCTCTGGAGACCCTGTCTCAGAAAATTGGCCAAACACATCACTACGTGGGCGAGTGTTAAAATGTAACTGTATTTATTTATCTATTTACGTATCTATCGATTTATGTATCCATCTATTTACGTATCTATCTATCTATCTATCTATCTATCTATCTATCAATCAATCAATTTATCTACTCATTTATTCCTCGCACGCTCTTATTTCACTACAGTAAGGATGAGAACACCACCTTCCCCACAACAGGAACCAGTAAAATTTATCCCCAAAGTCATTCGGCACAAAACCAAAACGGGTCTGTTTCAGAATT
This sequence comes from Typhlomys cinereus, assembly GCA_023101885.1. Classification (NCBI taxonomy): domain Eukaryota; kingdom Metazoa; phylum Chordata; class Mammalia; order Rodentia; family Platacanthomyidae; genus Typhlomys; species Typhlomys cinereus. Next base: position 954,326 of record JALPQD010000582.1, read on the forward strand.
TGAGAACCCAAGAAAAAAAGGGGAAAAACCTTTCCTAAGTTTTAAGTCCTATTTGAAAAGAGAAAACCCCAAATCCCGTCATTGGCTGCACAGTCCAGCCGCCCCCCTCCCACTGGAGATGCCGGTGGCGACCGACGCCTGGGTTCTGCTGCACACGTGGATTTGCTGGCTGTTTAGCTGGTGTCCATGCTTTCACGGTAGGCATCCAGCTGTGCATCCAGCTCCTCCGCCGAGAGCTGCTGTTTGGAATTGGCGCCGGTGCCTCGGCCTCTTCCCCGCCGCTGCCAGCTGCCTCGGCGAGTCCCTCTGGGAGCACCGCCACCACTGCCAAATGCTCCCGAGCCGCCTCTGCTTCCGCTTTGTGTGGGTCTCCGCTGTGCGTCGATCTGTGACATCACGAGCTGGATGTTCATAGGGCGGCCACGCAGAGGGATCCCGTTGTATTGCCTCATGGGCTCCAGGGCGTCTGCCTTCAGCTCAAAGTGCAGGAATGCCGTCCCTAAGCTTTGCACACACCGATCGTAGTGCATGGCTGCCTCCCTGAGCGTTCCGAATTCAGCGAAGACTTCCTGAACGTCGGCGCCCGACAGCCCGAAGTGCAGGTTGGACAGCAGAAGTCTGCCGCCGGTCTCCAGGCCGGCTCCGCCCCCGAAGCCGCTGCCGAAGAGGTCGTGCTGCCACTTGTCGGGCAGCCGCTTCGGCCCGCTGTAGGGCGCCGGCCGATTCCTGCCGCCGCCCGCGACGCCGCGGGCGAGGGCCGGCCGGTTCCGCATGGGCCCGCTGCCGCGGCCGCCCTGCCAAGCGGCCCTGCCGCGTCCCCGGCCCGCGCCGCGGCCGCCGCGCTGGCTCCGGTTCAGCTTGATGATGTCGTCCAGAGACATATCCATCTTGGAGGCCATGGCGGGCGCGCGATCGGGGTCTCGGCTCTCCAAGGTAATTTGATAAAACTTTCGGAATATCCCCGTGTTCCCCTAGCCTCTCCTTCCTTTGCCAATCGTGTTTATAACTTCAGAGGAAGAAGACACAACAAAAGGAAGTTTCCGTGAAGAGGAACACGAGGCTTACAGAGTCGCGAAAGACACACGTTCTACGATCTCTCAACTCGGGGTCAAGAAATGTCAAGGATTAATAGATTCCCACGAGATCGCTGTCTTCCAAGCAAATCTTCCACCGCTCACGCTTCCGAATTCAGCACTCAGGGAGGTGAGGCAGGATTGGATTCGTGCTTGGGTCACGTGTGTGGAAAAGGAGGTCCTACCCCCAACGCTCCAGAAAGATCTCTGCTGAGCTAAGAAATTTCAAAGATCCAGGAAAGCCCAAACTACAGAGAAAGACCCTCTTCGATCTATCTCCCCGAAGGGAAGAAGCCAAGAAAGTTTTCCTGATGCCTCTACCCGTGTGCACAGGAGGACGACTTTCCAGTACCTGGATGAGTTCTGCCGGGTGCTCTGGCCTCCTAGCTCCTAGCGATCCAGGCCGCAGTCTGACGCTGCACTGCACTGGATGTCGCCTGAAACTTCTCTCACACCTCTGTCTCCCGGGGTCTCCCCCTTGGCAACTTCCACTCTCGAATCCGATCGGAGTCTGGATTAATCCGCCTCCTCCCATTATGCTATCATCCCCACACCTGATTGACCGCACCTACTCACCATCCTGCTAAACGATATTGGAATGTAGCTTTGTTCCGGGTGACTGACTGAGGCTTGAACAATGAAGAGAAGATGTCATGTGGAAAGCAAGGACTTGCTCACACATTGACTGACACCATTTTGCTAATCTTATGGAGAACTCTCCTTGTGATTTACGTGTCACAAGAGCGGGCCTGCCTCTCTGTGGTAGACATTCCGTGACTCAAGTGTTGGAACCATTGTGGATTCGGTATCAACTGTGAAAAGGTTGAGAGACTATTCCTGTGTTCCTGAGGCCTCTCCTTCCTTTGCCAATCGTTTTTATAACTTCAGAGAAAGAGGACAGTAAAAAAGGAAGTTTCCGTGAAAATGAACATGAGGCTTACCGAGTCATGACGAACACAGTTTCTATGATCCCTCTACTCGAGGTCAACAAAGGTCGAAGATTAAAAAATTCCCATGAAATAGCTGTCTTCCAATCCAATCTTCCATCGCTCACACGTATAATTTCAGCACTAGGGGAGGTGAGCCAGGATTACTATGAATTTGAACCGAAGCCAGCCTGGACTCTGGAGACCCTGTCTCAGAAAATTAGCCAAACACATCACTACGTGGGCGAGTGTTAAAATGTAACTTTATTTATTTATCTATTTACGTATCTATCGATTTATGTTTCCATCTATTTACGTATCTATCTATCTCTCTATCTATCTCTCTATCTATCTATCTATCAATCAATCAATTTATCTACTCATTTATTCTACGTATGCTCTTATTTCACTACAGTGACGATGAGAATACCTCCTTCCCCACAACAGGAACCAGTAAAATTTCTCCCCAAAGTAATTCGGTACAAAACCAAAACGGGTCTGTTTCAGAATTTAGGAACCCAAGAATAAAAGGGGAAAACCTTTCCTAAGTTTTTAAGTCCTATTTGAAAAGAGAAAATCCCAAATTCCGTCATTGGCTGCATAGTCCAGTCGCCCCCCCCCCACTGGAGATGCTGGTGGCGACCAACTCCTGGGTTCTGCTGCACACGTGGATTTGCTGGCTGTTCAGCTGGTGTCCATTCTTTCACGGTAGGCATCCAGCAGTGCATCCAGCTCCTCCGCCGAGAGCTGCTGTTTGGAATTGGCGCCAGTGCCTCGGCCTCTTCCGTGCCTGCCAGCTGCCTCGGCGAGTCCCTCTGGGAGCACCGCCACCACTGCCAAATGCTCCCGAGCCGCCTCTGCTTCCGCTTTGTGTGGGTCTCCGCTGTGCGTCGATCTGTGACATCACGAGCTGGATGTTCATAGGGCGGCCACGCAGAGGGATCCCGTTGTATTGCCTCATGGGCTCCAGGGCGTCTGCCTTCAGCTCAAAGTGCAGGAATGCCGTCCCTAAGCTTTGCACACACCGATCGTAGTGCATGGCTGCCTCCCTGAGCGTTCCGAATTCAGCGAAGACTTCCTGAACGTCGGCGCCCGACAGCCCGAAGTGCAGGTTGGACAGCAGAAGTCTGCCGCCGTTCTCCAGGCCGGCTCCGCCCCCGAAGCCGCTGCCGAAGAGGTCGTGCTGCCACTTGTCGGGCAGCCGCTTCGGCCCGCTGTAGGGCGCCGGCCTATTCCTGCCGCCGCCCGCGACGCCACGGGCGAGGGCCGGCCGGTTCCGCATGGGCCCGCCGCCGCGGCCGCCCTGCCAAGCGGCCCTGCTGCGTCCCCGGCCCGCGCCGCGGCCGCCGCGCTGGCTCCGGTTCAGCTTGATGATGTCGTCCAGAGACATATCCATCTTGGAGGCCATGGCGGGCGCGCGATCGTGGTCTCGGCTCTCAAATGTAATTTGAGAAAAACTTTCGGAATATGCCCGTGTTCCCCTAGCCTCTCCTTCCTTTGCCAATCGTGTTTATAACTTCAGAGAAAGAAGACAGAACAAAAGGAAGTTTCCGTGAAGAGGAACACGAGGCTTACAGAGTCGCGAAAGACACACATTCTACGATCTCTCAACTCGGGGTCAAGGAATGTCAAGGATTAATAGATTCCCATGAGATCGCTGTCTTCAAAGCAAATCTTCCACCGCTCACGCTTACGAATTCAGCACTCAGGGAGGTGAGGAAGGATTGGATACGTGCTTGGGTCACGTGTGTGGAAATGGATGTTTTACCCCCAACGCTCCAGAAAGATCTCTGCTGAGCTAAGAAATTTCAAAGATCCAGGAAAGCCCAAACTACAGAGAAAGACCCTCTTCGATCTATCTCCCTGAAGGGAAGAAGCAAAGAAAGTTTTCCTGATGCCTCTACCCGTGTGCACAGGAGGACGACTTTCCAGTACCTGGATGAGTTCTGCCGGGTGCTCTGGCCTCCTAGCTCCTAGCGATCCAGGCCGCAGTCTGAGGCTGCACTGCACTGGATGGCGCCTGAAGCTTCTCTCACACCTCTGTCTTCCGGTGTCTCCCCCTTGGCAACTTCCACTCTCCAATCAGATGGGAGTCTGGATAAATCCGCCTCCTCTCATTATCCTATCATCCCCACACTTGATTGACCGCACCTACTCACCATCCCGCTAAACGAGATTGGAATGTAGCTTTGTTCCGGGTGACTGACTGAGGCTTGAAAGATGAAGAGAAGATGTCATGTGGAAAGCAAGGACTTGCTCACACATTGACTGACACCATTTTGCTACTCTTATGAAGAACTTTCCTTGTGATTTATGTGTCACAAGAGCGGGCCTGCCTCTCTGTGGTAGACATTCCGTGTCTCAAGTGTTGAAACCATTGTGGATTCGGTATAAACTGTGAAAAGGTTGAGAGACTATTCCTGTGTTCCTGAAGCCTCTCCTTCCTTTGCCAATCGTGTTTATAACTTCAAAGAAAGAGGACAGTAAAAAAGGCAGTTTCCGTGAAAATGAACACGAGGCTTACAGAGTCATGACGAACACGGTTTCTATGATCCCTCAACTCCGGGTCAAGAAAGGTCAAGGATTAAAAAATTCCCATGAAATCGCTGTCTTCCAATCAAATCTGCCATCGCTCACACGTATAATTTCAGCACTCGGGGAGGTGAGCCAGGATTACTATGAATTTGAACTGAAGCCAGCCTGGCCTCTGGAGACCCTGTCTCAGAAAATTAGCCAAACACATCACTACGTGGGCGAGTGTTAAAATGTAACTTTATTTATTTATCTATTTACGTATCTATCGATTTATGTATCCATCTATTTACATATTTATCTATCTATCTATCTAGCAATCTATCTATCTGTCTGTCTATCTATCTACCTATCTATCCATCTATCAATCAATCAATTCATCTACTCATTTATTCTACGCACGCTCTTATTTCACTACAGTGACGATGAGAATACCACCTTCCCCACAACAGGAACCAGTAAAATTTCTCCCCAAATAATTCGGTACAAAACCAAAACGGGTCTGTTTCAGAATTTGAGAACCCAAGAAAAAAAGGGGGAAAAATTTCCTAAGTTTTTAAGTCCTATTTCAAAAGAGAAAACCCCAAATCCCATCATTGGCTGCACAGTCCAGCTGCCCCCCCACACACTGGAGATGCCGGGGGCGACCGACGCCTGGGTTCTGCTGCACACGTGGATTTGCTGGCTGTTCAGCTGTTGTCCATTCTTTCACGGTAGGCATCCAGCTGTGCATCCAGCTCCTCCGCCGAGAGCTGCTGTTTGGAATTGGCGCCAGTGCCTCGGCCTCTTCCCCGCCGCTGCCAGCTGCCTCGGCGAGTCCCTCTGGGAGCACCGCCACCACTGCCAAATGCTCCCGAGCCGCCTCTGCTTCCGCTTTGTGTGGGTCTCCGCTGTGGGTCGATCTGTGATGTCACGAGCTGGATGTTCATAGGGCGGCCACGCAGAGGCACCCCGTTGTATTGCCTCATGGGCTCCAGGGTGTCTGCCTTATGCTCAAAGTGCAGGAATGCCGTCCCTAAGCTTCGCACACACCGATCATAGTGCACGGCTGCCCCCCTGAGCGTTCCGAATTCAGCGAAGACTTCCTGAACGTCGGCTCCCAACAGCCCGAAGTGCAGGTTTGACAGCAGAAGTCTGCCGCCGGTCTCCAGGCCGGCTCCGCCCCCGAAGCCGCTGCCGAAGAGGTCGTGCTGCCACTTGTCGGGCAGCCGCTTCGGCCCGCTGTAGGGCGCCGGCCGATTCCTGCCGCCGCCCGCGACGCCGCGGGCGAGGGCCGGCCGGTTCCGCATGGGCCCGCCGCCGCGGCCGCCCTGCCAAGCGGCCCTGCTGCGTCCCCGGCCCGCGCCGCGGCCGCCGCGCTGGCTCCGGTTCAGCTTGATGATGTCGTCCAGAGACATTTCGATCTTGGAGGCCATGGCGGGCGCGCGGTCTGGGCCTCGGCTCTCAAATGTAATTTGAGAAAACTTTCGGAATATCCCTGTGTTCCCCTAGCCTCTGCTTCCTTTGCCAATCGTGTTTATAACTTCGGAGAAAAAGACAGAACAAAAGGAAGTTTCCGTGAAGATGAACACGAGGCTTACAGAGTCCCGAAAGTCACACGTTCTACGATCTCTCTACTCGGGGTCAAGAAATGTCAAGGATTAATAGATTCCCATGAAATTGCTGTCTTCCAATCAAATCTTCCACCGCTCACGCTTCCAAATTCAGCACTCAGGGAGGTGAGGCAGGATCGGATACGTGCTTGGGTCACGTGTGTGGAAAAGGAGGTTTTACCCCCAACGCTCCAGAAAGATTTCTGCTGAGCTAAGAAATTTCAAAGATCCAGGAAAGCCCAAACTACAGAGAAAGACCCTCTTCGATCTATCTCCCTGAAGGGAAGAAGCCAAGAAAGTTTTCCGGATGCCTCTACCCGTGTGCACAGGAGGATGACTTTCCAGACCTGGATGAGTTCTGCTGGGTGCTCTGGCCTCCTAGCTCCTAGCGATCCAGGCCGCAGACTGAGGCTGCGGCGCACTGGATGATGCCTGAAGCTCCTTTCGCACCTCTGTCTTCCGGTATCTCCCCCTTGGCAACTTCCACCATCCAATCAGATCGGAGTCTGGATAAATCCGCCTTCTCCCATTATCCTATCATCCCCACACCTGATTGACTGCACCTACTCACCATCCTGCTAAACGAGATTGGAATGTAGCTTTGTTCCAGGTGACTGACTGAGGCTTGAAAGATGAAGAGAAGATATCATGTGGAAAGCAAGGACTTGCTCATACATTGACTGACACCATTTTGCTAATCTTTTGGAGAATTCTCCTTGTGATTTATGTATCACAAGAGTGGGCAATTTCAGGGACACAGGTGTGGACAATTAAGGCTACTTACGACCAGGTGTTTATAATTAGCGACAATGAAGGCTAATTTGGACCAGGTGTTTCTAATTATCAATTTCAGTGACACAGGTTTGATCAATCAAGGCTAATTAGGACCAGGTGTTTCGAATTAGCAATTTTAATGACACAGGTGTGGCCACTCAATGCTAATTAGGACCAGGTGCTTCTAATTAGATATTTCAGTGTCACAGGTGTGGCCAATAAAGGAGAATTAGGATCAGGCATGCCTAAGCAGCCATTTCAGCACAGGTGTGGCCAATCAAGGCTAATTCGGCCCATGTGCTTCAAATTAGCAATTTCAGTGACACAGGTGTGGCCAATCAAAGCAAATTTGGACCAGTTGCTTCTAATTAGCAATTTCTGTAACAGAGGTGTGGCCAATCAAAGCTAATTAGGAACAGGTGCTTCTAAATAGCAATTTCAGTGACACAGGTGTGTCCAATCAAGGGTAATTAGGCCCAGTTGTTTCTAATTTGCAATTTCAGTGACACAGGTATGGAGAATCAAGTCTACTTACGACCAGGTATTTCTAATTAGCCACAATCAAGGGTGATTAGGACCAGGTGTTTTTCATTACCAATTTCAGAGACACAGGTGTGAATAATCAAGTCTAGTTAGGACCAGGTGATTCCAATTAGCAATTTCAGTGACACAGGTATGGACAATCAATGCGAATTAGGACTAGGTGTTACTAATTAGCAATTTCAGTGACACAGGTGTGAACAATCAAGGCTAATTTGGTCCAGGTCCGTCTAATTAGCAATTTCAGTGACACAGGTGTGGCCAAACAAGGCTAATTAGGGCGAAGCGTGCCTAATCAGCAATTTCATTGTCACAGGTGTGGAGAATCAAGGCTAATTAAGGCAGGCGGGCCTCATCAGCAACTTCAGTTGTGCAGGTGTTGCCAATGAAGGTTAATTAGGACCAGGTGCATCTAATTAGCAATTTCAGTGGCACAGGTGTGGACAATAAAGGCTAATTAGGAAAAGGTGCTTCTAATTAGCAATTTCACTGACACAGGTGTGAACAATCAAGGCTTCCTACGACCAGCTGTTTCTAATTAGGTATTTCAGTGACACAGGTGTAGACTATCAAGGATAATTAGGACCAGGTGTATCTAATTAGTGACAATCAAGGCTAATTAGCACCAGGCATTTCTAATCATCAATTTCAGTGGAACACGTGTAGGCAATGAAGGCCAATTAGGACCAGGCGCCCTTCATCAGCAATTTCTGTGGCACCTGTGTGGCCAATGAAGGACAATTAGGACCATGCACGCCTAATCAGCAATTGCAGTGGTACAGGTGTGGTCAAACAAGGCTAATTAGGGTCATGTGTTTCCAAATAGCGAAAATAAAGGCTTATTAGCACCAGGCACGCCTAATCAGCAATTTCAGCGGCACAGGTGTGGCCAACGAAGGCTAATTAGGATCTTGTGTTTCCAATTAGCGAAAATAAAGGCTAATTAGCACCAGGCACGCCTAATCAGCAATTTTAGGGGTAAAGGTGTGGCCAACCAAGGCTAAATGGAATCATGTGTTTCCAATTAGCGAAAATGAAGGCTAATTAGAACCAGGCACCCCTAATCAGCAATTTAAGTGGCACAGGTGTGGCCAATCAAGGCTAATTAAGACCAGGCACGGCTAAAAAGCAATTTCAGTGGCACAGGTGTGGCCAATGAAGGCGAATAAGGAACAGGTGCTTCTAATTAGCAATTTCAGTGACACAGGTGTGGCCAATCAATGCCAGTTAGGATCAGGGTCGCCTAATCAGCCATTTCAGTGACACAGGTGTGGACAATCAAGGGTAATTAGGACCAGGCGTGACTAATCAGCAATTTCAGTGACAGAGGTGTGGCCAATCAAAGCTAATTCGGACCAGGTGCGTCTAATTAGCAATTTAAATGACACAGGTGTGGCCAATCAAGGCTAATTAGGACCAAGTCCGTCTAATTAGCAATTTCAGTGACACGGTTGTGGCCAATCAAGGCTAATTAGGACCAGATGTTTCTAATTATCAATTTAAGTTACACAGGTGTGGACAATCAACGCTAATTAGGACCAGGTGTTTCTAATTAGCAATTTCAGTGACACAGGCGTGGACAATCAAATCTAATTAGGACTAGGTGTTTCTAATTAGGGACAATCAAGGCTAAATAGGACCAGGTGTTTCCAGTTAGGCATTTCAGTGACACAGGTGTGGACAATCAAGGATACTTTTGACCAGGTGTTTCTAATTAGCGACAATCAAGAGTAATTAGGGCCAGGTGTTTCCAATTAGCAATTTCAGTGACACAGTGGCATTTCCCTGAACCCTTTCTCCTGTTCCCCTTAAGCATAGGAACACTACTGTGGCCATCAATCCCTTGCCTCCAAGGATCTTGGTGCTTTTAGCGGATGTTAGACTTTGTGAGGTCAATAGTGTGATGGACATGGCGCAGGGCATGCAAAGTCCTATTATGATTGCTTCAGCCCTATCTAGTGTGGAGACTCTTCAAATCATTGCTCCCCCCATCCTTTTGTTCTTACAATCTTCCCTGATGGCTAAAGAAGTGGAGCATTTTTTAAGATATTTGTTAGCCATTTTAATTTCATCTCTGGTAAAATTTCTTTAAAGTTCCAGGGCCCATTTTTTAATTGGGCCATTGTTTCCTTGGTGTTTAATTTTCTAAGTTCTTTGTGCACTCTGGACAGTAGAGCTCTATCAGACATGTGGTTAGTGAAGATTTTCTCCCATTCTGTGGGTTGCCTTTGAGCTCGTGTGATAATCTTTTTATCTGAACAGAAGCTCTTTAATTTCACAAGATCCCAACTGTTGAGAGTTGGTAGCAGTGACTGTGCCATTGGATGTCTGTTTAGGAAATGTTGGCCTAGCCCAATCAGTTCAAGGGAGTTCCCATCCGTTCAGTTATGATTTTTATAGTCTCTGGCCTGATATCAAGGTCCTTGATCCATTTGGAATTAAGTCTTGTACATGGTGACAAGTACAGGTCCAGCTTTAATCTTTTGCATGTGTGGGTCCAGTTTTGTCAGCACCATTTGTTGAAGATGCTGTTCTTCTTCCATTGGATTCTTTGGGCCCCTTTGTCAAAGATCAAATGGCTGTATTTTTGTGGGCTTATATCTGGGTCCTCAACCCTTATCCATTGATCTGTGTGTCTAATTTGGAGCCAGTACCAGGCTGTTTTTATAACTATGACTTTGTAGTATAGACTAAGGTTCAGTATGGTAATACCTCCAGCAGTGTTTTTGTTACTCAGGATTGTCTTTGCTATCCTGGGTCTTTTGTGCCTCCATATGAATTTTGAGATTAATTGGTCAACTTCTTTAAAGAATTGCTTTGGGATTTTAATTGGTATAGCATTGAATTTGTATATTGCCTTAGGTAGGATGGTCATTTTTACAATGTTGATTCTGCCAATCCAGGAGCATGGGAGGTCTTTCCACCTTCTGATGTCTTCAGCAATTTCTTTCTTTAGGGTTTTAAAGTTTTCATTGTAAAGGTCTTTTACCTCCTTGGTTAGGTTTATACCAAGGTATTTTATTTTTTTTAGGGGCTACAGTAAATGGGATTGTTTCTCTCAAGGCTTTTTCACTTCTTTCATTCTGGGCATATAGGAAGGCCTCTGATTTTTGCACATTTATTTTGTATCCTGCCACCCTGCTGAACTTCTCAATTAGTTCCAGGAGCTTCCTGGTGGAGTTTTTGGGATCCCTCAGGTATAAGATCATGTCATCCGCAAATAGGGATAGCTTGACTTCTTCCTTGCCAATTTGAATCCCTTTTATGTCCCTTTCTTGTCTTATGGCTTCAGCTAACACTTCAAGTACAATATTGAATACAAGTGGTGAGAGTGGACAGCCTTGTCTAGTTCCTGATCGAAGTGGGAATGCTTCCAATTGTTCCCCATTGAGCATAATCCTTGCTGTGGGCTTGTTGTATACAGCTTTTATTATATTGATAAAGGTTCCTTCCATTCCTACTGTCCCTAGCGTTTTGATCATAAAAGGCTGTTGGATCTTGTCAAAGGCTTTTTCTGCATCTATCGAGAGTATCATGTGGTCTTGGACTTTGGACTGGTTTACATGACGAATTACATTTATTGATTTTCGTATGTTGAACCAACCTTGCGTGCTGGGGATGAAGCTTACTTGGTCCCTGTGAATGATCTTTTTGATATGTTTTTGAATCCGATTTGCTAAGACTTTGTTGAGAATCTTTGCGTCTGTGTTCATCAGGGAGATAGGCCTATAGTTTTCTTTTTTAAGTGAATCTTTATTAGGTTTTGGGATGAAGACGATATTAGCTTCATAGAAGGAATTTGGTAGTGTTCCTTCCTTTGCTATTTGATGGAACAGTTTAAGGAGTATTGGTGTTATTGACTCCTTAAATATCTGGTAGAATTATGTGCTGAATCCATCTAGAACCAGATGTTTTTAATTATCAATTTCAGTGACACAGACATGGACAATCAAGGCTAATTAGGATCAGGCGCACCTAATCAGCAATTGCAGTGGAACAGATGTGGACAATCAAGGCTAATTAGTACCAGGCTCACCTAATCAGCAATTTCAGTGGCACAGGTGTGGCCAAAGAAGGCTTATTAGGACTAGGTGCGTCTAATTAGCAATTTGAATGACACATGTGTGGGCAATTAAGGCCAATTCGGACCAGGTGCATCTAAAGTCTTTTTTTTTTAACATTTTATTATTTATTCAATTGTGCGTGTATGTGTGTGTGCATTTGTGTATGTATATGTGTGTGTAGAACCACGGACGAATTTGGGAACCACCATGGACGCCTCCACCTCCTACTTGTTTACTCTGTCCGGGGATTCACAGGCTCCGCCCTACCAGGATCAGAAACGCAGGCCACCCCCGCTACCGCCTGGCATCTATACGTGGGGTCTAGGATCCGAACTCAGGACCTTTAGCCTGCAAAGCGGAGACTTAACCCCTGAGCCACCTCTCCAGCCCCCAGGTGCATCTAAATAGCAATTTCAGTGACACAGGTGTGGACAATCAAGGCTAATTAGGACCAGGTGCTTCTAATTAGTGAAAATAAAGGCTAATTAACACCATGCACGCCTAATCAGCAATTTCAGTGGCACAGGGGTGGCCAATGAAGTGTAATTAAGTCCAGGAGTGCCTAATCAGCTATTTCACTGGCACAGGTGTGGCCAATAAAGGCTAATTAGGAGCAGGTGCGTCTCACTAGCAATTTCAGTGACACAGGTGTGGCCAATCAAGGCTAATTAGAACCAGGTGCTTCTAATTAGCAACTTCAGTAACACAGGTGTGGACAATCAAGGCAAAATAGGACCAAGTGTTTCTAATTAGTAATTTCAGTGACACTGCTGTGGACAATCAATTCTAATTAGGACCAGGTGTTTCTAATTAGCGACAGTCAAGGCTAATTAGGAACAAGTGTTTCCAATTAGCAATTTCAGTGACACAGGTGTGGACAATCAAGGCTGCTTCTAATTAGCTACAATCAAGGCTAATTAGGACCAGATGTTCCTATTTATCAATTTCAGTGACACAGGTGTGGACAATTAAGGCTGATTAGGACCTGGCGCCCCAAATCATCATTTTCAGTGGCACAGGTGTGACTAATCAAGGCTAATTAGGACCAGGCGCACTGAATCAGCAATTTCAGTAGCACGGTGTGGCCAATCAAGGGTAATAAGGAGCAGGTGCTTCTAATTAGCTATTTCAGTGACAGAGATGTGGCCGATCAACGCTAATTAGGACCAGGTGTTTCTAATTAGCAATTTCAGTGACACAGGTGTGGATAATCACGGCTAATTAGGACTAGGTGCTTCTAATTAGCAATTTCAATGACACAGGTGGGGCCATCAAGGCTAATTAGGACCAGGTGTGTCTAATTACCAATTTCAGTGACACAGGTGTGGACAATCAAGGCTAATTAGGACGAGGTGTTTCTGATTATCGACAATCAAGGCTAATTAGCACCAGGCATTTATAATCATCAATTTCATTCGCACTTTGTTGCCAATCCAGGCTAATTAGGACCAAGCACGCTTACTCAGCAATTCCAGTGGTACAGGGGTGGCCAATAAAGGATAATTAGGACCAGGCAGGGCTACTCAGTAATTCCAGTGGGACAGGTGTAGCCAATCAAGGCTAATTAGGACCAGGCGTGCCTTATCACCAATTTCAGTGGCACAGGTGTGGCCAAAAGATGCTAATTAGGACCATGCGCGCCTAATCAGCAATTTCAGTGGCACAGGTGTGGCCAATCAAGGCTAATTAGGACCAGGTGTTTCTAATTAGAGACAATCAAGGCTAATTAGCACCAGGTGTTCCTATTCAGCAATTTCGGTAGCACAGGTGTGGCCAATCAAGGCTAATTAGGACCAGGCACGCCTACTCAGCAATTTCAGTGGCACAGGTGTGGCCAATCAGGCTAATAAGGAGCAGGAGCGCCTAATTAGCTATTTCCGTGGCACAGCTGTGGCCAACCAAGGCTAATTAGGACCAGGCGCGCCTAATCAGCAATTTCAGTGGCAGAGGTGTGGCCAATCAAGGCCAACTAGGACCACGTGTTTCTAATTAGTGAAAACTAAGGCTAATTAGCACCAGGTGTTTCTAATTAGCAATTTCAGAGACACAGGTGTGGCCAATTAAGGCTAATTAGTACCAGGAGTCTCTAATCAGCAATTTCATTGCCACAGGTGTGGCCAACCAAGGCTAATTTGTACCAGGCACGTCTAATCAGCAATTTTAGTGGCACAGGTGTGGGCAAAAAAGGCTAATTAGGACCAGGCGTGCCTAATCAGCAATTTCAGTGGCACAGGGGTGGCCAATGAAGTGTAATTAAGTCCAGGTGCGCCTAATCAGCTATTTCACTGGCACAGGTGTGGCCAATCAAGGCTAATCAGGACCAGGTGATTCTAATTATCAACAATCAAGGCTACTTAGCACCAGGCATTTCTATTCAGCAATTTCAGTGGCACAGGTGTGGCCAATCAAGGCTACTAAAGAACAGGCGCGCCTAATCAGCAATTCCAGTGGCACAGGTGTGGCCAATCCAGGGTAATAAGCACCAGGCATGCCTAATCAGCAGTTTCAGTGAAACAGGTGTGGCCAATCAAGGCCAATAAGGACCACGTGTTTCTAATCAGTGAAAACTAAGGCTAATTATCTCCAGGTGCTTCTATTTACCAATTTCCGAGACACAGATGTGGCCACTTAAGGCTAATTAGTACCAGGAGCTTCTAATCACCAATTTCATTGCCACAGGTGTGCCGATACAAGGCTAATTTGCACTAGGCACGTCTAATCAGCAATTTCAGTGGCACAAGTGTGGCCAATTAAGGCTAATTTGGACCAGACGCGCCTAATCAGCAGTTTCAGTGGCACAGGGGTGGCCAATGAAGTGTAATTACGACCAGGCGCGCCTAATCAGCAATTTTACTGGCACAGGTGTGGCCAATCAAGGCTAATTAGGCCCAGGTGCAGGTGCACGTAATCAGCAATTTCAGTGACACAGGTTTGGCCAAAAAAGACTAATTAGGACCAGGTGTTTCTAATTATCGACAATCAAGGCTGATTAGCACCAGGCATTTCTAATCAGCAATTTCAGTGGCACACGTGTGGCCAATCAAGGCTAATTAGGAGCAGGTGCATCTCACAAGCAATTTCAGTGACACAGGTGAGGCCAATCAAGGCTAATTAGAACCAGGTGTGTCTAATTAGCAACTTCAGTAACACAGGTGTGGACAATCAAGGCAAAATAGGACCAAGTGTTTCTAATTAGTAATTTCAGTGACACCGCTGTGGACAATCAATTCTAATTAGGACCAGGTGTTTCTAATTAGCGACAGTCAAGGCTAATTAGGAACAAGTGTTTCCAATTAGCAATTTCAGTGACACAGGTGTGAAAATTCAAGGCTACTTATGACCAGCTGTTTCTAATTAGTGACAGTCAAGGCTAAATAGGACCAGATGTTTCTAATTAGCAATTTCAGTGACACAGGTGTGGACAATAAAATCTAATTAGGAACAGGTGCTTCTAATTAGCAATTTCAGTGACACAGGTGTGGACAATCAAGGCAAATTAGGACCAGGTGTTTCTAATTAGCAATTTCAGTGACACTAGTGTAGACAATCAATTCTAATTAGGACCAGGAGTGTGTAATTAGCGACACTCAATGCTAATTAGGACCACATTTTTCTGGTTATCAATTTCAGTGGCATAGGTGTGGCAAATCAAGGCTAATTAGGATCATGTGTTTCCAATTAGCGAAATCAAGGCTAATTAGCACCAGGCACCACTAATCAGCAATTTCAGTGGCCAAGGTGTGGCTAATCAAGGCTAATTAGGACCATGCGCACCTAATCATCAATTTCTGTTGCACAGGTGTGGCCAATCAAGTCTAATTAGAACCAGGCGCACCTAATCAGCCATTTCAGTGACACAGGTGTGTCCATTCAAGGCTAATTAGGTACTGGCATGAAAGATCAGCAATTTCCATTTCAAAGGTGTGACCTATCAAGGCTAATTAGGACCTGACGCACCTAATCATCAATTTCTGTTGCACAAGTGTGGCCAATCAAGTTTAATTAGAACCAAGCGCACCTAATCAGCCATTTCAGTGGCACAGGTGTGGCTAATCAAGGCTAATTTGGACCAGGGGCATCTAATTACCACTTTCAGTGACACAGGTGTGGCCAATCAAGGCTAATTAGAACCAGGTGCGTCTAATTAGCAACTTCACTAAAACAGGTGTGGACAATCAAGGCAAAATAGGACCAGGTGTTTCTAATTAGTAATTTCAGTGACACTGATGTGGACAATCAATTCTAATTAGGACCAGGTGTTTCTAATTAGCGACAGTCAAGGCTAATTAGGACCAGGTGTTTCCAATTAGCAATTTCAGTGACACAGGTGTGGACAATCAAGGCTACTTACCACCAGCTGATTCTAATTAGCGACAATCAAGGCTAATTAGGACCAGATGTTTCTAATTATCAATTTCAGTGACACAGGTGTGGACAATTAAGGCTAATTAGGACCTGGCACCCCAAATCATCATTTTCAGTGGCACAGGTGTGACTAATCAAGGCTAATTAGGACCAGTTGCATCTAATTAGCAATTTCAGTGACACAGGTGTGGCCAATCAAGACTAATTAGGACCAGGTGCGTCTAATTATATATTTTAGTGACTCAGGTGTGGCCAATAAAGGCTAATTATGATCAGGCGCGCCTAATCAGCAATTTCAGTGGCAGGGGTCTGGCCAATCAAGGATAATAAGGATCAGGAGCGCCTAATCAGCAATTTCAGTTTAACAGGTGTTGCCAATCAATGCTAATTCGTACCAGGTGCGTCTAATTAGCAAGTTCAGTGACACGGGTGTGGCCAATCAAGGCTAATTCGGACATGGTGCGTCTAATTAGCATTTTCAGTGACACAGGTGTGGCTCATCAAGGCTAATTAGGACGAGGCGTGCCGAATCAGCATCTTCAGTTGCACAGGTGTGGCATATCAAGGCTAATTAGGACCAGTCGTGCCTAATCAGCAACTTCAGAGGCAAGGGAGTGGCCAATCAAGGCTAATTCGGACCAGGAGCTCCTAATTAGCATTTTCAGTGACACAGGTGTAGCAAATCAAGGCTAACGCGGACCAGGTGTGTCTAGTCAGCAATTTCAGTGGTGAAGATATGATCAATCAAGGCTAATTAGGACCAGGTGTTTCTAATTATTGACAATCAAGGCTAATTAGCACCAGGCGTTTCTAATCAGCAATTTCAGTGGAACACGTGTGACCAATGAAGGCTAATTAGGACCAGGCGCGCCTCATCAGCAATTTCCCTGGCACCGCTATAGCCAATGAAAGACAATTAGGACCAGGCACGCCTAATCAGCAATTTCAGTGGCACAGGTGTGGCCAACCAAGGCTAATTAGGATCATGTGTTTCCAATTAGTGAAAATGAAGGCTAATTAGGACCAGGCGTGCCTCATCAGCAATTTCTGTGGCACAGTTGTGGCCAATCAAGGCTAATTAGGACCAGGCATGCCTAATCAGCAACTTCAGTGGCACAGGTGTGGTCAATCAAGGCTGATTAGGACCATGACCTTCTAATAAGCAATTTCAGTGGCACAAATGTGGCCAATCAAGGCTAATTAGGATCAGGCACGCCTAATCAGCCATTTCAGTGGCACAGGTGTTGCCCATCAAGGCTAATTAGGACGAGGTGTTTCTGATTATCGACAATCAAGGGTAATTAGCACCAGGCCTATATAATCAGCAAATTCAATCGCATAGGTTTGGCCAATCAAGGCTAATTAGGACCAGGCATGCTTACTCAATAATTTCAGTTGCACAGGTGTGGCCAATCAAGGCTAATTAGGATCAGCTGTGCCTTATCAGCAATATCAGTGGCATAGGTGTGGCCAACCAAGGTTAATTAGGACCAGGTATTTCTAATTAGAGACAATCAAGGCTAATTAGCACCAGGTGTTTCTATTAAGAAATTTCAGTAGCACAGGGGTCGCCAATCAACATTAATTAGGTCCAGGCTTGCTTTATTAGCAATTAGAGTGTCAGAGGTGTGGCCAACCAAGGCTAATTAGGACCAGGTGTTTCTAGTCAGCAATTTCAGTGGCAAAGGGGTGACCAATGAAGTGTAATTAAGACCAGGCGCGCCTCATCAGCAATTTCAGTGGCACAGGTTTGGCAAATCAAGGTTAATTAGGGCCAGGTGTTTCTAATTATCAACAATCAAGGCTAATTAGCACCAGGCATTTCTAAACAGCAATTTCAGTGGTGCACGAGTGGCCAATCAAGCTAATTAGGACCAGCGCGCCTAATCAGCAATTTCCGTAGCACTGGTGTGGCCAACCAAGGCTAATTAGGATCATGTTTTTCCAATTAGCGAATAATAAGGCTAATTAGCACCAGGCACACCTAAACAGCAATTGCAGTGGCACAGTTGTGGCCAATCAAGGCTAAATAGGACCAGGCGGGCCTAATCAGCAATTTCAGTGGCACAGGTGTGGCCAGTCAAGGCTAATTAGGACCAAGCACGTTTACTCAGCAATTCCAGTGGCACAGGTGTGGCCAACCACAGGTAATTAAGTTCATACATTTCTAATTAGCAAAAATCAAGGCTAATTAGCACCAGGCAACCATAATCAGCAATTTTAGCGGCACAGGTGTGGCCAATCAAGGCCAATAAGGACCATACGCGCCTTATCAACAATTTCAGTGGCACAGGTGTGGCCAATCAAGGCAAATTAGGGCCAGGCTGGCCTAATCAGCTAATTCAGGTGCGCAGGAGTGGCCAATCAAGGCTAATTAGGACCAGACGCACATAATCAGTAATTTCTGGTTCACGGGTTGGCCAATCAAGGCTAATTAGGACCAGGCATGCGTAATCAGCAATTTCAGTGGCACAGGTGTGGCCATCAAGGCTAAATAGGACCAGGCGGGCCTAATCAGCAATTTCAGTGGCACAGGTTTGGCCAATCAACACTAATTAGGACCAGGTGTTTCTAATTATCGACAATCAAGGCTAATTAGCACCAGGCATTTCTAATCAGCAATTTCAGTGACACACGTGTGGCCAATCAAGGCCAATTAGGACCAGGCGCGCCTAATCAGCAATTTCTGTAGCACCGGTGTGGCCATGAAGGCAAATCAGGACCAGGCACGCATACTTATCAATTTCATTCGCACAGGTGTGGCGAACCAAGGCTAATTAGGATCATGTGTTTCCAATTAGCGAATATCAAGGCTAATTAGCACCGGGCGCACCTAATCAGCAATTTCAGTGGCACAGGTGTGTCCAGTCAAGGCTAATTATGACCAGGTGTGCCTTATCAGCAATTTCATTGGCACAGGTATGGCCAATCAAGGCTAATTAGGAGCAGGCATGCCCTAATCAGCAATTTTCGTGGAACTGCTGTGGCCAATCAAGTGTAATTAGGACCAGGCGTGCCTACTCAGCAATTCACTGGCACAGGTGTGGCCAATCAATGCTAATCAGGACAAGGAGCGCCTAATCAGCAGTTTCAGTGAAACAGGTGTGGACAATCAAGGCCAATTAGGACCACGTGTTTCTAATTAGCGAAAACTAAGGCTAATTAGCACCAGAGTTTTCTAATTAGCAATTCCAGCAACACAGGTACGGCCAATCAAAGCTAATTAGGACCATTCGCGCCTCAACAACAATTTACGTGGCACTGGTGTGGCCAATGAAGGACAATTAGAACCAGGCATGCCTAATCAGCAATTTCAGTGGCACAGGTGAGGCCAAACAAGACTAATTAGGACCAGGCACGCCTAATCAGCCATTTCAGTGGCAGAGGTTTGGCCAATCAAGGCCAAATAGGACCTGGCGCACCTAATCAGCACTTTCAGTGGCACAGGTGAGGCCAGTGAAGGCTAATTAGGACCAGGCTAGCCCAATAAGCAATTTCAGTGGCACAGGTGTGGCCAGTCAAGGCTAAATAGTACCAGGAGCTTCTAATCCGCAATTTCAGTGCCACAGATGTGGCCAATCAAGGCTATATTGGACCAGGCACGTCTAATCAGCAATTGCAGGGCCACAGGTATGGACAGTCAAGGCTAATTAGGACCAGGCGGGACTAATCTGCAATTTCAGTCGCACAGGTGTGGCCAATGAAGGCTAATTAGAAAAAGGCGTGCCTAATAAGCAATTTCAGTGACACAGGTGTGGTCAATCAAGGCTAATTAGGATCATGTGTTTCCAATTAGAGAAATCAACGCTAATTAGCACTAGGCACCACTATTCAGCAATTTCAGTGGCAAAGGTGTGGCCAATCAAGGCTAATTAGGACCAGGCGGGCCTAATCTGCAATTTCAGTCGCACAGACGTGGCCAATCAAGGCTAATTAGGAACAGGAGTGCATAATCAGCAATTTCAGTGGCACTGGTGTGGCCAACCAAGGCTAATTAGGATCATGTGTTTCCAATGAGCGAAAATCAAGGCTAATGAGCACCAGGCACCCCTAATCAGCAATTTCAGTGGCACACATGTGGCCATCAAGGCTAATTAGGACCAGGCGCGAGTAATCAGCAACTTCATTGGCACAGGTATGTCCAGTCAAGGCAAATTAGGACCAGGATTTTGTAATCAGCAATTTCAGAGGAACAAATATGGCCAATCAAGGCTAATTTGGATCAGGCGTGAGTAATCAGCAACTTCAGTGGCACAGCTGTGGCCAATCAAGGCTAATTAGGAACAGGCGCGCATAATCAGGAATTTCAGTGGAACAGGTGTGGCAAATCAAGGCTAATTAGGATCGTGTGTTTCCAATTAGTGAAATCAAGGCTAATTAGCACCAGGCACCACTAATCAGCAATTTCAGTGGCAAGGGTGTGGCCAATCAAGGCTAATTAGGACCAGGCGCGCTTACTCAGTAATTTCAGTGGCACAGGTGTGGACAATCAAGTCTAATTAGGACCAGGCGTGCCTTATCAGCAATTTCAGTGGCATAGGTTTGGCCAACCAAGGCTAATTAGGATCATGCATTCCAAATCAGCAATTTCAGTGGCACAGGTGTGGCCAATCAAGGTTAATTAGGACCAGATGTTTCTAATTAGAGACAATCAAGGCTAATTAGCACCAAGTGTTTCTATTCAGCAATATCAGTAGCACAGGTGTCGCCAATCAAGATTAATTAGGTCCAGGCTTGTTTTATTAGCAATTAGAGTGTCAGAGGTGTGGCCAACCAAGGCTAATTAGGACCAGGTGATTCTAATTATCGACAATCAAGGCTAATTAGCACCAGGCATTTCTAATCATCAATTTCAGTGGCACACGTGTGGCCAATCAAGGCTAATTAGGACCAGGCACGCCTAATCAGCAATTTCAGTGGCACAGGTGAGGCCAATCAAGGCTAATTATTACCAAGTGTTTCTATTTATCGACAATCAAGGCTAATTAGGACCAGGTGTTTCGAATTAGCAATTTCAGTGACACAGGTGTGGACCATCAAGGCTAATTAGGATGAGGCATGCGTAATCAGCAATTTCAATGGCACAGGTGTGGCCTATCAAGGCTAATTCGGACCAGGTGCGTCTAATTAGCAATTTCAGTGACACGGGTGTGGCCAATCAAGGATAATTAGACCAGGTGCGTCTAATTAGCAATTTCAGTGACACAGGTGTGGGCAATAAAGGCTAATTAGGACCAGGTGTTTCTAATTAGCAATTTCAATGACACAGGTGTGGACAATCAAGGCCAATTAGGACAAGGTGTTTCTAATTAGCAATTTCAGTGACACAGGTGTGGACAATCAATTCTAATTAGGACCAGGTGTTTCTGATTAGCAATTTCAGTGACACAAGTGTGGACAATCAATTCTTTAGGACCAGGTGTTTCTAATTAGTGACAATCAAGGCTAATTAGGACAAGGTGTTTCCAATTAGCAATTTCAGTGACACGGGTGTAGACAATCAAGGTTACTTACGACCAGGTGTTTCTAAATAGCGACAATCAAGGGTAATTAGAACCAGATATTTCTAATCGTGAATTTCAATGACACAGCTGTGGCCAATCAAGTCTAATTAGGACCAGGCGCAGCTAATCAGGAATTTCAGTGGCACAGGTGTGGCCAATCAAGGCTAATTAGGAGCAGGTTGTTCTAATTAGAGACAATCAAGGCTCATTAGACCAGGTGTTTCTATTCAGCAATTTCAGTAGCACAGGTGTCGGCAATCAAGATTAATTAGGTCCAGGCTTGCTTTATTAGCAATTAGAGAGTCAGAGGTGTGGCCAACCAAGGTTAATTAGGACCAGGTGTTTCTAACTACCAATTTCAGTGACACAGGTTTGGACAATCAAGTCTAGTTAGGACCAGGTGTTTCCAATTAGCAATTTCAGTGACACAGGTATGGACAATCAAGGCTAATTAGGACCAGGTGTTACTAATTAGCAATTTCAGTGACACAGGTGTGAACAATTAAGGCTAATTAGGACCAGGCGAGCCTAATCAGCCATTTTAGTGGAACAGGTATGGTCAATCAAACCAGTTAGGACCAGGAGCGCCTAATCAGCCATTTCAGTTTCAAGGGCATGGCCAATCAAGGCTAATTAGAACCAGGCGCACCTAATCACCATTTCAGTGGCACAGGTGTGGCCAATCTAGGCTAATTAGGATGAAGCGCGCCTAATCAGCAATTTCAGTGGCACAGGTGTGGTCAATTAAGGCTAATTAGGATGAGGCGTGCCTAATTAGCAATTTCAGTGGCACAGTTGTGGCCGATAAAGGCTGATTAGGATCTGGCGTGCCTAATCAGCAATTTTAGTGGCAGGGGTGTGGCCAATCAAGGCTAATAAGAACCAGGAGTGCCTAATCAGCAATTTCAGTAACACGGGTGTAGCCAATCAAGGCTAATTCGGACCAGGTGCGTCTAATTAGCAATTTCAATGACACGGGTGTGGCCAATCTAGGCTAATTAGGACCAGGTGCTACTAATTAGCAATTTCAGTGACAAGGGTGTGGCCAATCAAGGCTAATTAGGACCAGGTGCTTCTATTTAGCAATTTCAATGACACAGGGGTGAACAATTAATTCTAATTAGGACCAGGTGTTTCTAATTAGGAATTTCAGTGACAGAAGTGTGGCCAATCAAAGCTAATTAGGACTAGGTGCTTCTAAATAGCAATTTCAGTGACACAGGTCTAGCCAATCAAGGCTCATTAGGACCAGGTGCTTCAAGTTAGATATTATAGTGACACAGGTGTGGCCAATGAAGGCTAATTAGGACCAGGCACGCCTACTCAGCAATTTCAGTGGCACAGGTGTGGCCAATCAAGGCTAATTAGGACCAGGCACGCATAATCACCAATTTCATTGTCACAGTTGTGGACAATCAAGGCTAATTAGAACCAGGTACATCTAATCAGCAATTTCAGTGACACAGTTGTGGACAATCAAGGCTAATTTGGACCAGGTTCGTCTAATCAGCAATATATGTGACACAGGTGTGGACAATCAAGGCTAATTAGGACCAGGTGTGAATCATCAGCAGTTTCCGTGGCACAGGTGTGGCCAAATAATGCTAATTAGGACGAGGCACGCCTAATCAGCAATTTCAGTGGCACAGATGTGCCCAATCAAGGCTATTTCGGACCAGGTGCGTCTAATTAGCAATGTGAATGGCACAGATGTGGACAATTAATTCTAATTAGGACCAGGTGTTTCTAATTAGCGACAATCAAGATTAATTAGAACCAGGTGTATCCAGTTAGCAATTTCAGTGACACAGGTGTGACCAATCAAGGCTAATTGGAACTAGGCACACCGAATCAGCCATTTCACTGGCACAGGGGTGGCCAATCAAGGCTTATTAGGACCAGGCGCGCCCAATCAGGCATTTCATGGCACAGGTGTGGCCAATCAAGACTAATTAGGATGAAGCACGCCCAATCAGCCATTTCATTGGCACAGGTGTGGCCAATAAGGACTAATTAGGATGAAGCGAGCCTAATTAGCAATTTCAGTGACAAGGGTGTGGCCAATCAAGGCTATTTAGTAACAGGCACGTCTAATTAGAAAATTCAATGACACAGGTGTGGACAATTAATTCTAATTAGGACCAGGTCTTTCTCATTGTCAATTTCAGTGACACAGGTGTGGCCAATCAAGGGTAATTCGGATCAGGTGCGTCTAATTAGCAATTTCAGTGACATGGGTGTGACCAATCAAGGCTAATTAGGACCAGGGGCGTCTAAATAGCACTTTCAGTGACACAGGTGTGGCCAATCAAGGCTAATTAGGACCAGGTGCTTCTAATTAGCAATTTTAGTGACACAGGTGTGGACATTCAATGCTAATTAGGACCAGGTGTTTCTAATTAACAATTTCAGTGACACATGTGTGGACAATCAGGGCTAATTAGGACCAGGTGTTACTAATTAGCAATTTCAGTGACACAGGTGTGAACAATTAAGGCTAATTAGGACCAGGCGAGCCTAATCAGCCATTTTAGTGGAACAGGTATGGTCAATCAAACCAGTTAGGACCAGGAGCGCCTAATCAGCCATTTCAGTTTCAAGGGCATGGCCAATCAAGGCTAATTAGAACCAGGCGCACCTAATCACCATTTCAGTGGCACAGGTGTGGCCAATCTAGGCTAATTAGGATGAAGCGCGCCTAATCAGCAATTTCAGTGGCACAGGTGTGGTCAATTAAGGCTAATTAGGATGAGGCGTGCCTAATTAGCAATTTCAGTGGCACAGTTGTGGCCGATAAAGGCTGATTAGGATCTGGCGTGCCTAATCAGCAATTTTAGTGGCAGGGGTGTGGCCAATCAAGGCTAATAAGAACCAGGAGTGCCTAATCAGCAATTTCAGTAACACGGGTGTAGCCAATCAAGGCTAATTCGGACCAGGTGCGTCTAATTAGCAATTTCAATGACACGGGTGTGGCCAATCTAGGCTAATTAGGACCAGGTGCTACTAATTAGCAATTTCAGTGACAAGGGTGTGGCCAATCAAGGCTAATTAGGACCAGGTACATCTAATCAGCAATTTCAGTGACACAGTTGTGGACAATCAAGGCTAATTTGGACCAGGTTCGTCTAATCAGCAATATATGTGACACAGGTGTGGACAATCAAGGCTAATTAGGACCAGGTGTGAATCATCAGCAGTTTCCGTGGCACAGGTGTGGCCAAATAATGCTAATTAGGACGAGGCACGCCTAATCAGCAATTTCAGTGGCACAGATGTGCCCAATCAAGGCTATTTCGGACCAGGTGCGTCTAATTAGCAATGTGAATGGCACAGATGTGGACAATTAATTCTAATTAGGACCAGGTGTTTCTAATTAGCGACAATCAAGATTAATTAGAACCAGGTGTATCCAGTTAGCAATTTCAGTGACACAGGTGTGACCAATCAAGGCTAATTGGAACTAGGCACACCGAATCAGCCATTTCACTGGCACAGGGGTGGCCAATCAAGGCTTATTAGGACCAGGCGCGCCCAATCAGGCATTTCATGGCACAGGTGTGGCCAATCAAGACTAATTAGGATGAAGCACGCCCAATCAGCCATTTCATTGGCACAGGTGTGGCCAATAAGGACTAATTAGGATGAAGCGAGCCTAATTAGCAATTTCAGTGACAAGGGTGTGGCCAATCAAGGCTATTTAGTAACAGGCACGTCTAATTAGAAAATTCAATGACACAGGTGTGGACAATTAATTCTAATTAGGACCAGGTCTTTCTCATTGTCAATTTCAGTGACACAGGTGTGGCCAATCAAGGGTAATTCGGATCAGGTGCGTCTAATTAGCAATTTCAGTGACATGGGTGTGACCAATCAAGGCTAATTAGGACCAGGGGCGTCTAAATAGCACTTTCAGTGACACAGGTGTGGCCAATCAAGGCTAATTAGGACCAGGTGCTTCTAATTAGCAATTTAGTGACACAGGTGTGGACATTCAATGCTAATTAGGACCAGGTGTTTCTAATTAACAATTTCAGTGACACATGTGTGGACAATCAGGGCTAATTAGGACCAGGTGTTACTAATTAGCAATTTCAGTGACACAGGTGTGAACAATTAAGGCTAATTAGGACCAGGCGAGCCTAATCAGCCATTTTAGTGGAACAGGTATGGTCAATCAAACCAGTTAGGACCAGGAGCGCCTAATCAGCCATTTCAGTTTCAAGGGCATGGCCAATCAAGGCTAATTAGAACCAGGCGCACCTAATCACCATTTCAGTGGCACAGGTGTGGCCAATCTAGGCTAATTAGGATGAAGCGCGCCTAATCAGCAATTTCAGTGGCACAGGTGTGGTCAATTAAGGCTAATTAGGATGAGGCGTGCCTAATTAGCAATTTCAGTGGCACAGTTGTGGCCGATAAAGGCTGATTAGGATCTGGCGTGCCTAATCAGCAATTTTAGTGGCAGGGGTGTGGCCAATCAAGGCTAATAAGAACCAGGAGTGCCTAATCAGCAATTTCAGTAACACGGGTGTAGCCAATCAAGGCTAATTCGGACCAGGTGCGTCTAATTAGCAATTTCAATGACACGGGTGTGGCCAATCTAGGCTAATTAGGACCAGGTGCTACTAATTAGCAATTTCAGTGACAAGGGTGTGGCCAATCAAGGCTAATTAGGACCAGGTGCTTCTATTTAGCAATTTCAATGACACAGGGGTGAACAATTAATTCTAATTAGGACCAGGTGTTTCTAATTAGGAATTTCAGTGACAGAAGTGTGGCCAATCAAAGCTAATTAGGACTAGGTGCTTCTAAATAGCAATTTCAGTGACACAGGTCTAGCCAATCAAGGCTCATTAGGACCAGGTGCTTCAAGTTAGATATTATAGTGACACAGGTGTGGCCAATGAAGGCTAATTAGGACCAGGCACGCCTACTCAGCAATTTCAGTGGCACAGGTGTGGCCAATCAAGGCTAATTAGGACCAGGCACGCATAATCACCAATTTCATTGTCACAGTTGTGGACAATCAAGGCTAATTAGAACCAGGTACATCTAATCAGCAATTTCAGTGACACAGTTGTGGACAATCAAGGCTAATTTGGACCAGGTTCGTCTAATCAGCAATATATGTGACACAGGTGTGGACAATCAAGGCTAATTAGGACCAGGTGTGAATCATCAGCAGTTTCCGTGGCACAGGTGTGGCCAAATAATGCTAATTAGGACGAGGCACGCCTAATCAGCAATTTCAGTGGCACAGATGTGCCCAATCAAGGCTATTTCGGACCAGGTGCGTCTAATTAGCAATGTGAATGGCACAGATGTGGACAATTAATTCTAATTAGGACCAGGTGTTTCTAATTAGCGACAATCAAGATTAATTAGAACCAGGTGTATCCAGTTAGCAATTTCAGTGACACAGGTGTGACCAAGCAAGGCTAATTGGAACTAGGCACACCGAATCAGCCATTTCACTGGCACAGGGGTGGCCAATCAAGGCTTATTAGGACCAGGCGCGCCCAATCAGGCATTTCATGGCACAGGTGTGGCCAATCAAGACTAATTAGGATGAAGCACGCCCAATCAGCCATTTCATTGGCACAGGTGTGGCCAATAAGGACTAATTAGGATGAAGCGAGCCTAATTAGCAATTTCAGTGACAAGGGTGTGGCCAATCAAGGCTATTTAGTAACAGGCACGTCTAATTAGAAAATTCAATGACACAGGTGTGGACAATTAATTCTAATTAGGACCAGGTCTTTCTCATTGTCAATTTCAGTGACACAGGTGTGGCCAATCAAGGGTAATTCGGATCAGGTGCGTCTAATTAGCAATTTCAGTGACATGGGTGTGACCAATCAAGGCTAATTAGGACCAGGGGCGTCTAAATAGCACTTTCAGTGACACAGGTGTGGCCAATCAAGGCTAATTAGGACCAGGTGCTTCTAATTAGCAATTTTAGTGACACAGGTGTGGACATTCAATGCTAATTAGGACCAGGTGTTTCTAATTAACAATTTCAGTGACACATGTGTGGACAATCAGGGCTAATTAGGACCAGGTGTTTCTAATTATTAAAAATCAATGCTAATTCGGAACAGGTGTTTCTAATTAGCAATTTCAGTGACTCAGGTGAGGCCAATCAAGGCTAATTAGGACCAGTTGCGTCTACTTAACATTTTCAGTGACACAGGTGTGGCCAATCAAGGCAAAATAGGACCAGGTGTTTCTAATTAGTTATTTCAGTGACACTGATGTGGACAATCAATTCTAATTAGGACAGGTGTTTCTAATTAGCGACAGTCAAGGCTAGTTAGGACCAGGTTTTTCCAATTAGCAGTTTCAGTGACACAAGTGTGGACAATCAAGGCTACATACGACCAGCTTCTTCTAATTAGTGACAATCAAAGCTAACTAGGAACAGGTGCTTCTAATTAGCAATTTCAGTGGCACAGGTGTGGCCAATCAAGGCTAATTAGGTCCCAGGCAATCCTAATCAGAAATTTCGGTGTCACGGGTGTGGCCAATCAAGGCTAATTAGGACCTGGCGCCCCAAATCATCGTTTTCAGTGGCACAGGTGACTAATTAGGACCAGTTGCTTCTAATTAGCAATTTCAGTGACATAGGTGTGGCCAATCAAGATTAATTAGGACCAGGTATGTATAATTAGCTATTTTAGTGATGCACTTGTGGCCAATCAAGGCTAATTATGATCAGGTGCGCCTAATCAGCAATTTCAGTGGCAGGGGTGTGGCCAATTAAGGCTAATAAGGACCAGAACGCCTAATCAGCAATTTAAGTTTAACAGGTGTGGCCAATCAAGGCTAATTCGCAACAGATGCGGCTAATTAGCCATTTCAGTGACACAGGTGTGGCCAATCAAGACTAATTAGGACCAGGTGCGTCTAATTAGCTATTTTAGTGACACAGGTGTGGGCAATCAAGGCTAATTAGGACCAGGTGTGTCTAATTAGCTATTTTAGTGACACAGGTGTGGCCAATCAAGCTTAATTAGGACCAGGAGCACCTAATCAGCCATTTCAGTTTCAAGGGCATGGCCAATCAAGGCTAATTAGAACCAGGCGCACCTAATCAGCCCTTTCAGAAGCACAGGTGTGGCCAATCAAGGCTTATTAGGACCAGTTGCGCCCAATCAGCAATTTCTGTGGCACCGATGTGGCCAATGAAGGCAAATCAGGACCAGGCATGCCTAATCAGCAAGTTCGGTGGCACAGGTGTGGCCAATCAAGGCTAATTGGGACCAGACGCATCTAATCAGCAATTTCAATGGCACAGGTGTAGCTACTCAAGGCTAGTTAGGACCAGGCGGTCCTAATCAGCAATTTCAGTCGCACACGTGTTTCCAATCAAGGCTAATTAGGACCAAGCGTGCTTACTCAGCAATTCCAGTAGCACAGGTGTGGTCAATCAAGGCTAATTAGGACCAAGCGCGTTTACTCAGCAATTTGAAAGGCACAGGTTTGGCCCACCACAGGTAATTAGGATCATGTGTTTCTAATTAGCAAAAATCAAGGCTAATTAGCAGCAGGTGCACCTAATCAGCAATTTCTGTGGCACAAGTGTGGCCAATCAAGGCTAGTTAGGACCAGGCGTGTCTAAACAGCAATTTTCGTGGCAGAGGTGTGGCTAATCAAGGCTAAATAGGACCAGGCGAGCCTAATCAGCCATTTCTGTGGCACAGCTGTGGCCAATCAAGTCTAATTAGGACCAGGCGCAGCTAATCAGGAATTTCAGTGGCACAGGTGTGGCCAATCAAGGCTAATTAGGACCAGGTTGTTCTAATTAGAGACAATCAAGGCTCATTAGCACCAGGTGTTTCTATTCAGCAATTTCAGTAGCACAGGTGTCGGCAATCAAGATTAATTAGGTCCAGGCTTGCTTTATTAGCAATTAGAGTGTCAGAGATGTGGACAACCAAGGCTAATTAGGACCAGGTGTTTCTAATTACCAATTTTAGTGACACAGGTATGGACAATCAAGGCTAATTAGGACCAGGTGTTACTAATTAGCAATTTTAGTGACACAGGTTGAACAATTAAGGCTAATTAGGACCAGGGGAGCCTAATCAGCCATTTTAGTGAAACAGATATGACCAATCAAACCTAATTAGCACCAGGAGGGCCTAATCAGCCATTTCAGTTACAAGGGCATGGCCAATCAAGGTAATTAGAACCAGGCGCGCCCAATCAGGCATTTCATGGCACAGGTGTGGCCAATCAAGACTAATTAGGATGAAGCACGCCCAATCAGCCATTTCATTGGCACAGGTGTGGCCAATTAAGGCTAATTAGGATGAGGCGCGCCTAATTAGCAATTTCAGTGGCACAGTTGTGGCCCATAAAGGCTAATTAGGATCTGGCGTGCCTAATCAGCAATTTCAGTGGCAGGGGTGTGGCGAAACAAGGCTAATAAGGACCAGGAGCGCCTAATCAGCAATTTCAGTGACACAGGTGTAGCCACACAGGGCTACATCGGACCAGGTGCGTCTAAATAGCAATTTCAGTGACACAGGTGTGGCCAATCTAGCTAATTAGGACCAGGTGCGTCTAATTAGCAATTTCAGTGGAATGCATATGGCCAATTAAGGATAATTAGGACCAGGTGCATCTAATTAGCAATGTGAATGACACAGATGTGGACAATTAATTCTAATTAGGACCAGGTGTTTCTAATTTGCGACAATCAAGATTAATTAGAACCAGGTGTTTCCAGTTAGCAATTTCAGTGTCACAGGTGTGGCCAATCAAGGCTAATTCGGACCAGGTGCGTCTAATCAGCAATTTCTATGTCACAGGCGTGGCCAATCAAGGCTAATTAAAACCAGGCGCACTGAATCAGCCATTTCACTGCAATTGCTAATTAGACGCCCCTGGTCCTAATTAGCCTTGATTGTCCAAACCTGTGTCAGTGCAATTGCTACTTAGATGCACCTGGTCCGAATTAGCCTTGATTGGCCACACCTGTGTCACTGAAATTGCTAATTAGACGCATCTGAAACTAACTGGCCTTGATTGGCCACACTTGTGTCACTGAAGTTGCTAATTAGATGCATCTGGTCCTAATGAGCCTTGATTGTCCAAACCTGTGTCACTGAAATTGTTAATTAGACGCACGTAGTTATAATTAGCCTTGATTGTCCACACCTGTGTCAGTGAAATTCCTAATCAGACCAACCTGGTTCTAATTAGACTTGATTGTCCACACATGTGTCACTGAAATAGCTAATTAGAAAAATCTGGTCCTAACTAGCCTTGATTTTCCCTACCTGTGTCACTGAAATTGATAATTAGAAACACCTGGTCCTAATTAGGCTTGATTTTCACTTTTTACGAATACCTAGCCGTAATTAGCCTTGATTGTCCACACCCGTGTCACTGAAAATGTTAATTAGAAACACCTGGTCCAAATTAGGCTTGATTGGCCATACCTGTATCACTAAATTTGGTAATAAGAAGCACCTGGTCCTATTTAACCTTGATTGGCCACACCTGTGTCACTGAAATTGCTAATTAGTTGCACACGGTCCTAATTAGCCTTGATTGTTCATACCTGTGTCACTGCAAATGCTAATTAGACCCACATGGTCCTCATTTGCCTTGATTGGCCACACCTGTGTCACTGAAATTGCTAATTAGAAGCACCTTGTCCTAATTAGCAATGATTGGCCACAAGTTTGTCACTGAAATTGCTAATTAGATGCACCTGGTCCTAATTAGCCTTGATTGTCCACACCTGTGTCACTGAAATTGCTAATTAGAAAAACCTGTTCCTGCTTAGCCTTCGTTGTCCCCACGTGTGTCACTGAAAATGATAATGAGAAACACCTGTTTAAATTAGCTTTGATTGTCGCTAATTAGAAACACCTGGTTTAAATTATCGTTGATTGGCCACACCAGTGTCACTGAAGTTGCTAATTAGACGCATTGGTCCTAATTAGCCTTGATTGGCCACACCTGTGTCACTGAAATTGCTAATTAGACGCACCTTGTCCTAATCAGTCTTTATTGTTCACACCTGTGTCACTGGAATTGCTAATTAGAACCACCTGCTCCTTATTAGACTTGATTGTCCACACCTATGTCTCTGAAATTGCTAATTTGAAACACCAGGTTCTAATTAGCCTTGATTGTCACTAATTAGAAACAACTGGTCGAAACTAGACTTGATTGTCCACACCTGTTTCCCTCAAATTTCTAATTAGAAACACCTGGTCCAAACTAGCCTTGATTGTTCTCACCTGTGCCACTGAAATTGCTAATTAGACCAACCTGGTCCTAATTAGACTTGATTGTCCACACCTGTGTCACTGAAATTGCTAATTGGAAAAACTGGTCCTACATAGACTTGGTTGCCCACACCTGTGTCACTGAAATTGATAAAGAAACACCAGGTGCTAATTAGCCTTGATTGTTGCTAATTAGAAACACCTGGTCCTAACTAGCCTTGATTGGCCACACCTGTGTCACTGAAATGGCTAATTAGACGCACCTTGTCCTAATCAGTCTTTATTGTTCACACCTGTGTCACTGGAATTGCTAATTAGACACAGGTGGTCCTAATCAGACTTGATTGGCCACACCTGTGTACCTGAAATTGCTAATTAGACACACCTGGTTTATAATTAGCCTTGATTGGCCACACCTGTGTCACTGAAATTGCTAATTAGATACACTTGTGACTAATTGGCCTTTATTGGCCACATCTGTGTCACTGAAATTGCTAATTAGACGCACCTGGTCCTAATCAGCCTTGATTGTCCACACCTGTGTCACTGGAATTGCTAATTAGTATCACCTGGTCCTAATTAGCCTTGATTGTCCCTAATTTGGAATAACTGGTCGCAATTAGCCTTGATTGTCCACACCTGTGTCACTGAATTGTTAATTAGATACACCTGGTCATAATTAGCCTTGATTGGCCACACCTGTGTCACTGAAATTGCTAATTAGAAGCACCTGGTCCTAATTAGCCTTGATTGGCCATACTTGTGTCACTGAATTTGCTAAATAGAGGCACCTGGTCCTAAGTAGCCTTGATTGTCTATACCTTTTTCACTGAAATTGCTAATTAGACGCATTTGATCCTAATTAGGATTGATTGGCCACACCTGTGTCTGAGAAATTGCTAATTAGAAAAACCTGGTCCTAATTAGCTTTGGTTGTCCAAACCTGTGTCACTGAAATTGATAATTAGAAACACCTGGTCCTAATTATAGTTGATTGTCACTAGTTAGAAACACCTGGTCCAAATTAGCGTTAATTGGCCACACCTCTTTCACTGAAATTGCTAATAGACACAGGTGGTCCTAATCAGCCTTGATTGGCCACACCTGTGTCACTGAAATTGCTAATTAGAACGACCTGGTTCTAATTAGCCTTGATTGTCCACACCTATGTCTCTGAAATTGCTAATTTGAAACACCAGGTGCTAATTAGCCTCGATTGTCGCTAATTAGAAACACCTGGTCGAAACTAGACTTGATTGTCCACACATGTTTCCCTGAAATTTCTAATTAGAAACACCTGGTCCAAACCAGCTTTGATTGTCTACACCTGTGCCACTGAAATTGATAATTAGACGACCTGGTCCTAATTAGCCTTGATTGTCCACACTTGTGTCACTGAAATTGCTAATTTGAAAAACCTGGTCCTACATAGACTTCGTTGCCCACACCTGTGTCACTGAAATTGATAAAGAAACACCAGGTGCTAATTAGCCTTGATTGTTGCTAATTAGAAACACCTGGTCCTAACTGGCCTTTATTGGCCACACCTCTTTCACTGAAATGGCTAATTAGACGCAGGCGGTCCTAATTAGCCTTGATTGGCAACACCTGTGTCAATAAAATTGCTAATTAGACGCAGGCGGTCCTAATTAGCCTTGATTGTCCACACTGTGTCACTGAAATTGCTAATTAGAAGCACCTGGTCCTAATTAGCCTTGATTGTCCACACCTATGTCTCTGAAATTGCTAATTTGAAACACCAGGTGCTAATTAGCCTTGATTCTCACTAATTAGAAACACCTGGTCGAAACTAGACTTGATTGTCCACAAATGTTTCCCTGAAATTTCTAATTAGAAACACCTGGTCCAAACTAGCCTTGATTGTCCACACCTGTGCCACTGAAATTGCTAATTGGAAAAATCTGGTTCTACATAGACTTGGTTGTCCACACCTGTGTCACTGAAATTGCTAATTAGAAGCACCTGGTCTTAATTAGCCTTGATTGGCCATACTTGTGTCACTGAATTTGCTAAATAGAGGCACCTGGTCCTCATGAGCCTTGATTGTCCAAACCTGTGTCAATGAAATTGGTAATTAGGTGCACCTGGTCCTAAATAGCCTTGATTGGCCACACCTGTGTCACTGAAATTGCTAATTAGAAGCACCTGGTCCTAATTAGCCTTGATTGGCCACACCTGTGTCAGAGAAATTGCTAATTACAAGCACGTGGACATAATTAGCCTTCATTGTTCAAACCTGTGTCACTGCAATTCCTATTAGACGCACCTGTTCCGAATTAGGCTTGATTCGCCACACCTGTGTCACTGAAATTGCTAATTAGTCGCACGTGGTCCTAAGCAGCCTTGATTGTCCACACCTGTGTCACTGAAATTGCTAATTAGAAAAACTGGTCCCAATGAGTCTTGATTGTCCACACCTGTGTCACTGAATTTTCTAGTTAGAAACACCAGGTCATAATTAGCTTGATTGTTATTTATTTGAAACACTTGGTCGTAATTATCTGATTGTCCACACCTGTGTCCCTGAAATTGCTAATTTGAAACACTTGGTCCAAATTAGCCTTGATTGGTCACACCTGTGTCACTGAAATTGCTAATTAGACGCACTTGATCCTAATTAGGATTGATTGGCCACACCTGTGTCTGAGAAATTGCTAAATTAGAAAAACCTAGTCCTAATTAGCCTTGGTTGTCCAAACTTGTGTCACTGAAAATGATAATTAGAAACACCTGGTCCTAATTAGCGTTCATTGTCACTAGTTAGAAACACCTGCTCCAAATTAGCATTAATTGGCCACACCTCTTTCACTGAAATTGCTAAATAGACACAGGTGGTCCTAATCAGACTTGATTGGCCACACCTGTGTCACTGAAATTGCTAATTAGATGCACGAAGCCCTAATCAGCCTTGATTGTCCACAACTGTGACACTGAAATTGCTAATTAGAACGACCTGGTCCTAATTAGCCTTGATTGTCCACACCTATGTCTCTGAAATTACTAATTTGAAACATCAGGTTCTAATTAGCCTTGATCAGGTCTAAACTAGAGTTGATTGTCTACACATGTTTCCCTGACATTTCTAATTAGAAACACCTGGTCCAAACTAGCCTTGATTGTCTACACCTGTGCCACTGAAATTGATAATTAGATGACCTGGTTCTAATTAGCCTTGATTGTCCACAACTGTGTCACTGAAATTGCTAATTGGAAAAACCTGGACCTACATAGTGTTGGTTGTTCACACCTGTGTCACTGAAATTGATAAAGAAACACCAGGTGCTAATTAGACTTGATTGTTGCTACTTAGAAACACCTGGCCTTAACTGGCCTTGATTGGCACTGAAATGGCTAATTGAACGCAGGTGTTCCTAATTAGCCTTGATTGTCCACACCTGTGTCACTGAAATTGCTAATTCGAAACACCTGGTCCTAACTAGGCTTCATTGCCGCTTTTTACGAACATCTGGTCGTAATTAGCCTTGATTGTACACACCCGTGTCACTGAAAATGTTAATTGGAAACACCTGGTCCAAATTAGGCTTGATTGGCCACACCTGTGTCACTAAATTTGGTAATTAGAAGCACCTGGTCCTATTTAGCCATGATTGGAAACACCTGTGTCACTGAAATTGCTAATTAGATGCACCTGAGCCTAATTAGTCTTGATTGTCCATACCTGTGTCACTGCAATTGCTAGTTCGATGCAAATGGTCCTAATTTGCCTTCATTGGCCACACCTGTGTCACTGAAATTGCTATTTAGATGCACCTGGTCCTAATAAGCCTTGATCAGCCACACATGTGTCACTGAAAGTGCTAATTAGAAGCACCTGGTCCGAATCAGTCTTGATTGTCCACACCTATGTCCTTGAAACTGCTAATCAGAAACACCAGGTCCTAAATAGCCTTCATGGTCGCTAATTAGAAACACCTGGTCGTAACTAGCCTTGATCGTCCACACCTGTGTCCCTGAAATTGCTAATTAGAAACACTTCGTCCAAATTAGCCTTGATTGGCCACACCTGTGTCACTTAAATTGCTACTTAGACGCACATGGTCCTAATTAGCCTTGTTTGGTGACACCTGTGTCACTGAAATTGCTAATTAGACGCACGTGGTCCTAATTAGCCTTGATTGGCCACACCTGCGTCACTGAAATTGCTCATTAGACGCACGAAGTCATAATCAGCCTTGATTGTCCACACCTGTGTCACTGAAATTGCTAATAAGAAAAACCAGTTCGTAATTAGCCTTGATTGTCCACACCTGTGTCACCGAAATTGTTAATTACAAACACCAGGTCCTAATTAGCATTGATTGTCACTAATTAGAAACACCTGGTGGTAACTAGCCTTTAGTCTCCACACCTGTGTCCCTGTAATTGCTTATTAGAAACACTTGGCCTAAATTAGCCTTGATTGTCCACACCTGTGTCACTGAAATTGCTAATTAGAAAAACCTGGTCCTAATTAGCCTTTATTGTCCACACCTGTGTCACTGATATTGCTAATTAGAAGCACCTGATACTAACTCGCCTTGATTGGCCACAGTTGTGTCACTGAAATTGCTAATTAGACGCACCTGGTCCTAATTAGCCTTGATTGTACACACCTGTGTCAGTGAAATTGCTAATTAGACCAACCTGGTACTAACTAGAATTGATTGTCCACACGTGTGTCACTGAAATTGCTAGTTAGAAATACCTGGTCCTACATAGCCGTGATTGTCCCCACCTGTGTCACTGACATTGCTAATTAGAAACACCTGGTCCTAATTAGGCTTGATTGTCACTTTTTACGAATACCTGGTCATAATTAGCCTTGATTGTCCACACCTGTGTGACTGAAAATGGTAATTAGAAACACCTGGTCAAAATTAGGTTTGATTGGCCACACCTGTGTCACTGAAATTGGTAATTAGAAGCAACTGGTCCAATATAGCCTTAATTGGCCACACCTGTGTCACAAAATTGCTAATTAGACACACCTGGTTCTAATTAGCCTTGATTGGCCACCCCTGTGTTAATGAAATTGCTAATTAGATGCACGAGGTCCTAATCACCCTTGATTGTCCACACATGTGTCAGAGAATTTGCCAATTAGGAAAACCTGGTACTACTTACCATTGGTTGTCCACACCTGTGTCGCTGAAATTGATAATTAGAATCACCTTTTACTAATTAGCCTTGATTTTCACTATTTAGAAACACCTTATCATAATTAGCCTTGAATATCCACACATGTTTCCATGAATTTGCAGATTAGAAACACCTGGTCCAAATAAGATTTGATTGTCAACAACTGTGCCACTGAAATTGTTAATTAGAAACACCCGGTCCTAATTAGCCTTGATTGTCTCTAATTAGGACAACCTGGTCATAATTATATGGATTGTCCACACCTGTGTCACTGAAATTGATAATTAAAAACACATGATACAAATTGGGCTTGATTGGCCACACCTGTGTCACTGAAATTGGTAATTAGAAGCACCTGGTACTAAAGAGCCTTGATTGGCCACACATGTGTCAGTGAAATTATAATTCAAAGCACCTCGTCGTAATTAACCTTGATTGGCCACACCTCTGTTCACTGAAATTGTTAATTAGAAACACCTGTTCCTAATTAGCCTTGATTGTCGCTAATTATGAAAACCTGGTCGTAATTAGCCTTGATTGGCCCCACCTGTGTCACTGAAATTGTTAATTAGACGCACATGGCCCTAAACAGCCTTGATTGTCCACACCTGTGTCAGTGACATTGCTAATTAGAAAAACCTGTTCCTACTTAGCCTGGATGTCCCCATGTGTGTCACTGGAATTGATAATGAGAAACACCTGTTCCTAATTAGCTTTGATTGTCACTAATTAGAAACACTTGGTCCAAATTAGCGTTGATTGGCCACACCAGTGTCACTGAACTTGCTAATTAGATGCACGTGGTCCTAATTAGCCTTGATTGGCTACACCTGTGTCTCGGAAATTGCTAATTAGACGCACAAGGTCCTAATCAGCCTTGATTGTCCACACCTGTGTCAATGAAATAGCTAATTAGAAACACATGGTCCAAATTAGAAGTGATTGCCACACCTGTGCCACTGACATTGCTAATTAGAAACACCTGGTCCTAATTAGCCTTGATTGTCGCTAATTATGAAAACCTGGTCGTAATTAGCCTTGATTGTCCACATCTGTGTCACTGAAATTGTTAATTAGAAACACCTGGTCAAAATTAGGTTTGATTGGCCATACCTGTGTCACCGAAATTGGTAATTAGAAGCACCTGGTCCTAATTGGCCTAGATTGGCCACACCTGTGTCACTGAAATTGGTAATTAGAAGCACCTGGTCCTATATAGCCTTGATTGGCCACACCTGTGTCACTGAAATTGCTAATTAGACACACCTGGTTCTAATTAGCCTTGATTGGCCACCCCTGTGTTAATGAAATTGCTAATTAGATGCACGAGGTCCTAATCACCCTTGATTGTCCACACATGTGTCAGAGAATTTGCCAATTAGGAAAACCTGGTACTACTTACCATTGGTTGTCCACACCTGTGTCGCTGAAATTGATAATTAGAATCACCTTTTACTAATTAGCCTTGATTTTCGCTATTTAGAAACACCTTGTTGTAACTAGCCTTGAATATCCACACATGTTACCATGAATTTGCTGATTAGAAACACCTGGTCCAAATAAGCCTTGATTGTCAACAACTGTGCCACTGAAATTGCTAATTATTAACACCCGGTCGTAATTAGCCTTGATTGTCGCTAATTAGGACAACCTGGTCATAATTATATGGATTGTCCACACCTGTGTCACTGAAATTGATAATTAAAAACACCTGGTACAAATTGGGCTTGATTGGCCACACCTGTGTCACTGAAATTGCTAATTAGAAGCACCTGGTACTAAAGAGCCTTGATTGGCCACACCTGTGTCACTGAAATTGCTAATTAGAAGCACCTCGTCGTAATTAACCTTGATTGGCCACACCTCTGTTCACTGAAATTGTTAATTAGAAACACCTGTTCCTAATTTGCCTTGATTGTCGCTAATTAGGAAAACCTGGGCGTAATTAGCCTTGATTGGCCCCACTTGTGTCACTGAAATTGTTAATTAGACGCACATGGTCCTAATCAGCCTTGATTGTCCACACCTGTGTCACTGAAATTGCTAATTACAAAAACCTGGTCCGAATTAGCCTTTATTGTCCATACCTGTGTCTCTGCAATTGTGAATTAGAAACACTTGGTCCAAATTATCCTTGATTGTCCACACCTGTGTCACTGAAATTGGTAATTAGAAAAACCTGGTCCTAATTAGCCTTGATTGTCCACACCTGTGTCACTGAAATTGCTAATTAGAAAAACCTGGTCCTAATTAGCCTTGATTGTCCACACCTGTGTCACTGAAATTGCTAATTAGACGCACCTGGTTCTAATTAGCCTTGATTGTCCAACCCTGTATCAGTGAAATTGCTAATTAGAAAAACATGGTCCTAACTAGCCTTGATTGTCCCCACCTGTGTCACTGACATTGCTAATTCGAAACACCTGGTCCTAACTAGGCTTGATTGCCGCTTTTTACGAACACCTGGTCGTAATTAGCCTTGATTGTACACACCCGTGTCACTGAAAATGTTAATTGGAAACACCTGGTCCAAATTAGGCTTGATTGGCCACACCTGTGTCACTAAATTTGGTAATTAGAAGCACCTGGTCCTATTTAGCCTTGATTGGAAACAC
The DNA here is from genome assembly GCA_023101885.1 of Typhlomys cinereus. Taxonomy (NCBI): domain Eukaryota; kingdom Metazoa; phylum Chordata; class Mammalia; order Rodentia; family Platacanthomyidae; genus Typhlomys; species Typhlomys cinereus. The sequence goes on from JALPQD010000582.1 coordinate 993,718, forward strand.
CTGTGTCACTGAAATTGCTAATTAGAATTAGATGCACCTGAGCCTAATTAGTCTTGATTGTCCATACCTGTGTCACTGCAATTGCTAATCAGACGCAAATGGTCCTAATTGCCTTCATTGGCCACACCTGTATCACTGAAATTGCTGTTTACATGCACCTGGTCCTAATAAGCCTTGATCGGCCACACATGTGTCACTGAAAGTGTTAATTAGAAGCTCCTGGCCCTAATTAGCAATGATTGGCCACACGTGTGTCACTGAAATTTCTAATTAGATGCACCTGGTCCTAATAAACCTTGATTGGCCACACCTGTGTCACTGAAATTGCTAATTAGAAGCACATGGTCCTAAATAGCCTTGATTGGCCACACCTGTGTCACTGAAATTGCTAATTAGAAAAAACTGTTCCTGCTTAGCTTTGGATGTCCCCATGTGTGTCACTGGAATTGATAATGAGAAACACCTGTTCCTAATTAGCTTTGATTGTCGCTAATTCGAAACACATGGTCATAATAGCCTTGATTGTCCACATCTGTGTCCCTGAAATTGCTAATTAGAAACACTTCGTCCAAAATTAGCCTTGATTGGCCACACCTGTGTCACTGAAATCGCTAATTAGAAAAAACTGTTCCTGCTTAGCCTTGGATGTCCCCATGTGTATCACTGGAATTGGTAATGAGAAATACCTGTTCCTAATTAGCTTTGATTGTCGCTAATTAGAAACACCTGGTCATAATAACCTTGATTGTTCCCACCTGTGTCAGTGACATTGCTAATTAGAAAAACCTGGTCCGAATTAGCCTTTATTGTCCATACCTCTGTCTCTGCAATTGTGAATTAGAAACACTTGGTCCAAATTATCCTTGATTGTCCACACCTGTGTCACTGAAATTGGTAATTAGAAAAACCTGGTCCTAATTAGCCTTGATTGTCCACACCTGTGTCACTGAAATTGCTAATTAGATGCACCTGTGACTAATTGGCCTTTATTGGCCACACCTGTGTCACTGAAACTGCTAATTATACGCACCTGGTCCTAATTAGCCTTGATTGTCCAACCCTGTGTCAGTGAAATTGCTAATTAGAAAAACATGGTCCTAACTATCCTTGATTGTCCCCACCTGTGTCACTGACATTGCTAATTCGAAACACCTGGTCCTAACTAGGCTTGATTGCCGCTTTTTACGAACACCTGGTCGTAATTAGCCTTGATTGTACACACCCGTGTCACTGATAATGTTAATTGGAAACACCTGGTCCAAATTAGGCTTGATTGGCCACACCTGTGTCACTAAATTTGGTAATTAGAAGCACCTGGTCCTATTTAGCCTTGATTGGAAACACCTGTGTCACTGAAATTGCTAATTAGATGCACCTGAGCCTAATTAGTCTTGATTGTCCATACCTGTGTCACTGCAATTGCTAGTTAGATGCAAATGGTCCTAATTTGCCTTCATTGGCCACACCTGTGTCACTGAAATTGCTATTTAGATGCACCTGGTCCTAATAAGCCTTGATCGTCTACAGATGTGTCACTGAAAGTGCTAATTAGAAGCACCTTGTCCAAATCAGTCTTGATTGTCCACACCTATGTCCTTGAAACAGCTAATTAGAAACACCAGGTCCTAAATAGCCTTCATGGTCGCTAATTAGAAACACCTGGTCGTAACTAGCCTTGATCGTCCACACCTGTGTCCCTGAAATTGCTAATTAGAAACACTTCGTCCAAATTAGCCTTGATTGGCCACACCTGTGTCACTGAAATTGCTAATTAGACGCACATGGTCCTAATTAGCCTTGTTTGGTGACACCTGTGTCTCTGAAATTGCTAATTAGATGCACGTGGTTCTAATTAGCCTTGATTGGCCACACTTGTGTCTCTGAAATTCCTACTTAGACACATCTGGTGCTAATGAGCCTTGATTGTCCAAACTTGTGTCAATGAAATTGGTAATTAGATGCATCTGGTCCTAAATAACCTTGATTGTCCACACCTGTGTCATTGAAATTGCTAATTAGAAAAACCTGGTCCTAATTAACCTTTATTGTCCACACCTGTGTCACTGATATTGCTAATTAGATGCACCTAATACTAACTGGCCTTGATTGGCCACACTTGTGTCACTGAAATTGCTAATTAGACGCACCTGGTCCTAATTAGCCTTGATTGTCCACACCTGTGTCAGTGAAATTGCTAATTAGACCAACCTGGTCCTAATTAGACTTGATTGTCCACACGTGTGTCACTGAAATTGCTAGTTAGAAATACCTGGTCCTAACTAGCCTTGATTGTCCACACCTGTGTCACTGACATTGCTAATCAGAAACACCTGGTCCTAATTAGGCTTGATTGTCCACACATGTGTCACTGAAATTGCTAATTAGAAACACCAGGTCCTAATTAACATTGATTGTCGCTAATTAGAAAGACCTGGTGGTAATTAGCCTTTATTGTGCACACCTGTGTCCCTGAAATTGCTAATTAGAAACACTTGGTTCAAATTAGCCTTGATTGTCCACACCTGTTTCACTGAAATTGCTATTCAGAAAAACCTGGTCCTAATTAGCCTTTATTGACCACACCTTTGTCACTGATAGTGCTAATTAGACGCACCTGATACTAACTGGCCTTGATTGGCCACACCTGTGTCACTGAAATTGCTAATTAGATGCCCCTGGTCCTAATTAGCCTTGATTGTCCACACCTGTGACAGTGAAATTGCTAATTAGACCAACCTGGTCCTAATTAGACTTGATTGTCCACACGTGTGTCACTGAAATTGCTAGTTAGAAATACCTGGTCCTTAATAGCCTTGATCGTCCCCACCTCTGTCACTGACATTGCTAATTAGAAACACCTCGTCCTAATTAGGCTTGATTGTCGCTTTTCACGAATACCTGGTCAAAATTAGCCTTGATTGTCCACACCTGTGTCACTGATATTGCTAATTAGAAGCACCTGATACTAACTGGCCTTGATTGGCCACACTTGTGTCTCTGAAATTGCTAGTTAGACCCACCTGGTGCTAATGAGCCTTGATTGTCCAAACCTGTGTCAATGAAATTGGAAATTAACTGCATCTGGTCCTAAATAACCTTGATTGTCCACACCTGTGTCACTGAAATTGCTAATTAGAGAATCTGTTCCTGCTTAGCCTTGGTTGTCCCCATGTGTGTCTCTGCAATTGATAATGAGAAACACCTTTTCCTAATTAGCTTTGATTGTCGCTAATTAGAAGCACCTGGCCCTAATTAGCAATGATTGGCCACACCACTGTCACTGAAGTTGCTAATTAGACGCATGTGGTCCTAATTAGCCTTGACTGGCTACTCTTGTGTCACTGAAATTGCTAATTAGACACACGAGGTCCTAATCAGCCTTGATTGTCCACACCTGTGTCAATGAAATAGCTAATTAGAAACACATGGTCCAAATTAGAATTGATTGCCACACCTGTGCCTCAGACATTGCTAATTAGAGAAACATGGTCCTAATTCGTCTTGATTGTCACTAATTATGAAATCCTGGTTGTAATTAGCCTTGATTGTCCACATCTGTGTCACTGAAATTGTTAATTAGAAACACCTGGTCAAAATTAGGTTTGATTGGCCACACCTGTGTAACTGAAATTGGTAATTAGAAGCAACTGGTCCAATATAGCCTTAATTGGCCACACCTGTGTCACAAAATTGCTAATTAGACACACCTGGTTCTAATTAGCCTTGATTTGCCACCCCTGTGTTAATGAAATTGCTAATTAGATGCACGAGGTCCTAATCACCCTTGATTGTCCACACATGTGTCAGAGAATTTGCCAATTAGGAAAACCTGGTACTACTTACCATTGGTTGTCCACACCTGTGTCGCTGAAATTGATAATTAGAATCACCTTTTACTAATTAGCCTTGATTTTCGCTATTTAGAAACACCTTGTTGTAACTAGCCTTGAATATCCACACATGTTTCCATGAATTTGCTGATTAGAAACACCTGGTCCAAATAAGCCTTGATTGTCAACAACTGTGCCACTGAAATTGCTAATTATTAACACCCGGTCGTAATTAGCCTTGATTGTCGCTAATTAGGACAACCTGGTCATAATTATATGGATTGTCCACACCTGTGTCACTGAAATTGATAATTAAAAACACCTGGTACAAATTGGGCTTGATTGGCCACACCTGTGTCACTGAAATTGGTAATTAGAAGCACCTGGTACTAAAGAGCCTTGATTGTCCACACCTGTGTCAGTGAAATTGCTAATTAGAAGCACCTCGTCGTAATTAACCTTGATTGGCCACACCTCTGTTCACTGAAATTGTTAATTAGAAACACCTGTTCCTAATTAGACTTGATTGTCCCTAATTAGGAAAACCTGGGCGTAATTAGCCTTGATTGGCCCCACCTGTGTCACTGAAATTGTTAATTAGACGCACATGGTCCTAATCAGCCTTGATTGTCCACACCTGTGTCACTGAAATTGCTAATTACAAAAACCTGGTCCGAATTAGCCTTTATTGTCCATACCTGTGTCTCTCCAATTGTGAATTAGAAACACTTGTTCCAAATTATCCTTGATTGTCCACACCTGTGTCACTGAAATTGGTAATTAGACGCACCTGTGACTAATTGGCCTTTATTGGCCACACCTGTGTCACTGAAACTGCTAATATACGCACCTGGTCCTAATTAGCATTGATTGTCCAACCCTGTGTCAGTGAAATTGCTAATTAGAAAAACCTGTTCCTGCTTAGCCTTGATTGTCCCCACCTGTGTCACTGACATTGCTAATTCGAAACACCTGGTCCTAACTAGGCTTGATTGCCGCTTTTTACGAACACCTGGTCGTAATTAGCCTTGATTGTACACACCCGTGTCACTGAAAGTGTTAATTGGAAACACCTGGTCCAAATTAGGCTTGATTGGCCACACCTGTGTCACTAAATTTGGTAATTAGAAGCACATGGTCCTATTTAGCCTTGATTGGAAACACCTGTGTCACTGAAATTGCTATTTAGATGCACCTGGTCCTAATAAGCCTTGATCGGCCACACATGTGTCACTGAAAGTGCTAATTAGAAGCACCTTGTCCAAATCAGTCTTGATTGTCCACACCTATGTCCTTGAAACAGCTAATTAGAAACACCAGGTCCTATATAGCCTTCATGGTCGCTAATTAGAAACACCTGGTCGTAACTAGCCTTGATCGTCCACACCTGTGTCACTGAAATTGCTAATTAGAAACACTTCGTCCAAATTAGCCTTGATTGGCCACACCTGTGTCACTTAAATTGTCAATTAGACACACATGTTCCTAACTAGCCTTGTTTGGTGACACCTGTGTCACTGAAATTGCTAATTAGACGCACGTGGTCCTAATTAGCTTTGATTGGCCACACCTGTGTCACTGAAATTGCTCATTAGACGCACGAAGTCATAATCAGCTTTAATTGTCCACCCCTGTGTCTCTGAAATTGCTAATAAGATAAACCTTGTCGTAATTAGCCTTGATTGTCCACACCTGTGTCACCAAAATTGTTAATTACAAACACAAGGTCCAAATTAGCATTGATTGTCGCTAATTAGAAACACCTGGTGGTAACTAGCCTTTACTCTCCACACCTGTGTCCCTGTATTTGCTTATTAGAAACACTTGGCCCAAATTAGCCTTGATTGTCCACACCTGTGTCACTGAAAATGGTAATTGGAAACACCTGGTCCAAATTAGGCTTGATTGGCCACACCTGTGTCACTAAATTTGGTAATTAGAAACACCTGGTCCTATATAGCCTTGATTGGCCACACCTGTGTCACTGAAATTGCTAATTAGATGCACCTGATCCCCATTACCCTTGATGTCCATACCTGTGTCACTGCAATTGCTAATTAGACGCACATGGTCCCAATTTCCCTTCATTGGCCACACCTGTCTCACTGAAATTGCTAATTTGATGCACTTGGTCCTAATTAGCCTTGATGGGCCACACATGTGTCACTGAAAGTGCTAATTAGAAGCACCTGGTCCTAATTAGCAATGATTGGCCACACCTGTGTCACTGAAATTGCTAGTTAGAAACACCTGGTCCTAGTTAGCCTTGATTGGCCACACCTGTGTCACTGAAATTGCTAATTAGAAAAACTTGTTCCTACTTAGCCTTGGATGTCCCCATGTGTGTCACTGGAATTGATAATGAGAAGCACCTGTTCCTAATTAGCTTTGATTGTCGCTAATTAGAAACACCTGGACCAAATTAGCGTTGATTGGCCACACCAGTGTCACTGAAGTTGCTAATTACATGCACGTGGTCCTAATTAGCCTTGATTGGCTACACCTGTGTCAATGAAATAGCTAATTAGAAACACATGGTCCACATTAGAATTGATTGCCACACCTGTGCCACTGACATTGCTAATTAGAAACACCTGGTCCTAATTAGCCTTGATTGTCGCTAATTATGAAAACCTGGTCGTAATTAGCCTTGATTGTCCACATCTGTGTCACTGAAAGTGTTAGTTAGAAACACCTGGTCAAAATTAGGTTTGATTGGCCACACCTGTGTCACCGAAATTGGTAATTAGAAGCACCTGGTCCTAATGGGCCTAGATTGGCCACACCTGTGTCACTGAAAATGCCAATTAGAAGCACGTGGGCCGAATTAGTCTTGATTGGCCACACCTGTGTACCTGAAATTGCTAATTAGACACAACCTGGCTTATAATTAGCCTTGATTGGCCACACCTGTGTCACTGAAATTGCTAATTAGATGCACCTGTGACTAATTGGCCTTTATTGGCCACACCTGTGTCACTGAAATTGCTAATTTGATGCACCTGGTCCTAATTAGCCTTGATTGTCCAACCCTGTGTCAGTGAAATTGCTAATTAGAAAAACATAGTCCTAACTAGCCTTGATTGTCCCCACATGTATCACTGACATTGCTAATTCGAAACACCTGGTCCTAACTAGGCTTGATTGCCGCTTTTTACGAACACCTGGTCGTAATTAGCCTTGATTGTACACACCCGTGTCACTGAAAATGTTAATTGGAAACACCTGGTCCAAATTAGGCTTGATTGGCCACACCTGTGTCACTAAATTTGGTAATTAGCAGCACCTGGTCCTATTTAGCCTTGATTGGAAACACCTGTGTCACTGAAATTGCTAATTAGATGCACCTGAGCCTAATTAGTCTTGATTGTCCATACCTGTGTCACTGCAATTGCTAGTTCGATGCAAATGGTCCTAATTTGCCTTCATTGGCCACACCTGTGTCACTGAAATTGCTATTTAGATGCACCTGGTTCTAATAAGCCTTGATCGTCTACAGATGTGTCACTGAAAGTGCTAATTAGAAGCACCTGGTCCTAATCAGTCTTGATTGTCCACACCTATGTCCTTGAAACAGCTAATTAGAAACACCAGGTCCTAAATAGCCTTCATGGTCGCTAATTAGAAACACCTGGTCGTAACTAGCCTTGATCGTCCACACCTGTGTCCCTGAAATTGCTAATTAGAAACACTTCGTCCAAATTAGCCTTGATTGGCCACACCTGTGTCACTGAAATTGCTAATTAGAAAAACCTGGTCCTAATTAGCCTTGTTTGGTGACACCTGTGTCACTGAAATTGCTAATTAGACGCACCTGGTCCTAATGAGCCTTGATTGTCCACACCTGTGTCAGTGACATTGCTAATTAGACCAACCTGGTGCTAATGAGCCTTGATTGTCCAAACCTGTGTCAATGAAATTGGTAAATGGATGCACCTCGTCTTAAATAACCTTGATTGTCCACATCTGTGTCACTGAAATTGCTAATTAGAAACACTTCGTCCAAATTAGCCTTGATTGTCCACACCTGTGTCACTGATATTGCTAATTACATGCACGTAATACTAACTGGCCTTGATTGGCCAAACTTGTGTCACTGAAATTGCTAATTACACGCACCTGGTCCTAATTAGCCTTGATTGTCCACACCTGTGTCAGTGAAATTGCTAATTAGAGCAACCTGGTCCAAATTAGACTTGATTGTCCACACGTGTGTCACTGAAATTGCTAGTTTGAAATACCTGGTCCTAACTAGCCTTGATTGTCCACACCTGTGTCACTGACATTGCTAATCAGAAACACCTGGTCCAAATTAGGCTTGATTGTCCACACATGTGTCACTGAAATTGCTAATTAGAAACACCAGGTCCTAATTAGCATTGATAGTCACTAATTAGAAAAACCTGGTGGTAACTAGCCTTTATTGTGCACACCTGTGTCCCTGAAATTGCTAATTAGAAACACTTGGTCCAAATTAGCCTTGATTGTCCACACCTGTGTCACTGAAATTGCTATTTAGAAAAACCTGGTCCTAATTAGCCTTTATTGTCCACACCTGTGTCACTGATAGTGCTAATTAGACGCACCTGATACTTTCTGGCCTTGATTGGCCGCACTTGTGTCACTGAAATTGCTAATTAGATGCCCCTGGTCCTAATTAGCCTTGATTGTCCACACCTGTGTCAGTGAAATTGCTAATTAGACCAACCTGGTCTTAATTAGACTTGATTGTCCACACGTGTGTCACTGAAATTGCTAGTTAGAAATACCTGGTCCTAATTAGCCTTTATTGTCCACACCTGTGTCACTGATATTGCTAATTAGACGCACCTAATACTAACTGGCCTTGATTGGCCACACTTGTGTCACTGAAATTGCTAACTAGACGCACCTGGTCCTAATGAGCCTTGATTGTCCACACCTGTGTCAGTGACATTGCTAATTAGACCAACCTGGTCCTAATTAGACTTGATTTTCCACACGTGTGTCACTGAAATTGCTAGTTAGAAATACCTGGTCCTAAATAGCCTTGATTGTCTCCACCTGTGTCACTGACATTGCTAACTAGAAACACCTGGTCCTAATTAGGCTTGATTGTTGCTTTTTACGAATACCTGGTCATAATTAGCCTTGATTTTCCATACCTGTGTCACTGATATTGCTAATTAGAAGTACTGGATACTAACTGGCCTTGATTGGCCACACCTGTGTCAATGAAATTGCTAATTAGATGCACGAGGTCCTAATCACCCTTGATTGTCCACACATGTGTAAATGAAATTGGTAATTAACTGCACCTGGTCCTAAATAACCTTGGTTGTCCACACCTGTGTCCCTGAAATTGATAATTAGAATCACTTTTTACTAGTTAGCCTTGATTTTCGCTATTTAGAAACACCTTGTCGTAACTAGCCTTGAATATCCACACATGTTTCCATGAATTTGCTGATTAGAAACACCTGGTCCAAATAAGCCTTGATTGTCAACAACTGTGCCACGGAAATTGCTAATTAGAAACACCCGGTTCTAATTAGCCTTGATTGTCGCTAATTAGGACAACCTGGTCATAGTTATATGGATTGTCCACACCTGTGTCACTGAAATTGCTAATTAGAAGCACCTGGTACTAAAGAGCCTTGATTGGCCACACCTGTGTCACTGAAATTGCTAATTAGAAGCACCTCGTCGTAATTAACCTTGATTGGCCACACCCCTGTTCACTGAAATTGTTAATTAGAAACACCTGTTCCTAATTAGCCTTGATTGTCGCTAATTAGGAAAACCTGGTCGTAATTAGCCTTGATTGGCCCCACCTGTGTCACTGAAATTGCTAATTAGATGCACATGGTCCTAATCAGCCTTGATTGTTCACACCTGTGTCACTGAAATTGCTAATTAAAAAAACCTGGTCCGAATTAGCTTTTATTGTCCATACCTGTCTCTGCAATTGTTAATTAGAAACACTTGGTCCTAATTAGCCTTGATTGTCCACACCTGTGTCACTGAAATTGTTAATTACAAACACCATGTCCTAATTAGCATTGATTGTCGCTAATTAGAAACACCTGGTGGTAACTAGCCTTTATTCTCCACACCTGTGTGCCTCTAATTGCTAATTAGAAACACTTGGCCCAAATTAGCCTTGATTGTCCACACCTGTGTCACTGAAATTGGTAATTAGAAAAACCTGGTCCTAATTAGCCTTTATTGTCCACACCTGTGTCACTGATATTGCTAATTAAAAGCACCTGACACTAACTGGCCTTGATTGGCCACACTTGTGACACTGAAATTGCTAATTAGATGCACCTGGTCCTAATTAGCCTTGATTGTCCACACCTGTGTCAGTGAAATTGCTAATTAGACTAACCTGGTACTAATTAGACTTGATTGTCCACACGTGTGTCACTGAAATTGCTAGTTAGAAATACCTGGTCCCACATAGCCTTGATTGTCCCCAACTGTGTCACTGACATTGCTAATTAGAAACACCTGGTCCTAATTAGGCTTGATTGTCACTTTTTACGAATACCTGGTCATAATTAGCCTTGATTGTCCACACCTGTGTGACTGAAAATGGTAATTAGAAACACCTGGTCCAAATTAGGCTTGATTGGCCACACCTGTGTCATTGAAATTGCTAATTAGACGCACCTTATCCCCATTAGCCTTGATGTCCATACCTGTGTCACTGCAATTGCTAATTAGACGCACATGGTCCCAATTTCCCTTCATTGGCCACACCTGTGTCACTGAAATTGGTAATTTGACGCACTTGGTCCTAATTAGCCTTGATGGGCAACACATGTGTCACTGAAAGTGTTAATTAGAAGCACGTGGTCCTAATGAGCAATGATTGGCCACACGTGTGTCACTGAAATTTCTAATTAGATGCACCTGATCCTAATTAGCCTTGATGGGCCACACCTGTGTCACTGAAATTGCTAATTAGAAGCACCTGGTCCTAATTAGCCTTGATTGGCCACACCTGTGTCACTGAAATTGCTAATTAGAAAAAACTGTTTCCTGCTTAGCTGTGGATGTCCCCATGTGTGTCACTGGAATTGATAATGAGAATCACCTGTTCCTAATTAGCTTTGATTGTCGCTAATTAGAAACAGCTGGTCATAACTAGCCTTGATTTTCCACATCTGTGTCCCTGAAATTGCTAATTAGAAACACTTCGTCCAAATTGGGCTTAATTGGCCACACCTGTGTCACTGAAATTGCTAATTAGAAGCACCTGGTACTAAAGAGCCTTGATTGGCCACACCTGTGTCACTGAAATTGCTAATTAGAAGCACCTCGTTGTAATTAACCTTGATTGGCCACACCTGTGTCACTGAAATTGCTAATTAAAAAGACCTGTTCCGAATTAGCTTTTATTGTCCATACCTGTGTCTCTGCAATTGTTAATTAGAAACACTTGGTCCTAATTAGCCTTGATTGTCCACACCTGTGTCACTGAAATTGCTAATTAGACGCACCTGTGACTAATTGGCCTTTATTGGCCACACCTGTGTCACAGAAATTACTAATTAGACGCACTTGGTCATAATTAGCCTTGATCTGCCACACATGTGTCACTGAAAGTGCTAATTAGAAGCACCTGGTCCTAATTAGCAATGATTGGCCACACGTGTGTCACTGAAATTGCTAATTAGATGCACCTGGTCCTAATTAGCCTTGATTGGCCACACCTGTGTCACTGAAATTGCTAGTTAGAAGCACATGGTCCTGATTAGCCTGGATTGGCCACACCTGTGTCACTGAAATTGCTAATTAGAAAAACCTGTTCCTGCTTAGCCTTGGATGCCCCATGTGTGTCACTGGAATTGATAATGAGAAACACCTGTTCCTAATTAGCTTTGATTGTCGCTAATTAGAAAGACCTGGTCCAAATTAGCGTTGATTGGCCACACCAGTGTCACTGAAGTTGCTAATTAGATGCACGTGGTCCTAATTAGCCTTGATTGACTACACCTGTGTCACTGAAATTGCTAATTAGATGCACGAGGTCCTAATCAGCCTTGATTGTCCACACCTTTGTCAATGATATAGCTAATTAGAAATACATGGTCCAAATTAGAATTGATTGCCACACCTGTGCCACTGACATTGCTAATTAGAAACACCTGGTCCTAATTAGCCTTGATTGTCGCTAATTATGAAAACCTGGTCGTAATTAGCCTTGATTTTCCACATCTGTGTCACTGAAATTGTTAATTAGAAACACCTGGTCAAAATTAGGTTACATTGGCCACACCTGTGTCACTGAAATTGGTAATTAGAAGCACCTGGTTCTAATTAGCCTAGATTGGCCACAACTGTGTCACTGACATTGCTAATTAGAAACACATGGTCCTAATTAGCCTTGATTGTCTATATCTATTTCACTTCAATTGCTAATTAGACGCACCTAGTCTTAACTAGCCTTGATTGTCCAAACCTGTGTCAGTTCAATTGCTAATTAGACGCACCTGGTCCGAATCAGCCTTGATTGGCCACACCTGTGTCACTGAAATTGCAAATTAGACGCACCTGGTCCTAATTAGCCTTGATTGGCCACACCTGTGTCACTGAAATTGCTAATTAGAAACACCAGGTCCTAATTAGCCTTGATTGTCGCTAATTAGAAACACCTGGTGGTAACTAGCCTTTATTCTCCACACCTGTGTCCCTGTAATTGCTAATTAGAAACAATTGGCCCAAATTAGCCTTGATTGTCCACACCTGTGTCACTGATATTGCTAATTAGAAGCACCTGATACTAACTGGCCTTGATTGGCCACACTTGTGTCTCTGAAATTGCTAGTTAGACGCACCTGGTGCTAATGAGCCTTGATTGTCCACACCTGTGTCACTGAAATTGCTAATTAAAAAAACCTGGTCCGAATTAGCCTTTATTGTCCATACCTGTGTCTCTGCAATTGTGAATTAGAAACACTTGGTCCAAATTATCCTTGATTGTCCAAACCTGTGTCACTGAAATTGGTAATTAGAAAAACCTGGTCCTAATTAGCCTTGATTGTCCACACCTGTGTCACTGAAATTGCTAATTAGATGCACCTGTGACTAATTGGCCTTTATTGGCCACACCTGTGTCACTGAAACTGCTAATTATACGCACCTGGTCCTAATTAGCCTTGATTGTCCCTAATTATGAAAACCTGGTCGTAATTAGCCTTGATTGTCCACATCTGTGTCACTGAAATTGTTAATTAGAAACACCTGGTCAAAATTAGGTTTGATTGGCCATACCTGTGTCACCGAAATTGGTAATTAGAAGCACCTGGTCCTAATTGGCCTAGATTGGCCACACCTGTGTCACTGAAATTGCTAATTAGAAGCACGTGGGCCGAATTAGTCTTGATTGGCCACACCTGTGTAACTGAAATTGCTAATTAGACACATCTGGTTTATAATTAGCCTTGATTGGCCACACCTGTGTCAATGAAATTGCTAATTAGATGCACGAGGTCCTAATCACCCTTGATTGTCCACACATGTGTCAGAGAATTTGCCAATTAGGAAAACCTTGCCCTACTTAGCCTTGGTTGTCCACACCTGTGTCACTGAAATTGACAATTAGAATCACCTTTTACTAATTAGCCTTGATTATCGCTATTTAGAATCACCTTGTCCTAACTAGCCTTGAATATCCACACATGTTTCCATGAATTTGCTGATTAGAAACACCTGGTCCAAATAAGCCTTGATTGTCAACAACTGTGCCACTGAAATTGCTAATTATTAACACCCGGTCATAATTAGCCTTGATTGTCGCTATTTAGGACAACCTGGTTATAATAATATGGATTGTCCACACCTGTGTCACTGAAATTGATAATTAAAAACACCTGGTACAAATTGGGCTTGATTGGCCACACCTGTGTCACTGAAATTGCTAATTAGAAGCACCTGGTACTAAAGAGCCTTGATTTGCCACACCCGTGTCAGTGAAATTGCTAATTAGAAGCACCTCGTCGTAATTAACCTTGATTGGCCACACCTCTGTTCACTGAAATTGTTAATTAGAAACACCTGTTCCTAATTAGCCTTGATTGTCGCTAATTAGGAAAACCTGGGCGTAATTAGCCTTGATTGGCCCCACTTGTGTCACTGAAATTGTTAATTAGACGCACATGGTCCTAATCAGCCTTGATTGTCCGCACCTGTGTCACTGAAATTGCTAATTAAAAAAACCTGGTCCGAATTAGCCTTTATTGTCCATACCTGTGTCTCTGCAATTGTGAATTAGAAACACTTGGTCCAAATTATCCTTGATTGTCCACACCTGTGTCACTGAAATTGGTAATTAGAAAAACCTGGTCCTAATTAGCCTTGATTGTCCACACCTGTGTCACTGAAATTGCTAATTAGATGCACCTGTGACTAATTGGCCTTTATTGGCCACACCTGTGTCACTGAAATTGCTAATTTGATGCACCTGGTCCTAATTAGCCTTGATTGTCCAACCCTGTGTCAGTGAAATTGCTAATTAGAAAAACATGGTCCTAACTATCCTTGATTGTCCCCACCTGTGTCACTGACATTGCTAATTCGAAACACCTGGTCCTAACTAGGCTTGATTGCCGCTTTTTACGAACACCTGGTCGTAATTAGCCTTGATTGTACACACCCGTGTCACTGAAAATGTTAATTGGAAACACCTGGTCCAAATTAGGCTTGATTGGCCACATCTGTGTCACTAAATTTGGTAATTAGAAGCACCTGGTCCTATTTAGCCTTGATTGGAAACACCTGTGTCACTGAAATTGCTAATTAGATGCACCTGAGCCTAATTAGTCTTGATTGTCCATACCTGTGTCACTGCAATTGCTAGTTAGATGCAAATGGTCCTAATTTGCCTTCATTGGCCACACCTGTGTCACTGAAATTGCTATTTAGATGCACCTGGTCCTAATAAGCCTTGATTGGCTACAGATGTGTCACTGAAAGTGCTAATTAGAAGCACCTTGTCCAAATCAGTCTTGATTGTCCACACCTATGTCCTTGAAACAGCTAATTAGAAACACCAGGTCCTAAATAGCCTTCATGGTCGCTAATTAGAAACACCTGGTCGTAACTAGCCTTGATCGTCCACACCTGTGTCCCTGAAATTGCTAATTAGAAACACTTCGTCCAAATTAGCCTTGATTGGCCACACCTGTGTCACTGAAATTGCTAATTAGACGCACATGGTCCTAATTAGCCTTGTTTGGTGACACCTGTGTCTCTGAAATTGCTAATTAGATGCACGTGGTTCTAATTAGCCTTGATTGGCCACACTTGTGTCTCTGAAATTCCTACTTAGACACATCTGGTGCTAATGAGCCTTGATTGTCCAAACTTGTGTCAATGAAATTGGTAATTAGATGCATCTGGTCCTAAATAACCTTGATTGTCCACACCTGTGTCATTGAAATTGCTAATTAGAAAAACCTGGTCCTAATTAACCTTTATTGTCCACACCTGTGTCACTGATATTGCTAATTAGATGCACCTAATACTAACTGGCCTTGATTGGCCACACTTGTGTCACTGAAATTGCTAATTAGACGCACCTGGTCCTAATTAGCCTTGATTGTCCACACCTGTGTCAGTGAAATTGCTAATTAGAGCAACCTGGTCCTAATTAGAGTTGATTGTCCACACGTGTGTCACTGAAATTGCTAGTTAGAAATACCTGGTCCTAACTAGCCTTGATTGTCCACACCTGTGTCACTGACATTGCTAGTCAGAAACACCTGGTCCAAATTAGGCTTGATTGTCCACACATGTGTCACTGAAATTGCTAATTAGAAACACCAGGTCCTAATTAACATTGATTGTCGCTAATTAGAAAGACCTGGTGGTAACTAGCCTTTATTGTGCACACCTGTGTCCCTGAAATTGCTAATTAGAAACACTTGGTTCAAATTAGCCTTGATTGTCCACACCTGTGTCACTGAAATTGCTATTTAGAAAAACCTGGTCCGAATTAGCCTTTATTGACCACAACATTGTCACTGATAGTGCTAATTAGACGCACCTGATACTAACTGGCCTTGATTGGCCACACCTGTGTCACTGAAATTGCTAATTAGATGCCCCTGGTCCTAATTAGCCTTGATTGTCCACACCTGTGACAGTGAAATTGCTAATTAGACCAACCTGGTCCTAATTAGACTTGATTGTCCACACGTGTGTCACTGAAATTGCTAGTTAGAAATACCTGGTCCTAAATAGCCTTGATCGTCCCCACCTGTGTCACTGACATTGCTAATTAGAAACACCTCATCCTAAATAGGCTTGATTGTCGCTTTTCACGAATACCTGGTCAAAATTAGCCTTGATTGTCCACACCTGTGTCACTGATATTGCTAATTAGAAGCACCTGATACTAACTGGCCTTGATTGGCCACACTTGTGTCTCTGAAATTGCTAGTTAGACGCACCTGGTGCTAATGAGCCTTGATTGTCCAAACCTGTGTCAATGAAATTGGAAATTAACTGCACCTGGTCCTAAATAACCTTGATTGTCCACACCTGTGTCACTGAAATTGCTAATTAGAGAATCTGTTCCTGCTTAGCCTTGGTTGTCCCCATGTGTGTCTCTGCAATTGATAATGAGAAACACCTTTTCCTAATTATCTTTGATTGTCGCTAATTAGACGCACCTGGCCCTAATTAGCAATGATTGGCCACACCACTGTCACTGAAGTTGCTAATTAGACGCACGTGGTCCTAATTAGCCTTGACTGGCTACTCTTGTGTCACTGAAATTGCTAATTAGACACACGAGGTCCTAATCAGCCTTGATTGTCCACACCTGTGTCAATGAAATAGCTAATTAGAAACACATGGTCCAAATTAGAAGTGATTGCCACACCTGTGACTCAGACATTGCTAATTAGAGAAACATGGTCCTAATTCGTCTTGATTGTCGCTAATTATGAAATCCTGGTTGTAATTAGCCTTGATTGTCCACATCTGTGTCACTGAAATTGTTAATTAGAAACACCTGGTCAAATTAGGTTTGATTGGCCACACCTGTGTCACTGAAATTGGTAATTAGAAGCACCTGGTCCTATATAGCCTTGATTGGCCACACCTGTGTCACTGAAATTGCTAATTAGACACACCTGGTTCTAATTAGCCTTGATTGGCCACCCCTGTGTTAATGAAATTGCTAATTAGATGCACGAGGTCCTAATCACCCTTGATTGTCCACACATGTGTCAGAGAATTTGCCAATTAGGAAAACCTGGTACTACTTACCATTGGTTGTCCACACCTGTGTCGCTGAAATTGATAATTAGAATCACCTTTTACTAATTAGCCTTGATTTTCGCTATTTAGAAACACCTTGTTGTAACTAGCCTTGAATATCCACACATGTTTCCATGAATTTGCTGATTAGAAACACCTGGTCCAAATAAGCCTTGATTGTCAACAACTGTGCCACTGAAATTGCTAATTATTAACACCCGGTCGTAATTAGAATTGATTGTCGCTAATTAGGACAACCTGGTCATAATTATATGGATTGTCCACACCTGTGTCACTGAAATTGATAATTAAAAACACCTGGTACAAATTGGGCTTGATTGGCCACACCTGTGTCACTGAAATTGCTAATTAGAAGCACCTCGTCGTAATTAACCTTGATTGGCCACACCCCTGTTCACTGAAATTGTTAATTAGAAACACCTGTTCCTAATTAGCCTTGATTGTCGCTAATTAGGAAAACCTGGTCGTAATTAGCCTTGATTGGCCCCACCTGTGTCACTGAAATTGCTAATTAGATGCACATGGTCCTAATCAGCCTTGATTGTTCACACCTGTGTCACTGAAATTGCTAATTAAAAAAACCTGGTCCGAATTAGCTTTTATTGTCCATATCTGTGTCTCTGCAATTGTTAATTAGAAACACTTGGTCCTAATTAGCCTTGATTGTCCACACCTGTGTCACTGAAATTGTTAATTACAAACACCATGTCCTAATTAGCATTGATTGTCGCTAATTAGAAACACCTGGTGGTAACTAGCCTTTATTCTCCACACCTGTGTGCCTCTAATTGCTAATTAGAAACACTTGGCCCAAATTAGCCTTGATTGTCCACACCTGTGTCACTGAAATTGGTAATTAGAAAAACCTGGTCCTAATTAGCCTTTATTGTCCACACCTGTGTCACTGATATTGCTAATTAAAAGCACCTGACACTAACTGGCCTTGATTGGCCACACTTGTGACACTGAAATTGCTAATTAGATGCACCTGGTCCTAATTAGCCTTGATTGTCCACACCTGTGTCAGTGAAATTGCTAATTAGACTAACCTGGTACTAATTAGACTTGATTGTCCACACGTGTGTCACTGAAATTGCTAGTTAGAAATACCTGGTCCCACATAGCCTTGATTGTCCCCAACTGTGTCACTGACATTGCTAATTAGAAACACCTGGTCCTAATTAGGCTTGATTGTCACTTTTTACGAATACCTGGTCATAATTAGCCTTGATTGTCCACACCTGTGTGACTGAAAATGGTAATTAGAAACACCTGGTCCAAATTAGGCTTGATTGGCCACACCTGTGTCATTGAAATTGCTAATTAGACGCACCTTATCCCCATTAGCCTTGATGTCCATACCTGTGTCACTGCAATTGCTAATTAGACGCACATGGTCCCAATTTCCCTTCATTGGCCACACCTGTGTCACTGAAATTGGTAATTTGACGCACTTGGTCCTAATTAGCCTTGATGGGCAACACATGTGTCACTGAAAGTGTTAATTAGAAGCACGTGGTCCTAATGAGCAATGATTGGCCACACGTGTGTCACTGAAATTTCTAATTAGATGCACCTGGTCCTAATTAGCCTTGATGGGCCACACCTGTGTCACTGAAATTGCTAATTAGAGAATCTGTTCCTGCTTAGCCTTGGTTGTCCCCATGTGTGTCTCTGCAATTGATAATGAGAAACACCTTTCCTAATTAGCTTTGATTGTCGCTAATTAGAAGCACCTGGCCCTAATTAGCAATGATTGGCCACACCACTGTCACTGAAGTTGCTAATTAGACGCACGTGGTCCTAATTAGCCTTGACTGGCTACTCTTGTGTCACTGAAATTGCTAATTAGACACACGAGGTCCTAATCAGCCTTGATTGTCCACACCTGTGTCAATGAAATAGCTAATTAGAAACACATGGTCCAAATTAGAATTGATTGCCACACCTGTGCCTCAGACATTGCTAATTAGAGAAACATGGTCCTAATTCGTCTTGATTGTCACTAATTATGAAATCCTGGTTGTAATTAGCCTTGATTGTCCACATCTGTGTCACTGAAATTGTTAATTAGAAACACCTGGTCAAAATTAGGTTTGATTGGCCACACCTGTGTCACTGAAATTGGTAATTAGAAGCAACTGGTCCAATATAGCCTTGATTGGCCACACCTGTGTCACTGAAATTGCTAATTAGACACACCTGGTTCTAATTAGCCTTGATTGGCCACCCCTGTGTTAATGAAATTGCTAATTAGATGCACGAGGTCCTAATCACCCTTGATTGTCCACACATGTGTCAGAGAATTTGCCAATTAGGAAAACCTGGTACTACTTACCATTGGTTGTCCACACCTGTGTCGCTGAAATTGATAATTAGAATCACCTTTTACTAATTAGCCTTGATTTTCGCTATTTAGAAACACCTTGTTGTAACTAGCCTTGAATATCCACACATGTTTCCATGAATTTGCTGATTAGAAACACCTGGTCCAAATAAGCCTTGATTGTCAACAACTGTGCCACTGAAATTGCTAATTAGAAACACCCAGTTCTAATTAGCCTTGATTGTCGCTAATTAGGACAACCTGGTCATAGTTATATGGATTGTCCACACCTGTGTCACTGAAATTGCTAATTAGAAGCACCTGGTACTAAAGAGCCTTGATTGGCCACACCTGTGTCACTGAAATTGCTAATTAGAAGCACCTCGTCGTAATTAACCTTGATTGGCCACACCCCTGTTCACTGAAATTGTTAATTAGAAACACCTGTTCCTAATTAGCCTTGATTGTCGCTAATTAGGAAAACCTGGTCGTAATTAGCCTTGATTGGCCCCACCTGTGTCACTGAAATTGCTAATTAGATGCACATGGTCCTAATCAGCCTTGATTGTTCACACCTGTGTCACTGAAATTGCTAATTAAAAAAACCTGGTCCGAATTAGCTTTTATTGTCCATATCTGTGTCTCTGCAATTGTTAATTAGAAACACTTGGTCCTAATTAGCCTTGATTGTCCACACCTGTGTCACTGAAATTGTTAATTACAAACACCATGTCCTAATTAGCATTGATTGTCGCTAATTAGAAACACCTGGTGGTAACTAGCCTTTATTCTCCACACCTGTGTGCCTCTAATTGCTAATTAGAAACACTTGGCCCAAATTAGCCTTGATTGTCCACACCTGTGTCACTGAAATTGGTAATTAGAAAAACCTGGTCCTAATTAGCCTTTATTGTCCACACCTGTGTCACTGATATTGCTAATTAAAAGCACCTGACACTAACTGGCCTTGATTGGCCACACTTGTGACACTGAAATTGCTAATTAGATGCACCTGGTCCTAATTAGCCTTGATTGTCCACACCTGTGTCAGTGAAATTGCTAATTAGACTAACCTGGTACTAATTAGACTTGATTGTCCACACGTGTGTCACTGAAATTGCTAGTTAGAAATACCTGGTCCCACATCGCCTTGATTGTCCCCAACTGTGTCACTGACATTGCTAATTAGAAACACCTGGTCCTAATTAGGCTTGATTGTCACTTTTTACGAATACCTGGTCATAATTAGCCTTGATTGTCCACACCTGTGTGACTGAAAATGGTAATTAGAAACACCTGGTCCAAATTAGGCTTGATTGGCCACACCTGTGTCATTGAAATTGCTAATTAGACGCACCTTATCCCCATTAGCCTTGATGTCCATACCTGTGTCACTGCAATTGCTAATTAGACGCACATGGTCCCAATTTCCCTTCATTGGCCACACCTGTGTCACTGAAATTGGTAATTTGACGCACTTGGTCCTAATTAGCCTTGATGGGCAACACATGTGTCACTGAAAGTGTTAATTAGAAGCACGTGGTCCTAATGAGCAATGATTGGCCACACGTGTGTCACTGAAATTTCTAATTAGATGCACCTGGTCCTAATTAGCCTTGATGGGCCACACCTGTGTCACTGAAATTGCTAATTAGAGAATCTGTTCCTGCTTAGCCTTGGTTGTCCCCATGTGTGTCTCTGCAATTGATAATGAGAAACACCTTTTCCTAATTAGCTTTGATTGTCGCTAATTAGAAGCACCTGGCCCTAATTAGCAATGATTGGCCACACCACTGTCACTGAAGTTGCTAATTAGACGCACGTGGTCCTAATTAGCCTTGACTGGCTACTCTTGTGTCACTGAAATTGCTAATTAGACACACGAGGTCCTAATCAGCCTTGATTGTCCACACCTGTGTCAATGAAATAGCTAATTAGAACACATGGTCCAAATTAGAATTGATTGCCACACCTGTGCCTCAGACATTGCTAATTAGAGAAACATGGTCCTAATTCGTCTTGATTGTCACTAATTATGAAATCCTGGTTGTAATTAGCCTTGATTGTCCACATCTGTGTCACTGAAATTGTTAATTAGAAACACCTGGTCAAAATTAGGTTTGATTGGCCACACCTGTGTCACTGAAATTGGTAATTAGAAGCAACTGGTCCAATATAGCCTTGATTGGCCACACCTGTGTCACTGAAATTGCTAATTAGATACACCTGGTTCTAATTAGCCTTGTTTGGCCACCCCTGTGTTAATGAAATTGCTAATTAGATGCACGAGGTCCTAATCACCCTTGATTGTCCACACATGTGTCAGAGAATTTGCCAATTAGGAAAACCTGGTACTACTTACCATTGGTTGTCCACACCTGTGTCGCTGAAATTGATAATTAGAATCACCTTTTACTAATTAGCCTTGATTTTCGCTATTTAGAAACACCTTGTTGTAACTAGCCTTGAATATCCACACATGTTTCCATGAATTTGCTGATTAGAAACACCTGGTCCAAATAAGCCTTGATTGTCAACAACTGTGCCACTGAAATTGCTAATTAGAAACACCCGGTTCTAATTAGCCTTGATTGTCGCTAATTAGGACAACCTGGTCATAGTTATATGGATTGTCCACACCTGTGTCACTGAAATTGCTAATTAGAAGCACCTGGTACTAAAGAGCCTTGATTGGCCACACCTGTGTCACTGAAATTGCTAATTAGAAGCACCTCGTCGTAATTAACCTTGATTGGCCACACCCCTGTTCACTGAAATTGTTAATTAGAAACACCTGTTCCTAATTAGCCTTGATTGTCGCTAATTAGGAAAACCTGGTCGTAATTAGCCTTGATTGGCCCCACCTGTGTCACTGAAATTGCTAATTAGATGCACATGGTCCTAATCAGCCTTGATTGTTCACACCTGTGTCACTGAAATTGCTAATTAAAAAAACCTGGTCCGAATTAGCTTTTATTGTCCATATCTGTGTCTCTGCAATTGTTAATTAGAAACACTTGGTCCTAATTAGCCTTGATTGTCCACACCTGTGTCACTGAAATTGTTAATTACAAACACCATGTCCTAATTAGCATTGATTGTCGCTAATTAGAAACACCTGGTGGTAACTAGCCTTTATTCTCCACACCTGTGTGCCTCTAATTGCTAATTAGAAACACTTGGCCCAAATTAGCCTTGATTGTCCACACCTGTGTCACTGAAATTGGTAATTAGAAAAACCTGGTCCTAATTAGCCTTTATTGTCCACACCTGTGTCACTGATATTGCTAATTAAAAGCACCTGACACTAACTGGCCTTGATTGGCCACACTTGTGACACTGAAATTGCTAATTAGATGCACCTGGTCCTAATTAGCCTTGATTGTCCACACCTGTGTCAGTGAAATTGCTAATTAGACTAACCTGGTACTAATTAGACTTGATTGTCCACACGTGTGTCACTGAAATTGCTAGTTAGAAATACCTGGTCCCACATCGCCTTGATTGTCCCCAACTGTGTCACTGACATTGCTAATTAGAAACACCTGGTCCTAATTAGGCTTGATTGTCACTTTTTACGAATACCTGGTCATAATTAGCCTTGATTGTCCACACCTGTGTGACTGAAAATGGTAATTAGAAACACCTGGTCCAAATTAGGCTTGATTGGCCACACCTGTGTCATTGAAATTGCTAATTAGACGCACCTTATCCCCATTAGCCTTGATGTCCATACCTGTGTCACTGCAATTGCTAATTAGACGCACATGGTCCCAATTTCCCTTCATTGGCCACACCTGTGTCACTGAAATTGGTAATTTGACGCACTTGGTCCTAATTAGCCTTGATGGGCAACACATGTGTCACTGAAAGTGTTAATTAGAAGCACGTGGTCCTAATGAGCAATGATTGGCCACACGTGTGTCACTGAAATTTCTAATTAGATGCACCTGGTCCTAATTAGCCTTGATGGGCCACACCTGTGTCACTGAAATTGCTAATTAGAGAATCTGTTCCTGCTTAGCCTTGGTTGTCCCCATGTGTGTCTCTGCAATTGATAATGAGAAACACCTTTTCCTAATTAGCTTTGATTGTCGCTAATTAGAAGCACCTGGCCCTAATTAGCAATGATTGGCCACACCACTGTCACTGAAGTTGCTAATTAGACGCACGTGGTCCTAATTAGCCTTGACTGGCTACTCTTGTGTCACTGAAATTGCTAATTAGACACACGAGGTCCTAATCAGCCTTGATTGTCCACACCTGTGTCAATGAAATAGCTAATTAGAAACACATGGTCCAAATTAGAATTGATTGCCACACCTGTGCCTCAGACATTGCTAATTAGAGAAACATGGTCCTAATTCGTCTTGATTGTCACTAATTATGAAATCCTGGTTGTAATTAGCCTTGATTGTCCACATCTGTGTCACTGAAATTGTTAATTAGAAACACCTGGTCAAAATTAGGTTTGATTGGCCACACCTGTGTCACTGAAATTGGTAATTAGAAGCAACTGGTCCAATATAGCCTTGATTGGCCACACCTGTGTCACTGAAATTGCTAATTAGACACACCTGGTTCTAATTAGCCTTGATTGGCCACCCCTGTGTTAATGAAATTGCTAATTAGATGCACGAGGTCCTAATCACCCTTGATTGTCCACACATGTGTCAGAGAATTTGCCAATTAGGAAAACCTGGTACTACTTACCATTGGTTGTCCACACCTGTGTCGCTGAAATTGATAATTAGAATCACCTTTTACTAATTAGCCTTGATTTTCGCTATTTAGAAACACCTTGTTGTAACTAGCCTTGAATATCCACACATGTTTCCATGAATTTGCTGATTAGAAACACCTGGTCCAAATAAGCCTTGATTGTCAACAACTGTGCCACTGAAATTGCTAATTATTAACACCCGGTCGTAATTAGCCTTGATTGTCGCTAATTAGGACAACCTGGTCATAATTATATGGATTGTCCACACCTGTGTCACTGAAATTGATAATTAAAAACACCTGGTACAAATTGGGCTTGATTGGCCACACCTGTGTCACTGAAATTGGTAATTAGAAGCACCTGGTACTAAAGAGCCTTGATTGGCCACACCTGTGTCACTGAAATTGCTAATTAGAAGCACCTCGTCGTAATTAACCTTGATTGGCCACACCTCTGTTCACTGAAATTGTTAATTAGAAACACCTGTTCCTAATTAGACTTGATTGTCCCTAATTAGGAAAACCTTGGCGTAATTAGCCTTGATTGGCCCCACCTGTGTCACTGAAATTGTTAATTAGACGCACATGGTCCTAATCAGCCTTGATTGTCCACACCTGTGTCACTGAAATTGCTAATTACAAAAACCTGGTCCGAATTAGCCTTTATTGTCCATACCTGTGTCTCTCCAATTGTGAATTAGAAACACTTGTTCCAAATTATCCTTGATTGTCCACACCTGTGTCACTGAAATTGGTAATTAGACGCACCTGTGACTAATTGGCCTTTATTGGCCACACCTGTGTCACTGAAACTGCTAATTATACGCACCTGGTCCTAATTAGCATTGATTGTCCAACCCTGTGTCAGTGAAATTGCTAATTAGAAAAACATGGTCCTAACTAGCTTTGATTGTCCCCACCTGTGTCACTGACATTGCTAATTCGAAACACCTGGTCCTAACTAGGCTTGATTGCCGCTTTTTACGAACACCTGGTCGTAATTAGCGTTGATTGTACACACCCGTGTCACTGAAAGTGTTAATTGGAAACACCTGGTCCAAATTAGGCTTGATTGGCCACATCTGTGTCACTAAATTTGGTAATTAGAAGCACATGGTCCTATTTAGCCTTGATTGGAAACACCTGTGTCACTGAAATTGCTAATTAGATGCACCTGAGCCTAATTAGTCTTGATTGTACATACCTGTGTCACTGCAATTGCTAGTTAGATGCAAATGGTCCTAATTTGCCTTCATTGGCCACACCCGTGTCACTGAAATTGCTATTTAGATGCACCTGGTCCTAATAAGCCTTGATCGGCCACACGTGTCACTGAAAGTGCTAATTAGAAGCACCTTGTCCAAATCAGTCTTGATTGTCCACACCTATGTCCTTGAAACAGCTAATTAGAAACACCAGGTCCTATATAGCCTTCATGGTCGCTAATTAGAAACACCTGGTCGTAACTAGCCTTGATCGTCCACACCTGTGTCCCCTGAAATTGCTAATTAGAAACACTTCGTCCAAATTAGCCTTGATTGGCCACACCTGTGTCACTTAAATTGCTAATTAGACACACATGGTCCTAACTAGCCTTGTTTGGTGACACCTGTGTCACTGAAATTGCTAATTAGACGCACGTGGTCCTAATTAGCCTTGATTGGCCACACCTGTGTCACTGAAATTGCTCATTAGACGCACGAAGTCATAATCAGCTTTAATTGTCCACCCCTGTGTCTCTGAAATTGCTAATAAGATAAACCTTGTCGTAATTAGCCTTGATTGTCCACACCTGTGTCACCAAAATTGTTAATTACAAACACAAGGTCCAAATTAGCATTGATTGTCGCTAATTAGAAACACCTGGTGGTAACTAGCCTTTACTCTCCACACCTGTGTCCCTGTATTTGCTTATTAGAAACACTTGGCCCAAATTAGCCTTGATTGTCCACACCTGTGTCACTGAAAATGGTAATTGGAAACACCTGGTCCAAATTAGGCTTGATTGGCCACACCTGTGTCACTAAATTTGGTAATTAGAAACACCTGGTCCTATATAGCCTTGATTGGAAACACCTGTGTCACTGAAATTGCTAATTAGATGCACCTGATCTCATTAGCCTTGATGTCCATACCTGTGTCACTGCAATTGCTAATTAGACGCACATGGTCCCAATTTCCCTTCATTGGCCACACCTGTCTCACTGAAATTGCTAATTTGATGCACTTGGTCCTAATTAGCCTTGATGGGCCACACATGTGTCACTGAAAGTGCTAATTAGAAGCACCTGGTCCTAATTAGCAATGATTGGCCACACCTGTGTCACTGAAATTGCTAGTTAGAAGCACCTGGTCCTAGTTAGCCTTGATTGGCCACACCTGTGTCACTGAAATTGCTAATTAGAAAAACTTGTTCCTACTTAGCCTTGGATGTCCCCATGTGTGTCACTGGAATTGATAATGAGAAGCACCTGTTCCTAATTAGCTTTGATTGTCGCTAATTAGAAACACCTGGACCAAATTAGCATTGATTGGCCACACCAGTGTCACTGAAGTTGCTAATTACATGCACGTGGTCCTAATTAGCCTTGATTGGCTACACCTGTGTCAATGAAATAGCTAATTAGAAACACATGGTCCACATTAGAATTGATTGCCACACCTGTGCCACTGACATTGCTAATTAGAAACACCTGGTCCTAATTAGCCTTGATTGTCGCTAATTATGAAAACCTGGTCGTAATTAGCCTTGATTGTCCACATCTGTGTCACTGAAAGTGTTAATTAGAAACACCTGGTCAAAATTAGGTTTGATTGGCCACACCTGTGTCACCGAAATTGGTAATTAGAAGCACCTGGTCCTAATGGGCCTAGATTGGCCACACCTGTGTCACTGAAAATGCCAATTAGAAGCACGTGGGCCGAATTAGTCTTGATTGGCCACACCTGTGTACCTGAAATTGCTAATTAGACACACCTGGTTTATAATTAGCCTTGATTGGCCACACCTGTGTCACTGAAATTGCTAATTAGATGCACCTGTGACTAATTGGCCTTTATTGGCCACACCTGTGTCACTGAAATTGCTAATTTGATGCACCTGGTCCTAATTAGCCTTGATTGTCCAACCCTGTGTCAGTGAAATTGCTAATTAGAAAAACATGGTCCTAACTAGCCTTGAGTGTCCCCACATGTGTCACTGACATTGCTAATTCGAAACACCTGGTCCTAACTAGGCTTGATTGCCGCTTTTTACGAACACATGGTCGTAATTAGCCTTGATTGTACACACCCGTGTCACTGAAAATGTTAATTGGAAACACCTGGTCCAAACTAGGCTTGATTGGCCACACCTGTGTCACTAAATTTGGTAATTAGAAGCACCTGGTCCTATTTAGCCTTGATTGGAAACACCTGTGTCACTGAAATTGCTAATTAGATGCACCTGAGCCTAATTAGTCTTGATTGTCCATACCTGTGTCACTGCAATTGCTAGTTAGATGCAAATGGTCCTAATTTGCCTTCATTGGCCACACCTGTGTCACTGAAATTGCTATTTAGATGCACCTGGTTCTAATAAGCCTTGATCGTCTACACATGTGTCACTGAAAGTGCTAATTAGAAGCACCTGGTCCTAATCAGTCTTGATTGTCCACACCTATGTCCTTGAAACAGCTAATTAGAAACACCAGGTCCTAAATAGCCTTCATGGTCGCTAATTAGAAACACCTGGTCGTAACTAGCCTTGATCGTCCACACCTGTGTCCCTGAAATTGCTAATTAGAAACACTTCGTCCAAATTAGCCTTGATTGGCCACACCTGTGTCACTGAAATTGCTAATTAGAAAAACCTGGTCCTAATTAGCCTTGTTTGGTGACACCTGTGTCACTGAAATTGCTAATTAGACGCACCTGGTCCTAATGAGCCTTGATTGTCCACACCTGTGTCAGTGACATTGCTAATTAGACCAACCTGGTGCTAATGAGCCTTGATTGTCCAAACCTGTGTCAATGAAATTGGTAAATGGATGCACCTCGTCTTAAATAACCTTGATTGTCCACATCTGTGTCACTGAAATTGCTAATTAGAAACACTTCGTCCAAATTAGCCTTGATTGTCCACACCTGTGTCACTGATATTGCTAATTACATGCACGTAATACTAACTGGCCTTGATTGGCCAAACTTGTGTCACTGAAATTGCTAATTAGACGCACCTGGTCCTAATTAGCCTTGATTGTCCACACCTGTGTCAGTGAAATTGCTAATTAGACCAACCTGGTCCTAATTAGACTTGATTGTCCACACGTGTGTCACTGAAATTGCTAGTTAGAAATACCTGGTCCTAACTAGCCTTGATTGTCCACACCTGTGTCACTGACATTGCTAATCAGAAACACCTGGTCCAAATTAGGCTTGATTGTCCACACATGTGTCACTGAAATTGCTAATTAGAAACACCAGGTCCTAATTAGCATTGATTGTCGCTAATTAGAAAAACCTGGTGGTAACTAGCCTTTATTGTGCACACCTGTGTCCCTGAAATGGCTAATTAGAAACACTTGGTCCAAATTAGCCTTGATTGTCCACACCTGTGTCACTGAAATTGCTATTTAGAAAAACCTGGTCCTAATTAGCCTTTATTGTCCACACCTGTGTCACTGATAGTGCTAATTAGACGCACCTGATACTTTCTGGCCTTGATTGGCCGCACTTGTGTCACTGAAATTGCTAATTAGATGACCCTGGTCCTAATTAGCCTTGATTGTCCACACCTGTGTCAGTGAAATTGCTAATTAGACCAACCTGGTCTTAATTAGACTTGATTGTCCACACGTGTGTCACTGAAATTGCTAGTTAGAAATACCTGGTCCTAATTAGCCTTTATTGTCCACACCTGTGTCACTGATATTGCTAATTAGACGCACCTAATACTAACTGGCCTTGATTGGCCACACTTGTGTCACTGAAATTGCTAACTAGACGCACCTGGTCCTAATGAGCCTTGATTGTCCACACCTGTGTCAGTGACATTGCTAATTAGACCAACCTGGTCCTAATTAGACTTGATTTTCCACACGTGTGTCACTGAAATTGCTAGTTAGAAATACCTGGTCCTAAATAGCCTTGATTGTCTCCACCTGTGTCACTGACATTGCTAACTAGAAACACCTGGTCCTAATTAGGCTTGATTGTTGCTTTTTACGAATACCTGGTCATAATTAGCCTTGATTTTCCATACCTGTGTCACTGATATTGCTAATTAGAAGTACTGGATACTAACTGGCCTTGATTGGCCACACATGTGTCAATGAAATTGCTAATTAGATGCACAAGGTCCTAATCACCCTTGATTGTCCACACATGTGTAAATGAAATTGGTAATTAACTGCACCTGGTCCTAAATAACCTTGGTTGTCCACACCTGTGTCCCTGAAATTGATAATTAGAATCACTTTTTACTAGTTAGCCTTGATTTTCGCTATTTAGAAACACCTTGTCGTAACTAGCCTTGAATATCCACACATGTTTCCATGAATTTGCTGATTAGAAACACCTGGTCCAAATAAGCCTTGATTGTCAACAACTGTGCCACGGAAATTGCTAATTAGAAACACCCGGTTCTAATTAGCCTTGATTGTCGCTAATTAGGACAACCTGGTCATAGTTATATGGATTGTCCACACCTGTGTCACTGAAATTGCTAATTAGAAGCACCTGGTACTAAAGAGCCTTGATTGGCCACACCTGTGTCACTGAAATTGCTAATTAGAAGCACCTCGTCGTAATTAACCTTGATTGGCCACACCCCTGTTCACTGAAATTGTTAATTAGAAACACCTGTTCGTAATTAGCCTTGATTGTCGCTAATTAGGAAAACCTGGTCGTAATTAGCCTTGATTGGCCCCACCTGTGTCACTGAAATTGCTAATTAGATGCACATGGTCCTAATCAGCCTTGATTGTTCACACCTGTGTCACTGAAATTGCTAATTAAAAAAACCTGGTCCGAATTAGCTTTTATTGTCCATACCTGTGTCTCTGCAATTGTTAATTAGAAACACTTGGTCCTAATTAGCCTTGATTGTACCACACCTGTGTCACTGAAATTGTTAATTACAAACACCATGTCCTAATTAGCATTGATTGTCGCTAATTAGAAACACCTGGTGGTAACTAGCCTTTATTCTCCACACC
This sequence comes from Typhlomys cinereus, assembly GCA_023101885.1. Lineage (NCBI taxonomy): Eukaryota > Metazoa > Chordata > Mammalia > Rodentia > Platacanthomyidae > Typhlomys > Typhlomys cinereus. The sequence goes on from JALPQD010000582.1 coordinate 1,024,068, forward strand.
TGTGTGCCTCTAATTGCTAATTAGAAACACTTGGCCCAAATTAGCCTTGATTGTCCACACCTGTGTCACTGAAATTGGTAATTAGAAAAACCTGGTCCTAATTAGCCTTTATTGTCCACACCTGTGTCACTGATATTGCTAATTAAAAGCACCTGACACTAACTGGCCTTGATTGGCCACACTTGTGACACTGAAATTGCTAATTAGATGCACCTGGTCCTAATTAGCCTTGATTGTCCACACCTGTGTCAGTGAAATTGCTAATTAGACTAACCTGGTACTAATTAGACTTGATTGTCCACACGTGTGTCACTGAAATTGCTAGTTAGAAATACCTGGTCCCACATAGCCTTTATTGTCCCCAACTGTGTCACTGACATTGCTAATTAGAAACACCTGGTCCTAATTAGGCTTGATTGTCACTTTTTACGAATACCTGGTCATAATTAGCCTTGATTGTCCACACCTGTGTGACTGAAAATGGTAATTAGAAACACCTGGTCCAAATTAGGCTTGATTGGCCACACCTGTGTCATTGAAATTGCTAATTAGACGCACCTTATCCCCATTAGCCTTGATGTCCATACCTGTGTCACTGCAATTGCTAATTAGACGCACATGGTCCCAATTTCCCTTCATTGGCCACACCTGTGTCACTGAAATTGGTAATTTGACGCACTTGGTCCTAATTAGCCTTGATGGGCAACACATGTGTCACTGAAAGTGTTAATTAGAAGCACGTGGTCCTAATGAGCAATGATTGGCCACACGTGTGTCACTGAAATTTCTAATTAGATGCACCTGATCCTAATTAGCCTTGATGGGCCACACCTGTGTCACTGAAATTGCTAATTAGAAGCACCTGGTCCTAATTAGCCTTGATTGGCCACACCTGTGTCACTGAAATTGCTAATTAGAAAAAACTGTTCCTGCTTAGCTGTGGATGTCCCCATGTGTGTCACTGGAATTGATAATGAGAATCACCTGTTCCTAATTAGCTTTGATTGTCGCTAATTAGAAACAGCTGGTCATAACTAGCCTTGATTTTCCACATCTGTGTCCCTGAAATTGCTAATTAGAAACACTTCGTCCAAATTGGGCTTAATTGGCCACACCTGTGTCACTGAAATTGCTAATTAGAAGCACCTGGTACTAAAGAGCCTTGATTGGCCACACCTGTGTCACTGAAATTGCTAATTAGAAGCACCTCGTTGTAATTAACCTTGATTGGCCACACCTGTGTCACTGAAATTGCTAATTAAAAAGACCTGTTCCGAATTAGCTTTTATTGTCCATACCTGTGTCTCTGCAATTGTTAATTAGAAACACTTGGTCCTAATTAGCCTTGATTGTCCACACCTGTGTCACTGAAATTGCTAATTAGACGCACCTGTGACTAATTGGCCTTTATTGGCCACACCTGTGTCACAGAAATTACTAATTAGACGCACTTGGTCATAATTAGCCTTGATCTGCCACACATGTGTCACTGAAAGTGCTAATTAGAAGCACCTGGTCCTAATTAGCAATGATTGGCCACACGTGTGTCACTGAAATTGCTAATTAGATGCACCTGGTCCTAATTAGCCTTGATTGGCCACACCTGTGTCACTGAAATTGCTAGTTAGAAGCACATGGTCCTGATTAGCCTGGATTGGCCACACCTGTGTCACTGAAATTGCTAATTAGAAAAACCTGTTCCTGCTTAGCCTTGGATGCCCCATGTGTGTCACTGGAATTGATAATGAGAAACACCTGTTCCTAATTAGCTTTGATTGTCGCTAATTAGAAAGACCTGGTCCAAATTAGCGTTGATTGGCCACACCAGTGTCACTGAAGTTGCTAATTAGATGCACGTGGTCCTAATTAGCCTTGATTGACTACACCTGTGTCACTGAAATTGCTAATTAGATGCACGAGGTCCTAATCAGCCTTGATTGTCCACACCTTTGTCAATGATATAGCTAATTAGAAATACATGGTCCAAATTAGAATTGATTGCCACACCTGTGCCACTGACATTGCTAATTAGAAACACCTGGTCCTAATTAGCCTTGATTGTCGCTAATTATGAAAACCTGGTCGTAATTAGCCTTGATTTTCCACATCTGTGTCACTGAAATTGTTAATTAGAAACACCTGGTCAAAATTAGGTTACATTGGCCACACCTGTGTCACTGAAATTGGTAATTAGAAGCACCTGGTTCTAATTAGCCTAGATTGGCCACAACTGTGTCACTGACATTGCTAATTAGAAACACATGGTCCTAATTAGCCTTGATTGTCTATATCTATTTCACTTCAATTGCTAATTAGACGCACCTAGTCTTAACTAGCCTTGATTGTCCAAACCTGTGTCAGTTCAATTGCTAATTAGACGCACCTGGTCCGAATCAGCCTTGATTGGCCACACCTGTGTCACTGAAATTGCAAATTAGACGCACCTGGTCCTAATTAGCCTTGATTGGCCACACCTGTGTCACTGAAATTGCTAATTAGAAACACCAGGTCCTAATTAGCCTTGATTGTCGCTAATTAGAAACACCTGGTGGTAACTAGCCTTTATTCTCCACACCTGTGTCCCTGTAATTGCTAATTAGAAACAATTGGCCCAAATTAGCCTTGATTGTCCACACCTGTGTCACTGATATTGCTAATTAGAAGCACCTGATACTAACTGGCCTTGATTGGCCACACTTGTGTCTCTGAAATTGCTAGTTAGACGCACCTGGTGCTAATGAGCCTTGATTGTCCACACCTGTGTCACTGAAATTGCTAATTAAAAAAACCTGGTCCGAATTAGCCTTTATTGTCCATACCTGTGTCTCTGCAATTGTGAATTAGAAACACTTGGTCCAAATTATCCTTGATTGTCCAAACCTGTGTCACTGAAATTGGTAATTAGAAAACCTGGTCCTAATTAGCCTTGATTGTCCACACCTGTGTCACTGAAATTGCTAATTAGATGCACCTGTGACTAATTGGCCTTTATTGGCCACACCTGTGTCACTGAAACTGCTAATTATACGCACCTGGTCCTAATTAGCCTTGATTGTCCCTAATTATGAAAACCTGGTCGTAATTAGCCTTGATTGTCCACATCTGTGTCACTGAAATTGTTAATTAGAAACACCTGGTCAAAATTAGGTTTGATTGGCCATACCTGTGTCACCGAAATTGGTAATTAGAAGCACCTGGTCCTAATTGGCCTAGATTGGCCACACCTGTGTCACTGAAATTGCTAATTAGAAGCACGTGGGCCGAATTAGTCTTGATTGGCCACACCTGTGTAACTGAAATTGCTAATTAGACACATCTGGTTTATAATTAGCCTTGATTGGCCACACCTGTGTCAATGAAATTGCTAATTAGATGCACGAGGTCCTAATCACCCTTGATTGTCCACACATGTGTCAGAGAATTTGCCAATTAGGAAAACCTTGCCCTACTTAGCCTTGGTTGTCCACACCTGTGTCACTGAAATTGACAATTAGAATCACCTTTTACTAATTAGCCTTGATTATCGCTATTTAGAATCACCTTGTCCTAACTAGCCTTGAATATCCACACATGTTTCCATGAATTTGCTGATTAGAAACACCTGGTCCAAATAAGCCTTGATTGTCAACAACTGTGCCACTGAAATTGCTAATTATTAACACCCGGTCATAATTAGCCTTGATTGTCGCTATTTAGGACAACCTGGTTATAATAATATGGATTGTCCACACCTGTGTCACTGAAATTGATAATTAAAAACACCTGGTACAAATTGGGCTTGATTGGCCACACCTGTGTCACTGAAATTGCTAATTAGAAGCACCTGGTACTAAAGAGCCTTGATTTGCCACACCCGTGTCAGTGAAATTGCTAATTAGAAGCACCTCGTCGTAATTAACCTTGATTGGCCACACCTCTGTTCACTGAAATTGTTAATTAGAAACACCTGTTCCTAATTAGCCTTGATTGTCGCTAATTAGGAAAACCTGGGCGTAATTAGCCTTGATTGGCCCCACTTGTGTCACTGAAATTGTTAATTAGACGCACATGGTCCTAATCAGCCTTGATTGTCCGCACCTGTGTCACTGAAATTGCTAATTAAAAAAACCTGGTCCGAATTAGCCTTTATTGTCCATACCTGTGTCTCTGCAATTGTGAATTAGAAACACTTGGTCCAAATTATCCTTGATTGTCCACACCTGTGTCACTGAAATTGGTAATTAGAAAAACCTGGTCCTAATTAGCCTTGATTGTCCACACCTGTGTCACTGAAATTGCTAATTAGATGCACCTGTGACTAATTGGCCTTTATTGGCCACACCTGTGTCACTGAAATTGCTAATTTGATGCACCTGGTCCTAATTAGCCTTGATTGTCCAACCCTGTGTCAGTGAAATTGCTAATTAGAAAAACATGGTCCTAACTATCCTTGATTGTCCCCACCTGTGTCACTGACATTGCTAATTCGAAACACCTGGTCCTAACTAGGCTTGATTGCCGCTTTTTACGAACACCTGGTCGTAATTAGCCTTGATTGTACACACCCGTGTCACTGAAAATGTTAATTGGAAACACCTGGTCCAAATTAGGCTTGATTGGCCACATCTGTGTCACTAAATTTGGTAATTAGAAGCACCTGGTCCTATTTAGCCTTGATTGGAAACACCTGTGTCACTGAAATTGCTAATTAGATGCACCTGAGCCTAATTAGTCTTGATTGTCCATACCTGTGTCACTGCAATTGCTAGTTAGATGCAAATGGTCCTAATTTGCCTTCATTGGCCACACCTGTGTCACTGAAATTGCTATTTAGATGCACCTGGTCCTAATAAGCCTTGATTGGCTACAGATGTGTCACTGAAAGTGCTAATTAGAAGCACCTTGTCCAAATCAGTCTTGATTGTCCACACCTATGTCCTTGAAACAGCTAATTAGAAACACCAGGTCCTAAATAGCCTTCATGGTCGCTAATTAGAAACACCTGGTCGTAACTAGCCTTGATCGTCCACACCTGTGTCCCTGAAATTGCTAATTAGAAACACTTCGTCCAAATTAGCCTTGATTGGCCACACCTGTGTCACTGAAATTGCTAATTAGACGCACATGGTCCTAATTAGCCTTGTTTGGTGACACCTGTGTCTCTGAAATTGCTAATTAGATGCACGTGGTTCTAATTAGCCTTGATTGGCCACACTTGTGTCTCTGAAATTCCTACTTAGACACATCTGGTGCTAATGAGCCTTGATTGTCCAAACTTGTGTCAATGAAATTGGTAATTAGATGCATCTGGTCCTAAATAACCTTGATTGTCCACACCTGTGTCATTGAAATTGCTAATTAGAAAAACCTGGTCCTAATTAACCTTTATTGTCCACACCTGTGTCACTGATATTGCTAATTAGATGCACCTAATACTAACTGGCCTTGATTGGCCACACTTGTGTCACTGAAATTGCTAATTAGACGCACCTGGTCCTAATTAGCCTTGATTGTCCACACCTGTGTCAGTGAAATTGCTAATTAGAGCAACCTGGTCCTAATTAGAGTTGATTGTCCACACGTGTGTCACTGAAATTGCTAGTTAGAAATACCTGGTCCTAACTAGCCTTGATTGTCCACACCTGTGTCACTGACATTGCTAGTCAGAAACACCTGGTCCAAATTAGGCTTGATTGTCCACACATGTGTCACTGAAATTGCTAATTAGAAACACCAGGTCCTAATTAACATTGATTGTCGCTAATTAGAAAGACCTGGTGGTAACTAGCCTTTATTGTGCACACCTGTGTCCCTGAAATTGCTAATTAGAAACACTTGGTTCAAATTAGCCTTGATTGTCCACACCTGTGTCACTGAAATTGCTATTTAGAAAAACCTGGTCCGAATTAGCCTTTATTGACCACAACATTGTCACTGATAGTGCTAATTAGACGCACCTGATACTAACTGGCCTTGATTGGCCACACCTGTGTCACTGAAATTGCTAATTAGATGCCCTGGTCCTAATTAGCCTTGATTGTCCACACCTGTGACAGTGAAATTGCTAATTAGACCAACCTGGTCCTAATTAGACTTGATTGTCCACACGTGTGTCACTGAAATTGCTAGTTAGAAATACCTGGTCCTAAATAGCCTTGATCGTCCCCACCTGTGTCACTGACATTGCTAATTAGAAACACCTCATCCTAAATAGGCTTGATTGTCGCTTTTCACGAATACCTGGTCAAAATTAGCCTTGATTGTCCACACCTGTGTCACTGATATTGCTAATTAGAAGCACCTGATACTAACTGGCCTTGATTGGCCACACTTGTGTCTCTGAAATTGCTAGTTAGACGCACCTGGTGCTAATGAGCCTTGATTGTCCAAACCTGTGTCAATGAAATTGGAAATTAACTGCACCTGGTCCTAAATAACCTTGATTGTCCACACCTGTGTCACTGAAATTGCTAATTAGAGAATCTGTTCCTGCTTAGCCTTGGTTGTCCCCATGTGTGTCTCTGCAATTGATAATGAGAAACACCTTTTCCTAATTATCTTTGATTGTCGCTAATTAGACGCACCTGGCCCTAATTAGCAATGATTGGCCACACCACTGTCACTGAAGTTGCTAATTAGACGCACGTGGTCCTAATTAGCCTTGACTGGCTACTCTTGTGTCACTGAAATTGCTAATTAGACACACGAGGTCCTAATCAGCCTTGATTGTCCACACCTGTGTCAATGAAATAGCTAATTAGAAACACATGGTCCAAATTAGAAGTGATTGCCACACCTGTGACTCAGACATTGCTAATTAGAGAAACATGGTCCTAATTCGTCTTGATTGTCGCTAATTATGAAATCCTGGTTGTAATTAGCCTTGATTGTCCACATCTGTGTCACTGAAATTGTTAATTAGAAACACCTGGTCAAAATTAGGTTTGATTGGCCACACCTGTGTCACTGAAATTGGTAATTAGAAGCACCTGGTCCTATATAGCCTTGATTGGCCACACCTGTGTCACTGAAATTGCTAATTAGACACACCTGGTTCTAATTAGCCTTGATTGGCCACCCCTGTGTTAATGAAATTGCTAATTAGATGCACGAGGTCCTAATCACCCTTGATTGTCCACACATGTGTCAGAGAATTTGCCAATTAGGAAAACCTGGTACTACTTACCATTGGTTGTCCACACCTGTGTCGCTGAAATTGATAATTAGAATCACCTTTTACTAATTAGCCTTGATTTTCGCTATTTAGAAACACCTTGTTGTAACTAGCCTTGAATATCCACACATGTTTCCATGAATTTGCTGATTAGAAACACCTGGTCCAAATAAGCCTTGATTGTCAACAACTGTGCACTGAAATTGCTAATTATTAACACCCGGTCGTAATTAGAATTGATTGTCGCTAATTAGGACAACCTGGTCATAATTATATGGATTGTCCACACCTGTGTCACTGAAATTGATAATTAAAAACACCTGGTACAAATTGGGCTTGATTGGCCACACCTGTGTCACTGAAATTGCTATTAGAAGCACCTCGTCGTAATTAACCTTGATTGGCCACACCCCTGTTCACTGAAATTGTTAATTAGAAACACCTGTTCCTAATTAGCCTTGATTGTCGCTAATTAGGAAACCTGGTCGTAATTAGCCTTGATTGGCCCCACCTGTGTCACTGAATTGCTAATTAGATGCACATGGTCCTAATCAGCCTTGATTGTTCACACCTGTGTCACTGAAATTGCTAATTAAAAAACCTGGTCCGAATTAGCTTTTATTGTCCATATCTGTGTCTCTGCAATTGTTAATTAGAAACACTTGGTCCTAATTAGCCTTGATTGTCCACACCTGTGTCACTGAAATTGTTAATTACAAACACCATGTCCTAATTAGCATTGATTGTCGCTAATTAGAAACACCTGGTGGTAACTAGCCTTTATTCTCCACACCTGTGTGCCTCTAATTGCTAATTAGAAACACTTGGCCCAAATTAGCCTTGATTGTCCACACCTGTGTCACTGAAATTGGTAATTAGAAAAACCTGGTCCTAATTAGCCTTTATTGTCCACACCTGTGTCACTGATATTGCTAATTAAAAGCACCTGACACTAACTGGCCTTGATTGGCCACACTTGTGGACACTGAAATTGCTAATTAGATGCACCTGGTCCTAATTAGCCTTGATTGTCCACACCTGTGTCAGTGAAATTGCTAATTAGACTAACCTGGTACTAATTAGACTTGATTGTCCACACGTGTGTCACTGAAATTGCTAGTTAGAAATACCTGGTCCCACATAGCCTTGATTGTCCCCAACTGTGTCACTGACATTGCTAATTAGAAACACCTGGTCCTAATTAGGCTTGATTGTCACTTTTTACGAATACCTGGTCATAATTAGCCTTGATTGTCCACACCTGTGTGACTGAAAATGGTAATTAGAAACACCTGGTCCAAATTAGGCTTGATTGGCCACACCTGTGTCATTGAAATTGCTAATTAGACGCACCTTATCCCCATTAGCCTTGATGTCCATACTGTGTCACTGCAATTGCTAATTAGACGCACATGGTCCCAATTTCCCTTCATTGGCCACACCTGTGTCACTGAAATTGGTAATTTGACGCACTTGGTCCTAATTAGCCTTGATGGGCAACACATGTGTCACTGAAAGTGTTAATTAGAAGCACGTGGTCCTAATGAGCAATGATTGGCCACACGTGTGTCACTGAAATTTCTAATTAGATGCACCTGGTCCTAATTAGCCTTGATGGGCCACACCTGTGTCACTGAAATTGCTAATTAGAGAATCTGTTCCTGCTTAGCCTTGGTTGTCCCCATGTGTGTCTCTGCAATTGATAATGAGAAACACCTTTTCCTAATTAGCTTTGATTGTCGCTAATTAGAAGCACCTGGCCCTAATTAGCAATGATTGGCCACACCACTGTCACTGAAGTTGCTAATTAGACGCACGTGGTCCTAATTAGCCTTGACTGGCTACTCTTGTGTCACTGAAATTGCTAATTAGACACACGAGGTCCTAATCAGCCTTGATTGTCCACACCTGTGTCAATGAAATAGCTAATTAGAAACACATGGTCCAAATTAGAATTGATTGCCACACCTGTGCCTCAGACATTGCTAATTAGAGAAACATGGTCCTAATTCGTCTTGATTGTCACTAATTATGAATCCTGGTTTGTAATTAGCCTTGATTGTCCACATCTGTGTCACTGAAATTGTTAATTAGAAACACCTGGTCAAAATTAGGTTTGATTGGCCACACCTGTGTCACTGAAATTGGTAATTAGAAGCAACTGGTCCAATATAGCCTTGATTGGCCACACCTGTGTCACTGAAATTGCTAATTAGACACACCTGGTTCTAATTAGCCTTGATTGGCCACCCCTGTGTTAATGAAATTGCTAATTAGATGCACGAGGTCCTAATCACCCTTGATTGTCCACACATGTGTCAGAGAATTTGCCAATTAGGAAAACCTGGTACTACTTACCATTGGTTGTCCACACCTGTGTCGCTGAAATTGATAATTAGAATCACCTTTTACTAATTAGCCTTGATTTTCGCTATTTAGAAACACCTTGTTGTAACTAGCCTTGAATATCCACACATGTTTCCATGAATTTGCTGATTAGAAACACCTGGTCCAAATAAGCCTTGATTGTCAACAACTGTGCCACTGAAATTGCTAATTAGAAACACCCAGTTCTAATTAGCCTTGATTGTCGCTAATTAGGACAACCTGGTCATAGTTATATGGATTGTCCACACCTGTGTCACTGAAATTGCTAATTAGAAGCACCTGGTACTAAAGAGCCTTGATTGGCCACACCTGTGTCACTGAAATTGCTAATTAGAAGCACCTCGTCGTAATTAACCTTGATTGGCCACACCCCTGTTCACTGAAATTGTTAATTAGAAACACCTGTTCCTAATTAGCCTTGATTGTCGCTAATTAGGAAAACCTGGTCGTAATTAGCCTTGATTGGCCCCACCTGTGTCACTGAAATTGCTAATTAGATGCACATGGTCCTAATCAGCCTTGATTGTTCACACCTGTGTCACTGAAATTGCTAATTAAAAAAACCTGGTCCGAATTAGCTTTTATTGTCCATATCTGTGTCTCTGCAATTGTTAATTAGAAACACTTGGTCCTAATTAGCCTTGATTGTCCACACCTGTGTCACTGAAATTGTTAATTACAAACACCATGTCCTAATTAGCATTGATTGTCGCTAATTAGAAACACCTGGTGGTAACTAGCCTTTATTCTCCACACCTGTGTGCCTCTAATTGCTAATTAGAAACACTTGGCCCAAATTAGCCTTGATTGTCCACACCTGTGTCACTGACATTGGTAATTAGAAAAACCTGGTCCTAATTAGCCTTTATTGTCCACACCTGTGTCACTGATATTGCTAATTAAAAGCACCTGACACTAACTGGCCTTGATTGGCCACACTTGTGACACTGAAATGCTAATTAGATGCACCTGGTCCTAATTAGCCTTGATTGTCCACACCTGTGTCAGTGAAATTGCTAATTAGACTAACCTGGTACTAATTAGACTTGATTGTCCACACGTGTGTCACTGAAATTGCTAGTTAGAAATACCTGGTCCCACATCGCCTTGATTGTCCCCAACTGTGTCCACTGACATTGCTAATTAGAAACACCTGGTCCTAATTAGGCTTGATTGTCACTTTTTACGAATACCTGGTCATAATTAGCCTTGATTGTCCACACCTGTGTGACTGAAATGGTAATTAGAAACACCTGGTCCAAATTAGGCTTGATTGGCCACACCTGTGTCATTGAAATTGCTAATTAGACGCACCTTATCCCCATTAGCCTTGATGTCCATACCTGTGTCACTGCAATTGCTAATTAGACGCACATGGTCCCAATTTCCCTTCATTGGCCACACCTGTGTCACTGAAATTGGTAATTTGACGCACTTGGTCCTAATTAGCCTTGATGGGCAACACATGTGTCACTGAAAGTGTTAATTAGAAGCACGTGGTCCTAATGAGCAATGATTGGCCACACGTGTGTCACTGAAATTTCTAATTAGATGCACCTGGTCCTAATTAGCCTTGATGGGCCACACCTGTGTCACTGAAATTGCTAATTAGAGAATCTGTTCCTGCTTAGCCTTGGTTGTCCCCATGTGTGTCTCTGCAATTGATAATGAGAAACACCTTTTCCTAATTAGCTTTGATTGTCGCTAATTAGAAGCACCTGGCCCTAATTAGCAATGATTGGCCACACCACTGTCACTGAAGTTGCTAATTAGACGCACGTGGTCCTAATTAGCCTTGACTGGCTACTCTTGTGTCACTGAAATTGCTAATTAGACACACGAGGTCCTAATCAGCCTTGATTGTCCACACCTGTGTCAATGAAATAGCTAATTAGAACACATGGTCCAAATTAGAATTGATTGCCACACCTGTGCCTCAGACATTGCTAATTAGAGAAACATGGTCCTAATTCGTCTTGATTGTCACTAATTATGAAATCCTGGTTGTAATTAGCCTTGATTGTCCACATCTGTGTCACTGAAATTGTTAATTAGAAACACCTGGTCAAAATTAGGTTTGATTGGCCACACCTGTGTCACTGAAATTGGTAATTAGAAGCAACTGGTCCAATATAGCCTTGATTGGCCACACCTGTGTCACTGAAATTGCTAATTAGATACACCTGGTTCTAATTAGCCTTGTTTGGCCACCCCTGTGTTAATGAAATTGCTAATTAGATGCACGAGGTCCTAATCACCCTTGATTGTCCACACATGTGTCAGAGAATTTGCCAATTAGGAAAACCTGGTACTACTTACCATTGGTTGTCCACACCTGTGTCGCTGAAATTGATAATTAGAATCACCTTTTACTAATTAGCCTTGATTTTCGCTATTTAGAAACACCTTGTTGTAACTAGCCTTGAATTATCCACACTATGTTTCCATGAATTGCTGATAGAAACAACCTGTCCAATAAGCCTTGATTGTCAACAACTGTGCACTGAAATTTGCTAATTAGAAACACCCAGTTTCTAATTAGCCTTGATTGTCGCTAATTAGGACAACCTGGTCAAGTTATATGGGATTGTCCAACACTGTGTCACTGAATTGCTACTTAGAAGCACCTGGTACTAAAGAGGCCATGATTGGCCCACACCTGTGTCAATGAAATTGCTAATTAGAAGGCACCTCGTCGTAATAAACCTTGATTGGCCACACCCCTGTTCACTGAAATTGTTAATTAGAAACACCTGTTCCTAATAGCCTGATTGTCGCTAATTAGGGAAAACCTGTCGTAATTAGCCTTGATTGGCCCACCTGTGTCACTGAAATTGCTAATTAGATGCACATGGTCCTAATCAGCCTTGATTGTTCACACCTGTGTCACTGAAATTGCTAATTAAAAAAACCTGGTCCGAATTTAGCTTTTATTGTCCATATCTGTGTCTCTGCATTGTTAATTAGAAACACTTGGTCCTAATTAGCCTTGATTGTCCACACCTGTGTCACTGAAATTGTTAATTACAAACACCATGTCCTAATTAGCATTGATTGTCGCTAATTAGAAACACCTGGTGGTAACTAGCCTTTATTCTCCACACCTGTGTGCCTCTAATTGCTAATTAGAACACTTGGCCCAAATTAGCCTTGATTGTCCACACCTGTGTCACTGAAATTGGTAATTAGAAAAACCTGGTCCTAATTAGCCTTTATTGTCCACACCTGTGTCACTGATATTGCTAATTAAAAGCACCTGACACTAACTGGCCTTGATTGGCCACACTTGTGACACTGAAATTGCTAATTAGATTGCACCTGGTCCTAATTAGCCTTGATTGTCCACACCTGTGTCAGTGAAATTGCTAATTAGACTAACCTGGTACTAATTAGACTTGATTGTCCACACGTGTGTCACTGAAATTGCTAGTTAGAAATACCTGGTCCACATCGCCTTGATTTGTCCCCAACTGTGTCACTGACATGGCTAATTAGAAACACCTGGTCCTAATTAGGCTTGATTGTCACTTTTTTACGAATACCTGGTCATAATTAGCCTTGATTGTCCACACCTGTGTGACTGAAAATGGTAATTAGAAACACCTGGTCCAAATTAGGCTTGATTGGCCACACCTGTGTCATTGAAATTGCTAATTAGACGCACCTTATCCCCATTAGCCTTGATGTCCATACCTGTGTCACTGCAATTGCTAATTAGACGCACATGGTCCCAATTTCCCTTCATTGGCCACACCTGTGTCACTGAAATTGGTAATTTGACGCACTTGGTCCTAATTAGCCTTGATGGGCAACACATGTGTCACTGAAAGTGTTAATTAGAAGCACGTGGTCCTAATGAGCAATGATTGGCCACACGTGTGTCACTGAAATTTCTAATTAGATGCACCTGATCCTAATTAGCCTTGATGGGCCACACCTGTGTCACTGAAATTGCTAATTAGAAGCACCTGGTCCTAATTAGCCTTGATTGGCCACACCTGTGTCACTGAAATTGCTAATTAGAAAAAACTGTTCCTGCTTAGCTGTGGATGTCCCCATGTGTGTCACTGGAATTGATAATGAGAATCACCTGTTCCTAATTAGCTTTGATTGTCGCTAATTAGAAACAGCTGGTCATAACTAGCCTTGATTTTCCACATCTGTGTCCCTGAAATTGCTAATTAGAAACACTTCGTCCAAATTGGGCTTAATTGGCCACACCTGTGTCACTGAAATTGCTAATTAGAAGCACCTGGTACTAAAGAGCCTTGATTGGCCACACCTGTGTCACTGAAATTGCTAATTAGAAGCACCTCGTTGTAATTAACCTTGATTGGCCACACCTGTGTCACTGAAATTGCTAATTAAAAAGACCTGTTCCGAATTAGCTTTTATTGTCCATACCTGTGTCTCTGCAATTGTTAATTAGAAACACTTGGTCCTAATTAGCCTTGATTGTCCACACCTGTGTCACTGAAATTGCTAATTAGACGCACCTGTGACTAATTGGCCTTTATTGGCCACACCTGTGTCACAGAAATTACTAATTAGACGCACTTGGTCATAATTAGCCTTGATCTGCCACACATGTGTCACTGAAAGTGCTAATTAGAAGCACCTGGTCCTAATTAGCAATGATTGGCCACACGTGTGTCACTGAAATTGCTAATTAGATGCACCTGGTCCTAATTAGCCTTGATTGGCCACACCTGTGTCACTGAAATTGCTAGTTAGAAGCACATGGTCCTGATTAGCCTGGATTGGCCACACCTGTGTCACTGAAATTGCTAATTAGAAAAACCTGTTCCTGCTTAGCCTTGGATGCCCCATGTGTGTCACTGGAATTGATAATGAGAAACACCTGTTCCTAATTAGCTTTGATTGTCGCTAATTAGAAAGACCTGGTCCAAATTAGCGTTGATTGGCCACACCAGTGTCACTGAAGTTGCTAATTAGATGCACGTGGTCCTAATTAGCCTTGATTGACTACACCTGTGTCACTGAAATTGCTAATTAGATGCACGAGGTCCTAATCAGCCTTGATTGTCCACACCTTTGTCAATGATATAGCTAATTAGAAATACATGGTCCAAATTAGAATTGATTGCCACACCTGTGCCACTGACATTGCTAATTAGAAACACCTGGTCCTAATTAGCCTTGATTGTCTCTAATTATGAAAACCTGGTCGTAATTAGCCTTGATTTTCCACATCTGTGTCACTGAAATTGTTAATTAAAACACCTGGTCAAAATTAGGTTACATTGGCCACACCTGTGTCACTGAAATTGGTAATTAGAAGCACCTGGTTCTAATTAGCCTAGATTGGCCACAACTGTGTCACTGACATTGCTAATTAGAAACACATGGTCCTAATTAGCCTTGATTGTCTATATCTATTTCACTTCAATTGCTAATTAGACGCACCTAGTCTTAACTAGCCTTGATTGTCCAAACCTGTGTCAGTTCAATTGCTAATTAGACACACCTGGTCCGAATCAGCCTTGATTGGCCACACCTGTGTCACTGAAATTGCTAATTAAAACACCAGGTCCTAATTAGCCTTGATTGTCGCTAATTAGAAACACCTGGTGGTAACTAGCCTTTATTCTCCACACCTGTGTCCCTGTAATTGCTAATTAGCAACAATTGGCCCAAATTAGCCTTGATTGTCCACACCTGTGTCACTGATATTGCTAATTAGAAGCACCTGATACTAACTGGCCTTGATTGGCCACACTTGTGTCTCTGAAATTGTTAGTTAGACGCACCTGGTGCAATGAGCCTTGATTGTCCACACCTGTGTCACTGAAATTGCTAATTAAAAAAACCTGGTCCGAATTAGCCTTTATTGTCCATACCTGTGTCTCTGCAATTGTGAATTAGAAACACTTGGTCCAAATTATCCTTGATTGTCCAAACCTGTGTCACTGAAATTGGTAATTAAAAAACCTGGTCCTAATTAGCCTTGATTGTCCACACCTGTGTGACTGAAATGGTAATTAGAAACACCTGGTCCAATTAGGCTTGATTGGCCACACCTGTGTCATTGAAATTGCTAATTAGACGCACCTTATCCCCATTAGCCTTGATGTCCATACTGTGTCACTGCAATTGCTAATTAGACGCACATGGTCCCAATTTCCCTTCATTGGCCACACCTGTGTCACTGAAATTGGTAATTTGACGCACTTGGTCCTAATTAGCCTTGATGGGCAACACATGTGTCACTGAAAGTGTTAATTAGAAGCACGTGGTCCTAATGAGCAATGATTGGCCACACGTGTGTCACTGAAATTTCTAATTAGATGCCCTGATCCTAATTAGCCTTGATGGGCCACACCTGTGTCACTGAAATTGCTAATTAGAAGCACCTGGTCCTAATTAGCCTTGATTGGCCACACCTGTGTCACTGAAATTGCTAATTAAAAAAATGTTCCTGCTTAGCTGTGGATGTCCCCATGTGTGTCACTGGAATTGATAATGAGAATCACCTGTTCCTAATTAGCTTTGATTGTCGCTAATTAGAAACAGCTGGTCATAACTAGCCTTGATTTTCCACATCTGTGTCCCTGAAATTGCTAATTAGAAACACTTCGTCCAAATTGGGCTTAATTGGCCACACCTGTGTCACTGAAATTGCTAATTAGAAGCACCTGGTACTAAAGAGCCTTGATTGGCCACACCTGTGTCACTGAAATTGCTAATTAGAAGCACCTCGTTGTAATTAACCTTGATTGGCCACACCTGTGTCACTGAAATTGCTAATTAAAAAGACCTGTTCCGAATTAGCTTTTATTGTCCATACCTGTGTCTCTGCAATTGTTAATTAGAAACACTTGGTCCTAATTAGCCTTGATTGTCCACACCTGTGTCACTGAAATTGCTAATTAGACGCACCTGTGACTAATTGGCCTTTATTGGCCACACCTGTGTCACAGAAATTACTAATTAGACGCACTTGGTCATAATTAGCCTTGATCTGCCACACATGTGTCACTGAAAGTGCTAATTAGAAGCACCTGGTCCTAATTAGCAATGATTGGCCACACGTGTGTCACTGAAATTGCTAATTAGATGCACCTGGTCCTAATTAGCCTTGATTGGCCACACCTGTGTCACTGAAATTGCTAGTTAGAAGCACATGGTCCTGATTAGCCTGGATTGGCCACACCTGTGTCACTGAAATTGCTAATTAGAAAAACCTGTTCCTGCTTAGCCTTGGATGCCCCATGTGTGTCACTGGAATTGATAATGAGAAACACCTGTTCCTAATTAGCTTTGATTGTCGCTAATTAGAAAGACCTGGTCCAAATTAGCGTTGATTGGCCACACCAGTGTCACTGAAGTTGCTAATTAGATGCACGTGGTCCTAATTAGCCTTGATTGACTACACCTGTGTCACTGAAATTGCTAATTAGATGCACGAGGTCCTAATCAGCCTTGATTGTCCACACCTTTGTCAATGATATAGCTAATTAGAAATACATGGTCCAAATTAGAATTGATTGCCACACCTGTGCCACTGACATTGCTAATTAGAAACACCTGGTCCTAATTAGCCTTGATTGTCTCTAATTATGAAAACCTGGTCGTAATTAGCCTTGATTTTCCACATCTGTGTCACTGAAATTGTTAATTAGAAACACCTGGTCAAAATTAGGTTACATTGGCCACACCTGTGTCACTGAATTGGTAATTAGAAGCACCTGGTTCTAATTAGCCTAGATTGGCCACAACTGTGTCACTGACATTGCTAATTAGAAACACATGGTCCTAATTAGCCTTGATTGTCTATATCTATTTCACTTCAATTGCTAATAGACGCACCTAGTCTTAACTAGCCTTGATTGTCCAAACCTGTGTCAGTTCAATTGCTAATTAGACGCACCTGGTCCGAATCAGCCTTGATTGGCCACACCTGTGTCACTGAAATTGCTAATTAGAAACACCAGGTCCTAATTAGCCTTGATTGTCGCTAATTAAACACCTGGTGGTAACTAGCCTTTATTCTCCACACCTGTGTCCCTGTAATTGCTAATTAGCAACAATTGGCCCAAATTAGCCTTGATTGTCCACACCTGTGTCACTGATATTGCTAATTAGAAGCACCTGATACTAACTGGCCTTGATGGCCACACTTGTGTCTCTGAAATTGCTAGTTAGACGCACCTGGTGCTAATGAGCCTTGATTGTCCACACCTGTGTCACTGAAATTGCTAATTAAAAAAACCTGGTCCGAATTAGCCTTTATTGTCCATACCTGTGTCTCTGCAATTGTGAATTAGAAACACTTGGTCCAAATTATCCTTGATTGTCCAAACCTGTGTCACTGAAATTGGTAATTAGAAAAACCTGGTCCTAATTAGCCTTGATTGTCCACACCTGTGTCACTGAAATTGCTAATTAGATGCACCTGTGATTAATTGGCCTTTATTGGCCACACCTGTGTCACTGAAACTGCTAATTATACGCACCTGGTCCTAATTAGCCTTGATTGTCGCTAATTATGAAAACCTGGTCGTAATTAGCCTTGATTGTCCACATCTGTGTCACTGAAATTGTTAATTAGAAACACCTGGTCAAAATTAGGTTTGATTGGCCATACCTGTGTCACCGAAATTGGTAATTAGAAGCACCTGGTCCTAATTGGGCTAGATTGGCCACACCTGTGTCACTGAAATTGCTAATTAGAAGCACGTGGGCCGAATTAGTCTTGATTGGCCACACCTGTGTAACTGAAATTGCTAATTAGACACATCTGGTTTATAATTAGCCTTGATTGGCCACACCTGTGTCAATGAAATTGCTAATTAGATGCACGAGGTCCTAATCACCCTTGATTGTCCACACATGTGTCAGAGAATTTGCCAATTAGGAAAACCTTGCCCTACTTAGCTTTGGTTGTCCACACCTGTGTCACTGAAATTGTCAATTAGAATCACCTTTTACTAATTAGCCTTGATTATCGCTATTTAGAATCACCTTGTCGTAACTAGCCTTGAATATCCACACATGTTTCCATGAATTTGCTGATTAGAAACACCTGGTCCAAATAAGCCTTGATTGTCAACAACTGTGCCACTGAAATTGCTAATTATTAACACCCGGTCGTAATTAGCCTTGATTGTCGCTATTTAGGACAACCTGGTTATAATAATATGGATTGTCCACACCTGTGTCACTGAAATTGATAATTAAAAACACCTGGTACAAATTGGGCTTGATTGGCCACACCTGTGTCACTGAAATTGCTAATTAGAAGCACCTGGTACTAAAGAGCCTTGATTGGCCACACCTGTGTCAGTGAAATTGCTAATTCGAAGCACCTCGTCGTAATTAACCTTGATTGGCCACACCTCTGTTCACTGAAATTGTTAATTAGAAACACCTGTTCCTAATTAGCCTTGATTGTCGCTAATTAGGAAAACCTGGGCGTAATTAGCCTTGATTGGCCCTACTTGTGTCACTGAAATTGTTAATTAGACGCACATGGTCCTAATCAGCCTTGATTGTCCGCACCTGTGTCACTGAAATTGCTAATTAAAAAAACCTGGTCCGAATTAGCCTTTATTGTCCATACCTGTGTCTCTGCAATTGTGAATTAGAAACACTTGGTCCAAATTATCCTTGATTGTCCACACCTGTGTCACTGAAATTGGTAATTAGAAAAACCTGGTCCTAATTAGCCTTGATTGTCCACACCTGTGTCACTGAAATTGCTAATTAGATGCACCTGTGACTAATTGGCCTTTATTGGCCACACCTGTGTCACTGAAATTGCTAATTTGATGCACCTGGTCCTAATTAGCCTTGATTGTCCAACCCTGTGTCAGTGAAATTGCTAATTAGAAAAACATGGTCCTAACTATCCTTGATTGTCCCCACCTGTGTCACTGACATTGCTAATTCGAAACACCTGGTCCTAACTAGGCTTGATTGCCGCTTTTTACGAACACCTGGTCGTAATTAGCCTTGATTGTACACCCGTGTCACTGAAATGTTAATTGGAAACACCTGGTCCAAATTAGGCTTGATTGGCCACATCTGTGTCACTAAATTTGGTAATTAGAAGCACCTGGTCCTATTTAGCCTTGATTGGAAACACCTGTGTCACTGAAATTGCTAATTAGATGCACCTGAGCCTAATTAGTCTTGATTGTCCATACCTGTGTCACTGCAATTGCTAGTTAGATGCAAATGGTCCTAATTTGCCTTCATTGGCCACACCTGTGTCACTGAAATTGCTATTTAGATGCACCTGGTCCTAATAAGCCTTGATTGGCTACAGATGTGTCACTGAAAGTGCTAATTAGAAGCACCTTGTCCAAATCAGTCTTGATTGTCCACACCTATGTCATTGAAACAGCTAATTAGAAACACCAGGTCCTAAATAGCCTTCATGGTCGCTAATTAGAAACACCTGGTCGTAACTAGCCTTGATCGTCCACACCTGTGTCCCTGAAATTGCTAATTAGAAACACTTCGTCCAAATTAGCCTTGATTGGCCACACCTGTGTCACTGAATTGCTAATTAGACGCACATGGTCCTAATTAGCCTTGTTTGGTGACACCTGTGTCTCTGAAATTGCTAATTAGATGCACGTGGTTCTAATTAGCCTTGATTGGCCACACTTGTGTCTCTGAAATTCCTACTTAGACACATCTGGTGCTAATGAGCCTTGATTGTCCAAACTTGTGTCAATGAAATTGGTAATTAGATGCATCTGGTCCTAAATAACCTTGATTGTCCACACCTGTGTCATTGAAATTGCTAATTAAAAAACCTGGTCCTAATTAACCTTTATTGTCCACACCTGTGTCACTGATATTGCTAATTAGTTGCACCTAATACTAACTGGCCTTGATTGGCCACACTTGTGTCACTGAAATTGCTAATTAGACGCACCTGGTCCTAATTAGCCTTGATTGTCCCACCTGTGTCAGTGAAATTGCTAATTAGAGCAACCTGGTCCTAATTAGACTTGATTGTCCACACGTGTGTCACTGAAATTGCTAGTTAGAAATACCTGGTCCTAACTAGCCTTGATTGTCCACACCTGTGTCAGTGAAATTGCTAATTAGACTAACCTGGTACTAATTAGACTTGATTGTCCACACGTGTGTCACTGAAATTGCTAGTTAGAAATACCTGGTCCCACATAGCCTTGATTGTCCCCAACTGTGTCACTGACATTGCTAATTAAAACACCTGGTCCTAATTAGGCTTGATTGTCACTTTTTACGAATACCTGGTCATAATTAGCCTTGATTGTCCACACCTGTGACTGAAAATGGTAATTAGAAACACCTGGTCCAAATTAGGCTTGATTGGCCACACCTGTGTCATTGAAATTGCTAATTAGACGCACCTTATCCCCATTAGCCTTGATGTCCATACCTGTGTCACTGCAATTGCTAATTAGACGCACATGGTCCCAATTTCCCTTCATTGGCCACACCTGTGTCACTGAAATTGGTAATTTGACGCACTTGGTCCTAATTAGCCTTGATGGGCAACACATGTGTCACTGAAAGTTAATTAGAGAAGCACGTGGTCCTAATGAGCAATGATTGGCCACACGTGTGTCACTGAAATTTCTAATTAGA
This sequence comes from Typhlomys cinereus, assembly GCA_023101885.1. Taxonomy (NCBI): domain Eukaryota; kingdom Metazoa; phylum Chordata; class Mammalia; order Rodentia; family Platacanthomyidae; genus Typhlomys; species Typhlomys cinereus. Next base: position 1,045,219 of record JALPQD010000582.1, read on the forward strand.
TGCACCTGGTCCTAATTAGCCTTGATGGGCCACACCTGTGTCACTGAAATTGCTAATTAGAGAATCTGTTCCTGCTTAGCCTTGGTTGTCCCCATGTGTGTCTCTGCAATTGATAATGAGAAACACCTTTTCCTAATTAGCTTTGATTGTCGCTAATTAGAAGCACCTGGCCCTAATTAGCAATGATTGGCCACACCACTGTCACTGAAGTTGCTAATTAGACGCACGTGGTCCTAATTAGCCTTGACTGGCTACTCTTGTGTCACTGAAATTGCTAATTAGACACACGAGGTCCTAATCAGCCTTGATTGTCCACACCTGTGTCAATGAAATAGCTAATTAGAAACACATGGTCCAAATTAGAATTGATTGCCACACCTGTGCCTCAGACATTGCTAATTAGAGAAACATGGTCCTAATTCGTCTTGATTGTCACTAATTATGAAATCCTGGTTGTAATTAGCCTTGATTGTCCACATCTGTGTCACTGAAATTGTTAATTAGAAACACCTGGTCAAAATTAGGTTTGATTGGCCACACCTGTGTCACTGAAATTGGTAATTAGAAGCAACTGGTCCAATATAGCCTTGATTGGCCACACCTGTGTCACTGAAATTGCTAATTAGACACACCTGGTTCTAATTAGCCTTGATTGGCCACCCCTGTGTTAATGAAATTGCTAATTAGATGCACGAGGTCCTAATCACCCTTGATTGTCCACACATGTGTCAGAGAATTTGCCAATTAGGAAAACCTGGTACTACTTACCATTGGTTGTCCACACCTGTGTCGCTGAAATTGATAATTAGAATCACCTTTTACTAATTAGCCTTGGATTTTCGCTATTTAGAAACACCTTGTTGTAACTAGCCTTGAATATCCACACATGTTTCCATGAATTTGCTGATTAGAAACACCTGGTCCAAATAAGCCTTGATTGTCAACAACTGTGCCACGGAAATTGCTAATTAGAAAACCCGGTTTCTAATTAGCCTTGATTGTCGCTAATTAGGACAACCTGGTCATAGTTATATGGATTGTCCACACCTGTGTCACTGAAATTGCTAATTAGAAGCACCTGGTACTAAAGAGCCTTGATTGGCCACACCTGTGTCAGTGAAATTGCTAATTAGAAGCACCTCGTCGTAATTAACCTTGATTGGCCACACCCCTGTTCACTGAAATTGTTAATTAGAAACAACCTGTTCCTAATTAGCCTTGATTGTCGCTAATTAGGAAAACCTGGTCGTAATTAGCCTTGATTGGCCCCACCTGTGTCACTGAAATTGCTAATTAGATGCACATGGTCCTAATCAGCCTTGATTGTTCACACCTGTGTCACTGAAATTGCTAATTAAAAAAACCTGGTCCGAATTAGCTTTTATTGTCCATATCTGTGTCTCTGCAATTGTTAATTAGAAACACTTGGTCCTAATTAGCCTTGATTGTCCACACCTGTGTCACTGAAATTGTTAATTACAAACACCATGTCCTAATTAGCATTGATTGTCGCTAATTAGAAACACCTGGTGGTAACTAGCCTTTATTCTCCACACCTGTGTGCCTCTAATTGCTAATTAGAAACACTTGGCCCAAATTAGCCTTGATTGTCCACACCTGTGTCACTGAAATTGGTAATTAGAAAAACCTGGTCCTAATTAGCCTTTATTGTCCACACCTGTGTCACTGATATTGCTAATTAAAAGCACCTGACACTAACTGGCCTTGATTGGCCACACTTGTGACACTGAAATTGCTAATTAGATGCACCTGGTCCTAATTAGCCTTGATTGTCCACACCTGTGTCAGTGAAATTGCTAATTAGACTAACCTGGTACTAATTAGACTTGATTGTCCCACGTGTGTCACTGAAATTGCTAGTTAGAAATACCTGGTCCCACATAGCCTTGATTGTCCCCAACTGTGTCACTGACATTGCTAATTAGAAACACCCTGGTCCTAATTAGGCTTGATTGTCACTTTTAACGAATACCTGGTCATAATTAGCCTTGATTGTCCACACCTGTGTGACTGAAAATGGTAATTAGAAACACCTGGTCCAAATTAGGCTTGATTGGCCACACCTGTGTCATTGAAATTGCTAATTAGACGCACCTTATCCCCATTAGCCTTGATGTCCATACCTGTGTCACTGCAATTGCTAATTAGACGCACATGGTCCCAATTTCCCTTCATTGGCCACACCTGTGTCACTGAAATTGGTAATTTGACGCACTTGGTCCTAATTAGCCTTGATGGGCAACACATGTGTCACTGAAAGTGTTAATTAGAAGCACGTGGTCCTAATGAGCAATGATTGGCCACACGTGTGTCACTGAAATTTCTAATTAGATGCACCTGGTCCTAATTAGCCTTGATGGGCCACACCTGTGTCACTGAAATTGCTAATTAGAGAATCTGTTCCTGCTTAGCCTTGGTTGTCCCCATGTGTGTCTCTGCAATTGATAATGAGAAACACCTTTTCCTAATTAGCTTTGATGTCGCTAATTAGAAGCACCTGGCCCTAATTAGCAATGATTGGCCACACCACTGTCACTGAAGTTGCTAATTAGACGCACGTGGTCCTAATTAGCCTTGACTGGCTACTCTTGTGTCACTGAAATTGCTAATTAGACACACGAGGTCCTAATCAGCCTTGATTGTCCACACCTGTGTCAATGAAATAGCTAATTAGAAACACATGGTCCAAATTAGAATTGATTGCCACACCTGTGCCTCAGACATTGCTAATTAGAGAAACATGGTCCTAATTCGTCTTGATTGTCACTAATTATGAAATCCTGGTTGTAATTAGCCTTGATTGTCCACATCTGTGTCACTGAAATTGTTAATTAGAAACACCTGGTCAAAATTAGGTTTGATTGGCCACACCTGTGTCACTGAAATTGGTAATTAGAAGCAACTGGTCCAATATAGCCTTGATTGGCCACACCTGTGTCACTGAAATTGCTAATTAGACACACCTGGTTCTAATTAGCCTTGATTGCCACCCCTGTGTTAATGAAATTGCTAATTAGATGCACGAGGTCCTAATCACCCTTGATTGTCCACACATGTGTCAGAGAATTTGCCAATTAGGAAACCTGGTACTACTTACCATTGGTTGTCCACACCTGTGTCGCTGAAATTGATAATTAGAATCACCTTTTACTAATTAGCCTTGATTTTCGCTATTTAGAAACACCTTGTTGTAACTAGCCTTGAATATCCACACATGTTTCCATGAATTTGCTGATTAGAAACACCTGGTCCAAATAAGCCTTGATTGTCAACACTGTGCCACTGAAATTGCTAATTAGAAACACCCGGTTCTAATTAGCCTTGATTGTCGCTAATTAGGACAACCTGGTCATAGTTATATGGATTGTCCACACCTGTGTCACTGAAATTGCTAATTAGAAGTACCTGGTACTAAAGAGCCTTGATTGGGCCACACCTGTGTCACTGAAATTGCTAATTAGAAGCGCCTCGTCGTAATTAACCTTGATTGGCCACACCCCTGTTCACTGAAATTGTTAATTAGAAACACCTGTTCCTAATTAGCCTTGATTGTCGCTAATTAGGAAAACCTGGTCGTAATTAGCCTTGATTGGCCCCACCTGTGTCACTGAAATTGCTAATTAGATGCACATGGTCCTAATCAGCCTTGATTGTTCACACCTGCGTCACTGAAATTGCTAATTAAAAAAACCTGGTCCGAATTAGCTTTTATTGTCCATATCTGTGTCTCTGCAATTGTTAATTAGAAACACTTGGTCCTAATTAGCCTTGATTGTCCACACCTGTGTCACTGAAATTGTTAATTACAAACACCATGTCCTAATTAGCATTGATTGTCGCTAATTAGAAACACCTGGTGGTAACTAGCCTTTATTCTCCACACCTGTGTGCCTCTAATTGCTAATTAGAAACACTTGGCCCAAATTAGCCTTGATTGTCCACACCTGTGTCACTGAAATTGGTAATTAGAAAAACCTGGTCCTAATTAGCCTTTATTGTCCACACCTGTGTCACTGATATTGCTAATTAAAAGCAACTGACACTAAACTGGCCTTGATTGGCCACACTTGTGACACTGAAATTGCTAATTAGATGCACCTGGTCCTAATTAGCCTTGATTGTCCACACCTGTGTCAGTGAAATTGCTAATTAGACTAACCTGGTACTAATAGACTTGATTGTCCACACGTGTGTCACTGAAATTGCTAGTTAGAAATACCTGGTCCCACATAGCCTTGATTGTCCCCACCTGTGTCACTGACATTGCTAATTAGAAACACCTGGTCCTAATTAGGCTTGATTGTCACTTTTTACGAATACCTGGTCATAATTAGCCTTGATTGTCCACACCTGTGTCACTGAAAATGGTAATTAGAACACCTGGTCCAAATTAGGCTTGATTGGCCACACCTGTGTCATTGAAATTGCTAATTAGACGCACCTTATCCCCATTAGCCTTGATGTCCATACCTGTGTCACTGCAATTGCTAATTAGACGCACATGGTCCCAATTTCCCTTCATTGGCCACACCTGTGTCACTGAAATTGGTAATTTGACGCACTTGGTCCTAATTAGCCTTGATGGGCAACACATGTGTCACTGAAAGTGTTAATTAGAAGCACGTGGTCCTAATGAGCAATGATTGGCCACACGTGTGTCACTGAAATTTCTAATTAGATGCACCTGGTCCTAATTAGCCTTGATGGGCCACACCTGTGTCACTGAAATTGCTAATTAGAGAATCTGTTCCTGCTTAGCCTTGGTTGTCCCCATGTGTGTCTCTGCAATTGATAATGAGAAACACCTTTTCCTAATTAGCTTTGATTGTCGCTAATTAGAAGCACCTGGCCCTAATTAGCAATGATTGGCCACACCACTGTCACTGAAGTTGCTAATTAGACGCACGTGGTCCTAATTAGCCTTGACTGGCTACTCTTGTGTCACTGAAATTGCTAATTAGACACACGAGGTCCTAATCAGCCTTGATTGTCCACACCTGTGTCAATGAAATAGCTAATTAGAAACACATGGTCCAAATTAGAATTGATTGCCACACCTGTGCCTCAGACATTGCTAATTAGAGAAACATGGTCCTAATTCGTCTTGATTGTCACTAATTATGAAATCCTGGTTGTAATTAGCCTTGATTGTCCACATCTGTGTCACTGAAATTGTTAATTAGAAACACCTGGTCAAAATTAGGTTTGATTGGCCACACCTGTGTCACTGAAATTGGTAATTAGAAGCAACTGGTCCAATATAGCCTTGATTGGCCACACCTGTGTCACTGAAATTGCTAATTAGACACACCTGGTTCTAATTAGCCTTGATTGGCCACCCCTGTGTTAATGAAATTGCTAATTAGATGCACGAGGTCCTAATCACCCTTGATTGTCCACACATGTGTCAGAGAATTTGCCAATTAGGAAAACCTGGTACTACTTACCATTGGTTGTCCACACCTGTGTCGCTGAAATTGATAATTAGAATCACCTTTTACTAATTAGCCTTGATTTTCGCTATTTAGAAACACCTTGTTGTAACTAGCCTTGAATATCCACACATGTTTCCATGAATTTGCTGATTAGAAACACCTGGTCCAAATAAGCCTTGATTGTCAACAACTGTGCCACTGAAATTGCTAATTATTAACACCCGGTCGTAATTAGCCTTGATTGTCGCTAATTAGGACAACCTGGTCATAATTATATGGATTGTCCACCACCTGTGTCACTGAAATTGATAATTAAAAACACCTGGTACAAATTGGGCTTGATTGGCCACACCTGTGTCACTGAAATTGGTAATTAGAAGCACCTGGTACTAAAGAGCCTTGATTGGCCACACCTGTGTCAGTGAAATTGCTAATTAGAAGCACCTCGTCGTAATTAACCTTGATTGGCCACACCTCTGTTCACTGAAATTGTTAATTAGAAACACCTGTTCCTAATTAGACTTGATTGTCCCTAATTAGGAAAACCTGGCGTAATTAGCCTTGATTGGCCCCACCTGTGACACTGAAATTGTTAATTAGACGCACATGGTCCTAATCAGCCTTGATTGTCCACACCTGTGTCACTGAAATTGCTAATTACAAAAACCTGGTCCGAATTAGCCTTTATTGTCCATACCTGTGTCTCTCCAATTGTGAATTAGAAACACTTGTTCCAAATTATCCTTGATTGTCCACACCTGTGTCACTGAAATTGGTAATTAGACGCACCTGTGACTAATTGGCCTTTATTGGCCACACCTGTGTCACTGAAACTGCTAATTATACGCACCTGGTCCTAATTAGCATTGATTGTCCAACCCTGTGTCAGTGAAATTGCTAATTAGAAAAACATGGTCCTAACTAGCTTTGATTGTCCCCACCTGTGTCACTGACATTGCTAATTAGAAACACCTGGTCCTAATTAGGCTTGATTGTCACTTTTTACGAATACCTGGTCATAATTAGCCTTGATTGTCCACACCTGTGTCACTGAAAATGGTAATTAGAAACACCTGGTCCAAATTAGGCTTGATTGGCCACACCTGTGTCATTGAAATTGCTAATTAGACGCACCTTATCCCCATTAGCCTTGATGTCCATACCTGTGTCACTGCAATTGCTAATTAGACGCACATGGTCCCAATTTCCCTTCATTGGCCACACCTGTGTCACTGAAATTGGTAATTTGACGCACTTGGTCCTAATTAGCCTTGATGGGCAACACATGTGTCACTGAAAGTGTTAATTAGAAGCACGTGGTCCTAATGAGCAATGATTGGCCACACGTGTGTCACTGAAATTTCTAATTAGATGCACCTGGTCCTAATTAGCCTTGATGGGCCACACCTGTGTCACTGAAATTGCTAATTAGAGAATCTGTTCCTGCTTAGCCTTGGTTGTCCCCATGTGTGTCTCTGCAATTGATAATGAGAAACACCTTTTCCTAATTAGCTTTGATTGTCGCTAATTAGAAGCACCTGGCCCTAATTAGCAATGATTGGCCACACCACTGTCACTGAAGTTGCTAATTAGACGCACGTGGTCCTAATTAGCCTTGACTGGCTACTCTTGTGTCACTGAAATTGCTAATTAGACACACGAGGTCCTAATCAGCCTTGATTGTCCACACCTGTGTCAATGAAATAGCTAATTAGAAACACATGGTCCAAATTAGAATTGATTGCCACACCTGTGCCTCAGGCATTGCTAATTAGAGAAACATGGTCCTAATTCGTCTTGATTGTCACTAATTATGAATCCTGGTTGTAATTAGCCTTGATTGTCCACATCTGTGTCACTGAAATTGTTAATTAGAAACACCTGGTCAAAATTAGGTTTGATTGGCCACACCTGTGTCACTGAAATTGGTAATTAGAAGCAACTGGTCCAATATAGCCTTGATTGGCCACACCTGTGTCACTGAAATTGCTAATTAGACACACCTGGTTCTAATTAGCCTTGATTGGCCACCCCTGTGTTAATGAAATTGCTAATTAGATGCACGAGGTCCTAATCACCCTTGATTGTCCACACATGTGTCAGAGAATTTGCCAATTAGGAAAACCTGGTACTACTTACCATTGGTTGTCCACACCTGTGTCGCTGAAATTGATAATTAGAATCACCTTTTACTAATTAGCCTTGATTTTCGCTATTTAGAAACACCTTGTTGTAACTAGCCTTGAATATCCACACATGTTTCCATGAATTTGCTGATTAGAAACACCTGGTCCAAATAAGCCTTGATTGTCAACAACTGTGCCACGGAAATTGCTAATTAGAAACACCCGGTTCTAATTAGCCTTGATTGTCGCTAATTAGGACAACCTGGTCATAGTTATATGGATTGTCCACACCTGTGTCACTGAAATTGCTAATTAGAAGCACCTGGTACTAAAGAGCCTTGATTGGCCACACCTGTGTCAGTGAAATTGCTAATTAGAAGCACCTCGTCGTAATTAACCTTGATTGGCCACACCCCTGTTCACTGAAATTGTTAATTAGAAACACCTGTTCCTAATTAGCCTTGATTGTCGCTAATTAGGAAAACCTGGTCGTAATTAGCCTTGATTGGCCCCACCTGTGTCACTGAAATTGCTAATTAGATGCACATGGTCCTAATCAGCCTTGATTGTTCACACCTGTGTCACTGAAATTGCTAATTAAAAAACCTGGTCCGAATTAGCTTTTATTGTCCATATCTGTGTCTCTGCAATTGTTAATTAGAAACACTTGGTCCTAATTAGCCTTGATTGTCCACACCTGTGTCACTGAAATTGTTAATTACAAACACCATGTCCTAATTAGCATTGATTGTCGCTAATTAGAAACACCTGGTGGTAACTAGCCTTTATTCTCCACACCTGTGTGCCTCTAATTGCTAATTAGAAACACTTGGCCCAAATTAGCCTTGATTGTCCACACCTGTGTCACTGAAATGGTAATTAGAAAAACCTGGTCCTAATTAGCCTTTATTGTCCACACCTGTGTCACTGATATTGCTAATTAAAAGCACCTGACACTAACTGGCCTTGATTGGCCACACTTGTGACACTGAAAATTGCTAATTAGATGCACCTGGTCCTAATTAGCCTTGATTGTCCACACCTGTGTCAGTGAAATTGCTAATTAGACTAACCTGGTACTAATTAGACTTGATTGTCCACACGTGTGTCACTGAAATTGCTAGTTAGAAATACCTGGTCCCACATAGCCTTGATTGTCCCCAACTGTGTCACTGACATTGCTAATTAGAAACACCTGGTCCTAATTAGGCTTGATTGTCACTTTTTACGAATACCTGGTCATAATTAGCCTTGATTGTCCACACCTGTGTGACTGAAAATGGTAATTAGAAACACCTGGTCCAAATTAGGCTTGATTGGCCACACCTGTGTCATTGAAATTGCTAATTAGACGCACCTTATCCCCATTAGCCTTGATGTCCATACCTGTGTCACTGCAATTGCTAATTAGACGCACATGGTCCCAATTTCCCTTCATTGGCCACACCTGTGTCACTGAAATTGGTAATTTGACGCACTTGGTCCTAATTAGCCTTGATGGGCAACACATGTGTCACTGAAAGTGTTAATTAGAAGCACGTGGTCCTAATGAGCAATGATTGGCCACACGTGTGTCACTGAAATTTCTAATTAGATGCACCTGGTCCTAATTAGCCTTGATGGGCCACACCTGTGTCACTGAAATTGCTAATTAGGAGAATCTGTTCCTGCTTAGCCTTGGTTGTCCCCATGTGTGTCTCTGCAATTGATAATGAGAAACACCTTTTCCTAATTAGCTTTGATTGTCGCTAATTAGAAGCACCTGGCCCTAATTAGCAATGATTGGCCACACCACTGTCACTGAAGTTGCTAATTAGACGCACGTGGTCCTAATTAGCCTTGACTGGCTACTCTTGTGTCACTGAAATTGCTAATTAGACACACGAGGTCCTAATCAGCCTTGATTGTCCACACCTGTGTCAATGAAATAGCTAATTAGAAACACATGGTCCAATTAGAATTGATTGCCACACCTGTGCCTCAGACATTGCTAATTAGAGAAACATGGTCCTAATTCGTCTTGATTGTCACTAATTATGAAATCCTGGTTGTAATTAGCCTTGATTGTCCACATCTGTGTCACTGAAATTGTTAATTAGAAACACCTGGTCAAAATTAGGTTTGATTGGCCACACCTGTGTCACTGAAATTGGTAATTAGAAGCAACTGGTCCAATATAGCCTTGATTGGCCACACCTGTGTCACTGAAATTGCTAATTAGACACACCTGGTTCTAATTAGCCTTGATTGGCCACCCCTGTGTTAATGAAATTGCTAATTAGATGCACGAGGTCCTAATCACCCTTGATTGTCCACACATGTGTCAGAGAATTTGCCAATTAGGAAACCTGGTACTACTTACCATTGGTTGTCCACACCTGTGTCGCTGAAATTGATAATTAGAATCACCTTTTACTAATTAGCCTTGATTTTCGCTATTTAGAAACACCTTGTTGTAACTAGCCTTGAATATCCACACATGTTTCCATGAATTTGCTGACTAGAAACACCTGGTCCAAATAAGCCTTGATTGTCAACAACTGTGCCACTGAAATTGCTAATTAGAAACACCCGGTTCTAATTAGCCTTGATTGTCGCTAATTAGGACAACCTGGTCATAGTTATATGGATTGTCCACACCTGTGTCACTGAAATTGCTAATTAGAAGCACCTGGTACTAAAGAGCCTTGATTGGCCACACCTGTGTCAGTGAAATTGCTAATTAGAAGCACCTCGTCGTAATTAACCTTGATTGGCCACACCCCCTGTTTCACTGAAATTGTTAATTAGAAACACCTGTTCCTAATTAGCCTTGATTGTCGCTAATTAGGAAAACCTGGTCGTAATTAGCCTTGATTGGCCCCACCTGTGTCACTGAAATTGCTAATTAGATGCACATGGTCCTAATCAGCCTTGATTGTTCACACCTGTGTCACTGAAATTGCTAATTAAAAAAACCTGGTCCGAATTAGCTTTTATTGTCCATATCTGTGTCTCTGCAATTGTTAATTAGAAACACTTGGTCCTAATTAGCCTTGATTGTCCACACCTGTGTCACTGAAATTGTTAATTACAAAACACCATGTCCTAATTAGCATTGATTGTCGCTAATTAGAAACACCTGGTGGTAACTAGCCTTTATTCTCCACCCTGTGTGCCTCTAATTGCTAATTAGAAACACTTGGCCCAAATTAGCCTTGATTGTCCACACCTGTGTCACTGAAATTGGTAATTAGAAAAACCTGGTCCTAATTAGCCTTTATTGTCCACACCTGTGTCACTGATATGCTAATTAAAAGCACCTGACACTAACTGGCCTTGATTGGCCACACTTGTGACACTGAAATTGCTAATTAGATGCACCTGGTCCTAATTAGCCTTGATTGTCCACACCTGTGTCAGTGAAATTGCTAATTAGACTAACCTGGTACTAATTAGACTTGATTGTCCACACGTGTGTCACTGAAATTGCTAGTTAGAAATACCTGGTCCCACATAGCCTTGATTGTCCCCAACTGTGTCACTGACATTGCTAATTAGAAACACCTGGTCCTAATTAGGCTTGATTGTCACTTTTTACGAATACCTGGTCATAATTAGCCTTGATTGTCCACACCTGTGTGACTGAAAATGGTAATTAGAAACACCTGGTCCAATTAGGCTTGATTGGCCACACCTGTGTCATTGAAATTGCTAATTAGACGCACCTTATCCCCATTAGCCTTGATGTCCATACCTGTGTCACTGCAATTGCTAATTAGACGCACATGGTCCCAATTTCCCTTCATTGGCCACACCTGTGTCACTGAAATTGGTAATTTGACGCACTTGGTCCTAATTAGCCTTGATGGGCAACACATGTGTCACTGAAAGTGTTAATTAGAAGCACGTGGTCCTAATGAGCAATGATTGGCCACACGTGTGTCACTGAAATTTCTAATTAGATGCACCTGATCCTAATTAGCCTTGATGGGCCACACCTGTGTCACTGAAATTGCTAATTAGAAGCACCTGGTCCTAATTAGCCTTGATTGGCCACACCTGTGTCACTGAAATTGCTAATTAGAAAAAACTGTTCCTGCTTAGCTGTGGATGTCCCATGTGTGTCACTGGAATTGATAATGAGAATCACCTGTTCCTAATTAGCTTTGATTGTCGCTAATTAGAAACAGCTGGTCATAACTAGCCTTGATTTTCCACATCTGTGTCCCTGAAATTGCTAATTAGAAACACTTCGTCCAAATTGGGCTTAATTGGCCACACCTGTGTCACTGAAATTGCTAATTAGAAGCACCTGGTACTAAAGAGCCTTGATTGGCCACACCTGTGTCACTGAAATTGCTAATTAGAAGCACCTCGTTGTAATTAACCTTGATTGGCCACACCTGTGTCACTGAAATTGCTAATTAAAAAGACCTGTTCCGAATTAGCTTTTATGTCCATACCTGTGTCTCTGCAATTGTTAATTAGAAACACTTGGTCCTAATTAGCCTTGATTGTCCACACCTGTGTCACTGAAATTGCTAATTAGACGCACCTGTGACTAATTGGCCTTTATTGGCCACACCTGTGTCACAGAAATTACTAATTAGACGCACTTGGTCATAATTAGCCTTGATCTGCCACACATGTGTCACTGAAAGTGCTAATTAGAAGCACCTGGTCCTAATTAGCAATGATTGGCCACACGTGTGTCACTGAAATTGCTAATTAGATGCACCTGGTCCTAATTAGCCTTGATTGGCCACACCTGTGTCACTGAAATTGCTAGTTAGAAGCACATGGTCCTGATTAGCCTGGATTGGCCACACCTGTGTCACTGAAATTGCTAATTAGAAAAACCTGTTCCTGCTTAGCCTTGGATGCCCCATGTGTGTCACTGGAATTGATAATGAGAAACACCTGTTCCTAATTAGCTTTGATTGTCGCTAATTAGAAAGACCTGGTCCAAATTAGCGTTGATTGGCCACACCAGTGTCACTGAAGTTGCTAATTAGATGCACGTGGTCCTAATTAGCCTTGATTGACTACACCTGTGTCACTGAAATTGCTAATTAGATGCACGAGGTCCTAATCAGCCTTGATTGTCCACACCTTTGTCAATGATATAGCTAATTAGAAATACATGGTCCAAATTAGAATTGATTGCCACACCTGTGCCACTGACATTGCTAATTAGAAACACCTGGTCCTAATTAGCCTTGATTGTCTCTAATTATGAAAACTGGTCGTAATTAGCCTTGATTTTCCACATCTGTGTCACTGAAATTGTTAATTAGAAACACCTGGTCAAAATTAGGTTACATTGGCCACACCTGTGTCACTGAAATTGGTAATTAGAAGCACCTGGTTCTAATTAGCCTAGATTGGCCACAACTGTGTCACTGACATTGCTAATTAGAAACACATGGTCCTAATTAGCCTTGATTGTCTATATCTATTTCACTTCAATTGCTAATTAGACGCACCTAGTCTTAACTAGCCTTGATTGTCCAAACCTGTGTCAGTTCAATTGCTAATTAGACGCACCTGGTCCGAATCAGCCTTGATTGGCCACACCTGTGTCACTGAAATTGCAAATTAGACGCACCTGGTCCTAATTAGCCTTGATTGGCCACACCTGTGTCACTGAAATTGCTAATTAGAAACACCAGGTCCTAATTAGCCTTGATTGTCGCTAATTAGAAACACCTGGTGGTAACTAGCCTTTATTCTCCACACCTGTGTCCCTGTAATTGCTAATTAGAAACAATTGGCCCAAATTAGCCTTGATTGTCCACACCTGTGTCACTGATATTGCTAATTAGAAGCACCTGATACTAACTGGCCTTGATTGGCCACACTTGTGTCTCTGAAATTGCTAGTTAGACGCACCTGGTGCTAATGAGCCTTGATTGTCCACACCTGTGTCACTGAAATTGCTAATTAGAAAAACCTGGTCCTCATTAGCCTTTATTGTCCACACCTGTGTCACTATAGTGCTAATTAGACTCACCTGATACTAACTGGCCTTGATTGGCCACACTTGTGTTACTGATATTGCTAATTAGACGCACCTGATACTAACTAGCCTTGATTGGCCACACTTGTGTTACTGATATTGCTAATTAGACGCACCTGGTACTAATTAGACTTGATTGTCCACACGTGTGTCACTGAAATTGCTAGTTAGAAATAACTGGGTCCACATAGCCTTGATTGTCCCCACCTGTGTCACTGACATTGCTAATTAGAAACACCTGGTCCTAATTAGGCTTGATTGTCACTTTTTACGAATACCTGGTCATAATTAGCCTTGATTGTCCACACCTGTGTGACTGAAAATGGTAATTAGAAACACCTGGTCCAAATTAGGCTTGATTGGCCACACCTGTGTCAATGAAATTGCTAATTAGACGCACCTGATCCCCATTAGCCTTGATGTCCATACCTGTGTCACTGCAATTGCTAATTAGACGCACATGGTCCCAATTTCCCTTCACTGGCCACACCTGTGTCACTGAAATTGCTAATTTGACACACGTGGTCCTAATTAGCCTTGATGGGCCACACATGTGTCACTGAAAGTGTTAATTAGAAGCACGTGGTCCTAATGAGCAATGATTGGCCACACGTGTGTCACTGAAATTTCTAATTAGATAAACCTGGTCCTAATTAGCCTTGATTGGCCACACCCGTGTCACTGAAATGGCTAATTAGAAGCACCTGGTCCTAATTAGCCTTGATTGGCCACACCTGTGTCACTGAAATTGCTAATTAGAAAAACCTGTTCCTGCTTAGCCTTGGATGTCCCCATGTGTGTCACTGGAATTGATAATGAGAAACACCTGTTCCTATTAGCTTTGATTGTCGCTAATTAGAAAAACCTGGTCATAACTAGCCTTGATTTTCCACATCTGTGTCCCTGAAATTGCTAATTAGAAACACTTCGTCCAAATTAGCCTTGATTGGCCATACCTGTGTCACTGAAATTGCTAATTAGATGCACGAGGTCCTAATCAGCCTTGATTGTCCACACCTGTCAATGTAATAGCTAATTAGAAACAATGGTCCAAATTAGAATTGATTGCCACACCTGTGCCACTGTCATTGCTAATTAGAAACACCTGGTCCTAATTAGCCTTGATTGTCGCTAATTATGAAAACCTGGTCGTAATTAGCCTTGATTGTCCACATTTGTGTCACTGAAAGTGTTAATTAGAAACACCTGGTCAAAATTAGGTTTGATTGGCCACACCTGCTTCACCCAAATTGGTAATTAGAAGCACCTGGTCCTAATTGGCCTAGATTGGCCACACCTGTGTCACTTGTATTGAATTAGGCGCTCATGATCCTAATTAGCCTTGTGTGGCGACACATGTGTCACTGAAATTGCTAATTAGGCGCACGTGGTCCTAATTAGCATTGATTGTCCACACATGTGTCACTGAAATTGATAATTAGAAAAACCTGGTCGTAATTAGCCTTGATTGTCCACACCTGTGACACTGAAATTGCTAATTAGAAACACCAGGTCCTAATTAGCATTGATTGTCGCTAATTAGAAACACCTGGTGGTAACCAGCCTTTATTCTGCACACCTGTGTCCCTGAAATGGCTAATTAGAAACACTTGGTCCAAATTAGCCTTGATTGTCCACACCTGTGTCACTGAAATTGCTAATTAGAAAAACCTGGTCCTTATTATCCTTGATTGTCCACACCTGTGTCACTGATATTGCTAATTAGACGCACCTGACACTAACTGGCCTTGATTGGCCACACTTGTGTCTCTAAAATTGCTAGTTAGACGCACCTGGTGCTAATGAGCCTTGATTGTCCAAACCTGTGTCAATGAATTTGGTAATTAACTGCACCTGGTCCTAAATAACCTTGATTGTCCACACCTGTGTCACTGAAATTGCTAATTAGAAAAACCTCGTGCTAATTAGCCTTTATTGTCCACACCTGTGTCACTGATATTGCTAATTAGACGCACCTAATACTAACTGGCCTTGATTGGCCACACTTGTGTCACTGAAATTGCTAATTAGACGCACCTGGTCCTAATGAGCCTTGATTGTCCACACCTGTGTCAGTGAAATTGCTAATTAGACCAACCTGGTCCTAATTAGACTTGATTGTCCACACGTGTGTCATTGAAATTGCTAGTTAGAAATACCTGGTCCTAAATAGCCTTGATTGTCCCCACATGTGTCACTGACATTGCTAATTAGAAACACCTGGTCCTAATTAGGCTTGATTTTTGCTTTTTACGAATACCTGGTCATAATTAGCCTTGATTGTCCACACCTGTGTCATTGATATTGCTAATTAGAAGCACCTGATACTAACTAGCCTTGATTGGCCACACTTGTGTCAATGAAATCGCTAATTAGATGCACGAGGTCCTAATCGCCCTTGATTGTCCACACATGTGTAAATGAAATTGGTAATTAACTGCACCTGGTCTAAATAACCTTGGTTGTCCACCCTGTGTCACTGAAATTGCTAATTAGAAAAACCTGGTCCTAATTAGCCTTTATTGTCCACACCTGCATCACTGATATTGTTAATTAGAAGCACCTGATGCTAACTGGCCTTGATTGGCCACACTTGTGTCTCTGAAATTGCTAGTTAGACGCACCTGGTGCTAATGAGCCTTGATTGTCCAAACCTGTGTCAATGAAATGGGTAATTAACTGCACCTGGTCCTAAATAACCTTGATTGTCCACACCTGTGTCACTGAAATTGCTAATTAGAAAAAACCTCGTGCTAATTAGCCTTTATTGTCCACACCTGTGTCACTGATAGTGCTAATTAGACGCACCTGATACTACCTGGCCTTGATTGGCCACACTTGTGTCACTGAAATTGCTAATTAGAAGCACCTGGTCCTAAGTAGCCTTGATTGTCCACACCTGTGTCAATGAAATTGCTAATTAGACCAACCTGGTACTAATTAGACTTGATTGTCCACACGTGTGTCACTGAAATTGCTAGTTAGAAATACCTGGTCCTAAATAGTCTTGATTTTCCCCACCTGTGTCACTGACATTGCTAATTAGAAACACCTGGTCCTAATTAGGCTTGATTGTCACTTTTTCGAATATCTGGTCATAATTAGCCTTGATTGTCCACACCTGTGTGTGAAAATGGTAATTAGAAACACCTGGTCCAAATTAGGCTTGATTGGCCACACCTGTGTCACTGAAATTGCTAATTAGACGCACCTGATCCCCATTAGCCTTGATGTCCATACCTGTGTCACTGAAATTGCTAATTAGACGCACATGGTCCCAATTTCCCTTCATTGGCCACACTTGTGTCACTGAAATTGCTAAATAGACGCACTTATTCCTAATTAGCCTTGATGGGCCACACATGTGTCACTGAAAGTGCTAATTAGAAGCTCCTGGTCGTAATTAGCAATGATTGGCCACACGTGTGTCACTGAAATTTCTAATTAGATCCACCTGGTCCTAATTAGTCTTGATTGGCCACACCTGTGTCACTGAAATTGCTGTAGAAAAAACTGTTCCTGCTTAGCCTTGGATGTCCCCATGTGTGTCACTTGAATTGATAATGAGAAAAACCTGTTCCTAATTAACTTTGATTGTTGCTAATTAGAAACACATGGTCATAGTAGCCTTGATTGTCCATATCTGTGTCCCTGAAATTGCTAATTAGAAACACTTCGTACAAATTAGCCTTGATTGGCCACACCTGTGTCACTGAAATCGCTAATTAGAAAAAACTCTTCCTGCTTAGCCTTGGATGTCCCCATTTGTGTCACTGGAATTGGTAATGAGAAACACCTGTTCCTCATTAGCTTTGATTGTCGCTAATTAGAAACACCTGGTCTTAATAGCCTTGATTGTCCCCACCTGTGTCAGTGACATTGCTAATTAGAAAAACCTGTTCCTACTTAGCCTTGGATGTCCCCATGTGTGTCACTGGAATTGATAATGAGAAACACCTGTTCCTAATTAGCTTTGATTGTCACTAATTAGAAACACTTCGTCCAAATTAGCCTTGATTGGCCATACCTGTGTGACTGAAATTGCTAATTAGATGCACGAGGTCCTAATCAGCCTTGATTGTCCACACCTGTGTCACTGAAATTGCTAATTAGAAAAACCTGGTCCTAATTAGCCTTTATTGTCCACACCTGTGTCACTGAAATTGCTAGTTAGAAATACCTGGTCCTAAATAGCCTTGATTGTCCCCACCTGTGTCACTGACATTGCTAATTAGAAACACCTGGTCCTAATTATGCTTGATTGTCACTTTTCACGAATACCTGGTCACAATTAGCCTTGATTGTCCACACCTGTGAGACTGAAAATGGTAATTAGAAACACCTGGTCCAAATTAGGCTTGTTTGGCCACACCTATGTCACTAAATTTGGTAATTAGAAGCACCTGGTCCTATATAGCCTTGATTGGCCACACCTGTGTCTCTGAAATTGCTAATTAGACGCACCTGATCCCTATTAGCCTTGATGTCCATACCTGTGTCACTGCAAGTGCTAATTATATGCACAGGTCCCAATTTCCCTTCATTGGCCACACCTGTGTCACTGAAATTGCTAATTAGATGCACTTGGTCCTAATTAGCCTTGATGGGCCACACATGTGTCACTGAAGGTGCTAATTAGAAGCACCTGGTCCTAATTAGCAATGATTGGCCACACGTGTGTCACTGAAATTTCTAATTAGACACCTGGTCTAATTAGCCTTGATTGGCCACACCTGTGTCACTGAAATTGCTAGTTAGAAGCATCTGGTCCTAATTAGCCTTGATTGGCCCACCTGTGTCAGTGACTTGCTAATTAGAAACACCTGGTCTAATTAGGCTTGATTGTCACTTTTTACGAATACCTGGTCATAATTAGCCTTGATTGTCACACTGCGTGACTGAAATTGTAATTAGAAACACCTGGTCCAAATTAGGCTTGATTGGCCACACCTGTGTCTCTGAAATTGCTAATTAGACGCACACTGGTCCTTAGCCTTGATGTCCATACCTGTGTCACTGCAATTGCTTATTAGACGCACATGGTCCCAATTTCCCTTCATTGGCCACACCTGTGTCACTGAAACTGCTAATTAGACGCACTGGTCCTAATTAGCCTTGATGGGCCACCCATGTGTCACTGAAAGTGCTAATTAGAAGCACCTGGTCCTAATTAGCCTTGATTATCCACACCTGTGTCACTGAAATTGGTAATTAGAAAAAACTGTTCCTGCTTAGCCTTGGATGTCCCCATGTGTGTCACTGGAATTGATAATGAGAAACACCTCTTCCTAATTAGCTTTGATTGTCGCTAATTAGAAACACCTGGTCATAACTAGCCTTGATTGGCCACACCTGTGTCACTGAAATTGCTAATTAGAAGCACCTCGTTGTAATTAACCTTGATTGGCCACACCTGTGTCACTGAAATTGCTAATTAAAAAACCTGGTCCGAATTAGCTTTTATTGTCCATACCTGTGTCTCTGCAATTGTTAATTAGAAACACTTGGTCCTAATTAGCCTTGATTGTCCACACCTGTGTCACTGAAATTGCTAATTAGACGCACCTGTGACTAATTGGCCTTTATTGGCCACACCTGTGTCACAGAAATTACTAATTAGACGCACTTGGTCATAATTAGCCTTGATCTGCCACATATGTGTCACTGAAAGTGCTAATTAGAAGCACCTGGTCCTAATTAGCAATGATTGGCCACACGAGTGTCACTGTAATTGCTAATTAGATGCACCTGGTCCTAATTAGCCTTGATTGGCCACACCTGTGTCACTGAAATGGCTAATTAGAAGCACCTGGTCCTAATTAGCCTTGATTATCCACACCTGTGTCACTGAAATTGGTAATTAGAAAAAAACTGTTCCTGCTTAGCCTTGGATGTCCCCATGTGTGTCACTGGAATTGATAATGAGAAACACCTCTTCCTAATTAGCTTTGATTGTCGCTAATTAGAAACACCTGGTCATAACTAGCCTTGATTGTCCACATCTGTGTCCCTGAAGTTGCTAATTAGAAACACTTCGTACAAATTAGCCTTGATTGGCCACACCTGTTTCACTTAAATTGCTAATTAGATGCACGAGGTCCTAATCAGCCTTGATTGTCCACACCTGTGTCAATGAAATAGCTAATTAGAAACAAGTGGTCCAAATTAGAATTGATTGCCACACCTGTGCCACTGACATTGCTAATTAGAAACACCTGGTCCTAATTAGCCTTGATTGTCGCTAATTATGAAAACCTGGTCGTAATTAGCCTTGATTGTCCACATCTGTGTCACTGAAATTGTTAATTAGAAACACCTGGTCAAAATTAGGTTTGATTGGCAACAACTGTGTCACCGAAATTGGAATTAGAAGCACCTTTTCCCAATTGGCCTAGATTGGCCACACCTGTGTCACTGAAATTGCTAATTAGACACACCTGGTTTATAATTAGCCTTGATTGGCCACACCTGTGTCAATGAAATTGCTAATTAGATGCACGAGGTCCTAATCACTCTGATTGTCCACACACGTGTCAGAGAAATTGCCAATTAGGAAAACCTGGTCCTACTTAGCCTTGGTTGTCCACACCTGTGTCACTGAAGTTGATAATTAGAATCACCTTTTACTAATTAGCCTTGATTTTCGCTATTTAGAAACACCTTGTCGTAACTAGCCTTGAATATCCACACATGTTTCCATGAAATTGCTGATTAGAAACACCTGGTCCAAATAAGCCTTGATTGTCAACAACTGT
The DNA here is from genome assembly GCA_023101885.1 of Typhlomys cinereus. Lineage (NCBI taxonomy): Eukaryota > Metazoa > Chordata > Mammalia > Rodentia > Platacanthomyidae > Typhlomys > Typhlomys cinereus. The sequence continues at coordinate 1,065,557 of JALPQD010000582.1, forward strand.
GCCACTGAAATTGCTAATTAGAAACACCCGGGCCTAATTAGCCTTGATTGTCGCTAATTAGGACAACCTGGTCATAATTATATAGATTGTCCACACCTGTGTCACTGAAATTGATAATTAAAAACACCTGGTAACAAATTGGGCTTGATTGACCACACCTGTGCACTGAAATTGCTAATTAGAAGCACCTGGTACTAAAGAGCCTTGATTGGCCACCTGTGTCACTCAAATTGCTAACTAGAAGCACCTCGTCGTAATTAACCTTGATTGGCCACACCTCTGTTCACTGAAATTGTTAATTAGAAACACCTGTT